>BQKN01066823.1:57826-95689 GCA_022839385.1 Asparagus kiusianus
CCCCCGAAAACTCTCTTTTAACTTAAAATTCTTTTATAAACACCTCTAAAATCGTGAATCCCAATTTTCATTGTCAAAATTAACCATGTGTAATTTTACCCACCCATGTGAAGCTTGCGACTAATACTATCTAGAATGAGTTTCCTGATAAAATTTTAAAGTTAAAAGGGTTTTTCTGGAAGAAAAGCCTGATAGTGAACTACAAACCAAAACATCAACAAACAAATGACTTTACCCAAGTATTTTGGACGTATTGTATGTATAAAGAAATTTATGTAGGAAATTCTGAATTCTGAACCCACAAACAGTGAACCTAGGGGAACCATTTTACGTGTGGAGCTTATACAAATGGAAATTTTAAGGAAAATACGTCTTGGGTGTTTGTTTCACCAAAAAAATTGGCATTTGGTATGGATTACAAGGTTTGGGATCAAAAAATAAGTTTTTTTTTTTTGTATTTTGGGATTCCTTATATGGTGTTTGTTTTAGGAAATTTTTTAGAATATTGAATCCCAAAAGTGTAAAGAGTGCCCAATTGGAGAGGATTTTGACAAATCCCATAAATGGGCGTGCTTACCTCTTAATTGGAGAGGATTTGACAAATTCCAATTTTGTTTTTCTGTGGGAGGTAACCTCACCAAGATAGCATATTCATCATATTACAAAATTTTAGCATTTGGTAATGCTAGAATTTGAGCTTGAAACAAACAATATTACAAATTGTAGTATTCCAAATCACAAAATATTAATGAAACAAATAACATTTTAGAAATCTCAACCCATAACAAAACACTTATGGATTTCAAATCATATGGTGAAATACATATCCTAAAATTATAGGATTTGAAACAAACACCCCCTTAAACTCTCTCACCACATGTTCATGTCGTTGCTATCCATTAATTTATTTTGGTGTGCGAGGAATCTTGGCTTACTACAAGCTAAGAAATTCAGGGGCCAGGGGCCCCATTTTGTAATCCAGATTCAGATGAATAACATAAGTGTTTCAATGCCTAATAATTAAAATTTGGGGATAGGCTAGTCATTATTTTGATTGTGCCTCTGATTTATAACAAATGTGTGGGGGTCTATGGGAAAATTTAAAAGTTCAAGAGAGTTTTGTGAGCCCAAAAATTTATGGGAGATTTAGCGAAATAACACAAGTTCAAGGGGATTTTGTGGTAATGCCTAAACGTTTTTGGGGGTTTTGTGAAATTTACCGTATATAAATTGCTCTATAGCTCTCCTGATTTCTCTTTACGAAAAAGAAAAAGGGAAACAAAAGAAAATAAAGAAAATAAAAATCTTAGCTTGTCTTTGAGAGATTCTACTCTCACTAATCAAAGCAATGGCGGATCCTTACTACAGATACGCCCCCCCTGAAAGAGGTACTCTCTCTTTTTCCTCTCCAATCGAATTCGAATTCAAACCCTAGAGGATAAGCTGAAGATTTTTTAAAAACACGATACTAGAATCAGTACAAAGTTTTGATTTTTTATCAGGACTCGCTAATCGAATTCGAACCCAGACACTAGGGGATAAACTGGAGAATTTGATTCAGTGTCTTCAAGTTCTTCTGATGATGTTGAAATTAGGGCAAAGTTGAGTTTTTTTTAAGAGGATAAAGGTAGAAACCTGAAATAAGTTAAGTTGAAGAAAGATTGTTTCTGTTCCTTCGGTTTTCTTAGTAATTTGATAAAATTGCTGACATTGTTAGTTGGCACCTTTTTGTTATTTCCAAATGTGAAGATACATATCTCCTAGAAATTACCAACGAATTATACAATTTCCTGTTCTTTAGACATCACAGATACACGAGCTGCATTTCCGGGTTATCTTCCTTCAGAGGCTTCTACCTTAGCATCCCGGCCTTCATGGGACAGTGGTAGTCTTCGAACTTCAGTGGAGTTTGGAAAAAATGATGTATGAATTTAGTATTTAACTTGGCAAGAACTTAAATTAGCTGACTGAATTTTTATTGATACTTGATATCAAATGATTTCCTGGATGTATGCAGGTATTACCATTATCTCGAGATTATGGGTTGGGTGATTTTCAAAGAATAGACACTCAAGTGACCCCCGGACTTGGTGGATTGACTGCTGGAGCTAGTGTTAGAGCCTTCACTCCTTTAGAAGATCCAGCTCTATTAAGAAGAGATGTTCCTCTGAATGTTAAGCCTAGCATTGTGGATTATGAACGTCCTGATCCTCTGAGAAAACCTGAGGGCTTAGCGGCTGACGAATCGAACATTCTGTTTGTTGATGGTCTGCCGAATGATTGCACGAGAAGAGAAGTAGCTCGTATCCTTGCATGATGTATTCCCCCTTTTTGTAGCAATATGAGTTCGTTCTAGTTAGTACATATCCTTAATTTAATTTTAAAGATTTATTCCGACCTTTTATTGGTTTCAAGGAAATTAGGGTTGTCCATAAGGAGGCTCGTCGGGTATGTTCTTTAACGCTATTAGTTCTTTTGTATCTCTATATGATAAATTTTCAATTTAGGAATTCTTTTTAGAAATAGTGAATCTTGAATATTTCCTTGCAGATGTCTTTCTAAATGCATTTATATTTATTGACGGTAGAATATTTATAGAGACCATGATTCTCTTCGGTAACTTGAGATTGTGGCATGAATTACTTTTTGTCTTCAAGTTACCTAGTGCCATAGTTCTGTTTATATTAGCTAATAGGTTTATTTTCATAATCTTCTTTCGTGAGTTCTAAGTGGTTTCTATAACATAACATGAACTTAGTTTAATACCAAGAATGGATGTTTCTCTGGTTGCTGACTGACCTTCATGGACTTATATTAAGCACCTATCTTATCTATTGCTCCCATGGATAAAAATGTGGAGCATCTGAGAGGGCAGATATTTGATAGATAAACAATTGAATTATTTCCATGTCAGCTGATGCTTATGCGGTGTTATTTTGATCAGAGAGATTGTTTTTTCGACAACGTCAATGCTTAATGCCATTTTATTAGACAGATAAAACATCCATCTTGCCACTGAATTTGGGAGAACTCCATCATAGACTTGGCAATTGCATAAGAAATAACATTACGTTAAGTATCCAGGTTGGATGCTAAGAATTCCTTAATCTTGAGCAATGCAAGGCTGCAGGACTCGGGTGCATTCAGTGACAGTGAAGATTTGTCTGCTAGGGGGAGGGTTGTAGATAATCTGAAGATTGCTATTATTGGATAAGCTAGGTTCCTTATTCTTGTTGTCGATTATGGATGATGATGGGATAATTGATTGTCCATAGAACAATAGGAGTGTTTCCTGATTAGAGATGTGGAAAGGTTGAGAAGTGGAAGATAGAGTATAATGTTGTTAGGTATTGCAGCATTGATATGACGACTTTTTGAAATCAGCCAGTTTCTGTAGATGCGTCTCTCCATCAATGACCTAGTGTCAATTCTTTGGTGTCTCGTTAGGAGGGTTAAAAAAAGTAGAGCAAGTATCTGTGAGTTCTTCGGCATTGTTCTTGTATATTTGTTGCTGATGGAGAACATTTTCCATATAGCAGGATGCGGGGGGGCGTGGGGGGGGGGGTGGGAATGTCCTGTCTTCTTCCTCCAACAAGTTTTTTTTGACAGTCTTTCAATTCCGCTTAAAAGATACTTTTGAAGTTCCCCATATCTGTAGGGAAATTCGAGATTTTTATATCAGGGATTACACGGAGGGATGAGTGTTTCTCTTGGGCTCTACAGTTCTGGGCTTTTTTCTAATGGAGATGCAGTAAAGTTAAGTGGGAATTAGCTTGTTAGGGGTTATCTACCCGGGATGATGGACAGTGTTGAAACTGTGGCAGGTAGACAGTGATAAAGTATCAAATGAGAGATTCCTAACCTTGTGAAGTTTCACTCATGACCATTTAGACTCAATTGTTACTTTTTGTTTATGTGATATATAACTATGAGAAAAGTTTTTTATATTTTAAGATCAAAATAATTGGCTAATTGTTTGCCACATTAGTAAAGCCCTTCGGTGTCATATTTCCCTTATCCAAGGATGAAATTTTGTTTACAAAATATAGTTGGTTGAAGCCTAAAAAGTGTGCAGTTATGTACAACATGATGTGTTGTTAGCACCAAATTCTGAAATGATGTGTTGCTAACACCAAATTCTGAATTATCTCGTACAAAGCGACAGGAGATATCATGTATGAGAAATATCAAACACAAACATGAGTTCACGGTAGATCCGTAGATGTTTACATGTTATGTGGGTTAGAACTTTTATTTCTTGAGTCAATCAATAAGTTGAAACTTTATTTCTTCCGTCAATTGGTAATGTATAATCTAAAATTCAATCAGAATAAGTCAAGAGTTTCTAAGTTATATTTATTGAATAGGAAGAAAGGTTAAAGGTCAGTCCTAAGTTCTAACATTACCAATGATAACATTTTGTAAACAATGACCTGGAGAGCAATTGTTGTAAGTCCTGAAATATCTTTGTTGCTATAAAGTATAAACAGATAACATTTGATATAAAATGAGGTGGAAAAAATAACCCTATGGATTGTATCTATCACAGAACTCATGCCTGATTTTTCGCTTCGCAGTATGCCCAAACCAGTTAACCTCCTTTTTTATAGAAGCCACCGTCGTACGTGTATATTTTTCATATCATGTGTAAATAGTATGATTTGTTAGAAATTGTAGAAACCCCCCAGAATAAGATATAGATTATTGGAGGCCTTATACAAGGTTTCTGTAGAGGAGGATTATCATATTTTGGGTAGAACTTGGGTGTTTGGTGGACAAGAATCATTGGAAGAACTGCAGCATTCATTATGGTACTGCAGAAATATTGATCATGTAGTAGCTATGCTGCATAGACACTTGCGGAGCCATGTCATTCGTGACTTGTACCGAGTTGGCACTTTTTGGATGTTGTAACCACTTGCAGGAGATTTTACTCTCTCAAATTGGGTATCTTGTTCTGGGTGAAAAGTATTAAGTGTGTTGATGAGGTTTACCTTTCTTGCAATGGTTAGAGATCCACTTTCATTTGAAAAAGGTTTTAGGTAATTCTTAATTAGTGATGAGCTTATACATAGATCATCCCGAAGCTATGTTGCTAGTGGTGCTGCTTCCACTTTTCCTAGACATAGATAACAGGGCACTTCTTGGATATGTGTTACATAGTTGCAGGTCATTTATTCTTTGTCTAGGGAACACTTCTGACTAAGTGTCCTCAATTTTATAAAATATTTAACTTTGAGCACTTGTTTTACGTTCAATGGACTTATCATCATTCATTTATACTTGCTTTATAATGGTATAAATATATATAACAATGATTTATATTATAAAGCCTGTGATGTTAAGCCCCTCCATTGGATGATAGAAAGAAACCGAAACCAAATTCCTGTTTCCATAAATTTTTAAAATTATTTGAAATATATATGTTTGTCATATGTACTGAAGATAATATTTTTATTTTATTACTATAAAATCAATATGTTCTACAACAATAATTACTGCCTGTCTATACTAATACTACAAGCCCCTTGATTGCCGCTTGGCAAATTCTTAGAATTTGCCTATTTAATTTCCATGAAACTAATACTTTGTAGTTAATAAATAGTATTTTCGACTATGCATTATGTTTCATGTTATAGTCTATTTTCATAAAAGTAATGCATCACTTTCGTGATTTTTTTGATGATATCATTTTCATGAAATTAATACATCATTTTAAATAATTTTTCGCATTATAAACTTGGTCATGTTGTAAGGAAAAATTGCAATAAGAAAATGATCCTGATGAGTATTATTTTAAATAGTTATTTTTCAAAACTTAATATTACGACAATACGAGTGCAATAATAATATAATGCTGAGTCCCATGTATTGCTTGGGGAAATTCTTAATTATTTACATGTACCTACTGTATGGCCTAGGTTTTTCAAGATTTATGTATCCACATTTGTCATGTTTTATCCTGCTCCATGCCCGTGAATTTACAACATGGTATTGAAATTGGCATTATCTCTTCTCCTTTGGCATTTTAGTCTAGTGTTTGTTAATAAAACTCTTCCAGAATTTCATTTTAACTTTTGTAGGCCAAGTATTTTGATGATGCATGTTGATTCTCACAACTATCATTTTCTTTTGTTTTTGTGGGTTAAAGTGATGGTCCTGGCCCAATGTTGTAATCATCCAATTAAATATCAGTTGAAATTGCCAGTTGCTTTTTTCCTTCAGCAAGTTATATTATTAAAAACATCTCAGAAAAATGTTAGTAGTTCAAGGCCTGAATATGCTTGTCAGATTTCACCAATTTTCATTAACTAAATGGTCTTATCTTGATCCATATATTTTGTTATTCTGATGGAAGCATACTGAAATCAGTACCCTTAGGAACAGTACTTGTTGATTTGTCCTTTTATATGTAAATATGATATTTGTGTTAAGTTATGCACAAAGCTATTATCAATGCAACAGTTGAATATGATATTTGTGTTAGATTAAACCTGGCTTCTTTTTTAAAATCGTCTTCTTGAGTGTTCAGACCCTTTGGAACTTTTATTCAATAAATTTGTTTTGATATTTGGAATGTCTATTTATTGCATGCCGTTATTTTAAAATTACATTTTCTGAGTTACGGTTTGCAGTCTGGAGACAAGGCTTATGTTCTGTGTTTTGTTGAGTTCAACGATTCCAAATGTGCCTTAACTGCTATGGATGCTCTTCAAGGTACATTTTTCGTGTGTCAATGTCTATTCTTTCCACCTCCAATTGCAATATGTTAATATATGAAGCTTCAAACATTGTGTACTAATAGACTAGATTCAAATTGTTGTTGACTTGTTTCCAAGTGTAAATATTAAGTCAACCAACATTCAACTGATCTCTTCCACATGTACATACTGTTATCTCTTTGATGCATATTAATGTCAGCTCCATACATGACCATTGGCCGCATCATTATCACATGATGTTTATTTTATTAGCAGTTATAGTTACGAGGAATAAAGTGGATATATAAGATGACGATTATTAAAAAAAATATCCAGGTAACAACTGTGATTCAAGCAAATACGGGTAACCAGAACCGTCTCTTTCAATTGAATTCTACAGAGTTCAGAAATCGAACCTGCATATTTTTTGTGGATTCTTAAACTCATGAACAGATACAACGTGAGAAAAATCTGGAATTTAGATCTCTTTAAGCTTTACCTTAAAGAGGTTACCTAAATTTTTATTGTGAAGCAATGTCTACTTTTTTATTTGACTGAGGAATTCTTTTATCAGATACAAGCAATCAGAAAACAGTATGTGATGGAGTACATCCTATCTAGCATTAATACTTCAAAGGAGTAGAAGTACCTGTATTTGATACGTATTCGATAAATCCACTGTTTTAAAAAGTTTCCACCTAGTCCGTCTAGGCGTACGCCTAGGCCTAGGCGGTACCTGGGCCGCCTAACTAACGCCTAACGCTTAGGCGGTACCTAGGCTGTCCATCTGGGTTTTGGGAGTATTTAGGGGAGCATTGCCTACATACATGGACTGCACTTTTTAGGTCTTGATCGTGATTTTCTATGTTGCAGCCGCCACGTCCTCCAACATCCTTCAAACTCCTTTAACCTCCAAATATGAACACCTCCACTATCTCCTCCAACCTTCAGCAAAATCTCCTCGACTACCACTCAAATGAAGAAAGAAATCCACCTAGACACCAGTCCGGCACCTAAGCTTTCTATAACATTGACATTTACTTTCAATTATTGTAATTAAAAAATAAAAAAAAGAAAACCTCTTAGGCTCTAGGTGTCGGGTCCAATGCCTAGGTATCCTAGCGCTTTCTACAACCTTGTTAGTTATTATTTTGTCTATTTAGTATTTAAGTATACATGGTTTATTGTGGATCTAAGATTGCTATCTATTTTTGGGGCAAGTTTATATGAATTTAATACATTTTTATCAATCATTATATTTAATAATTTAAAAAATAAGCAAACGCCTAGGTGTCTAGGCGTTAGGCGCTTGCTCAAACGCTTCCGCTTAGCGCATTCTGTAACATTGGATAAATCCTAGATATATGAAACACATATCGATAGATGCATCCAGTACTAAAAATTTAATATTCAATGTGTGAATAATGAGTTCATAATTTTACTCAACTTGAATATGGATTGTTATAGGTTACTGTGGTGTTTCCATGTGGATTAACATGATAACTAGCTTCAGACCCCTGGATTTTTGCAGGTTATAAGTTTGATGACAAGAAACCGAATGCACCAGTTTTAAGGATCCAGTTTGCAAAGTTCCCCTTCCAGCTAACCAGTCGCGACGAAAGGAGGCATGGGAGCGCACATTGACATATTAATGGCATAAAAATGAAGCGAGAATGCAGTAATATATTCCAGCAAACAACGTGAAACTAGTGATTATGCTCGATTTTTTTGCTGCATACATGATAGCTTTAATCATATGTATGTTTGCTGAGAGAGGCAACTGGGTATTTAAGCGTGTAATCTCTATCTATGTCAGTATCTTGGAATTTTTTTTGTCTTTTTGGTACGTTTTTAGTCTCTTTAGCTTTGACATGGGCATTAGTTTCGATATAATGCTGCATAAATAACTCAAGGTTAATCTTATTTTCTTATTTTCTTTAGTTTAAATCTGATGATATATTTTTCTGCATCTGGTGGGAATGTGACATGTTATGCATATTGATACACTTTTTATTTTCTCATTGACTGAAAATTTTGGCAAAATTGTACACTGTTTGTTAGACGTAGTACTTATGATATTATAAAGGGGACGGTGATATGAGGTGGTGGCTCATTTTGCTAAATGGGCTATTAAGAGATAGAATAGTGAGGTTCACATCTTGTGACTTGACTAGCAAGGAGGGCTTCACATATGATTGTCTCTTAGTAGCTCATTTGGCAAAATGAGCCGTCATGTCATACATATTATCCTATTATAAATTATGTTAGAGCAACACAGAGCAGTTAATCATTGGTCCATGCTAATTTATTTTTGTTAGCATCAATGATTTGTTTGTTAGCATGAATTTTGAATTTTGGGTGGAAGATTTATTGCTTAGCATGTTAACATTTTTTTGAGTGGCTAAATTACCAGATTGGTGCAACCCTCTTATCAGTTTGGTTTTTTCTAGTTCCGGCGACGCTTTGATATGTTTTCTGTGACAGATGTGCAATTAGACTGGCAACTTTGCCATTGACAGGAAAAAAAAAAGTCACGAAACCTTTTTCCTCCTAGTAGTTTTTAGCCTCTCAAGTTTTCTCTTCAGTATATATGGAGGTAATATCATGCCCTTCCCTTTTTGTTCCAAAATTTACTTTTTTGTGAACTCAACATTCTTGTATAAGTTTGAGCACAGCTAGTATCCTCATACCATGTGCCGAATAATCTTATGACACTTTTCTCATGAATAAGATACCACCAATAGCTTCACATGAGGCTCACGGTTTTCTTTTTCCTGACGGTGAAGTTTTGGGTCTAATTGCATATTTGGCTCGGAGAAAATACAAAAACTTTGACGGAGCTAGAAAATACATCAAAGTTATAAGAGGGGTGTACAAAAAATACAAATATGATAATTCAGACATTTCCGAAAAATGTATAGAAATTAGGTAATCCTTTTAAGGAAAAGATTAAAGAGGAGGTCCGGAGGAAGAACTGAAGGGTTGCTTGGACTCGGATTGGATGCCATAGATCCACTTGCTAGCTCGTAAATTTGGGTTGGGTGATGCATTTATTTTCGGTGCGGATAGATTAGCTGAAAAAAAGCGGGGTTTCTTTTAAAGCCCAGCCGTTTACCTTTATTTAATTATAACCCTCCCACTTACAGAATCATCCATGCACCTAAAATATAACAATGTCACTTGTTTTGGTCTATTTGTCAAATCTTCTTTGTTTTAAAATTGGGAAAATTACCCTCGTGAAACAAATCCTCCCACGAAACTTAGTCCCTTTGTGATATTTATTATCCAAAATTTCAATCAAGATTACATTAGGGGAAAGTATCAATTTCACCAGTGTCCGTGACATTAAATGCGCGCCAAATGAATGTTAGCCTTGGATCATTGGATTTTGGAATTCGTGCTTTAGATGCAAGGATTGGTATTATTTAAGTGCACGTTTGATGCCATGAGCGTTCCGAATGTATACTTTCTCATCAAGGACCGTTAATACGAAATTACTCTCGTCAAATAAATCTCCCCACAAAATTTTGCACAAATGTTGTATTTGGGTGATGAGGGAACATTATTTGCCAAGTTGATGGGTTTTGAAATAAACGAGTGTAATAGATTAGGTTTAAAAGCAAAAGAATCGGATCTTCTCCACTATAAAAAAAAATAGTGGTAAGACCACTATTATATCGCAACCGTTAATTTGTCAATGTGTGGTTGTTGTTTGCGTTTGAATGTTAGATTTGTAACAAATAATAATAACTAAGCTAGTCTTTATACACTCCTATTACACTACACGAGAGAGATGTGGGCACCCTTGATGAGTCATATACCCAACGTTGAAGTAGCTTAGAGGATCCAGATTCTTAAACAAAAACCCTTAAAACAGACAGCTTTGTGTTTTACGCTGCAATTTCGTTTTGCCAGAAGGTCAGACGTTGCGTGGGCCAAAAAAAAAAAAAAAAAAAAAAAACCCCTTCTCCGAGTCAAAAATGCTTGGAAATGGGGGCAGGTATGGAATTTCCTTGCTTCATCTGGACAAAGCGCTAGTTAGGGACTTAGTTTGTTTGTTGCTCCCATTCTTCTTGGATCTAAACATGCTTATTTGGTGTCTGATTATGCGAGAAAGTCCTAATTTTCTTTGGGCTCAGAGGGCAATGTTGATTAAATAAGAAGGGCCTAATCGTAATTTTTTTTATCTAACAAGGACTTGTTTCTTTGTGCTCGCCCCACGAAATGGTCAATCAGCTAACCTCTTTCAATAATTTTGAGGGTGAAGTTCCAAGGGACGGTGTCTTTGCAAATACAAGTGCAGTTTTTTGAATCCTAGGAAACAAGAGACTACTGCGTGGAGAGGACATCAACATTCGCCACCTTGCACGTTTCAATCAACTTGGAAGAAGTATAGTTTTCTGAAGAGAACTTAATTGGGGTAAGCAGTTTCGGTGAAGTGTATAAAGGGTAATGATAAACATAGCACCTTCAATATTGGAATTTATAATATTGCAGCGAAGGTGATCAACTTGCGACAGCCAGGAGGTTACTTGAGTTATGTGACGGAATGTGATGTTTCGAGAAAGAAGAAATTTTCAGAACAGACTCAAACCATGTTTTAATTTTCAAAACTGACCCACTTTTTTTTTTACCAAAATCGACTCACTTTTTACCACGTCAGCTTAATCTCATTCCTAAACAGTTGGGGTTGGCAACCCCGATTGTTTAGGAGGTTGTTAAACCCCAATTAGAAGGCCTTAAACCCGATTTTTTATGCCCTAAGTAGTCGGGGTTGGCAACCCCAACTAATTAGGAAATGAGATTAAGCTGACGTGACAAAAAGTGAGTCGATTTTGTTAAAAAAAAGTGGGTCGGTTTTGAAAATTAAAATATAGTTTGAGGCTGTTTTAAAAATTTCTTCACGTTCTACACACAGAAACACCGTCAGGATCTTAACGACATGCATGTTCAGGTGTTGATTCCTACGGAAATGACTTCGAAGCGATGTTCAGGTGTTGATTCCCACGGAAATGACTTCGAAGCGATGGTTCATGGGTACATGGTTAAAATGGTAGTCTAGGATAACTGGTTTACTCTCTATTTTGGTATGATATTGTCCGCTTTGGGCCAAGCCCTCACGGTTTTGCTCTTGGGTTTCACCCCAAAAGGCCTCGTACCAATTAGAGACTTGCCCATCCTCATAAACTCCAAGCCCTCCTCACATTTAGTCGATGTGGGACTTTGGTTTGTCCACTCAACACATTCTTCTTGATCATAAGATGACCGCTCGCGTGCGTAACTTTGGGCTTGCCAGAGGTCCTGTAGAAACTATAATCAGGTCCTCTTTGCAGACCATCACCTCAGTTAGTTTTAGGGGGAACTACTGGGCACGTTGCCCCCGGTGAAAATTTCTGAACCGTCTTACATTTCTGCCATCCTTCTACTAATACTAGTTTATAGAAGTAGTAATGGAGTTACATTGAAGTTATATTTCAAATTTAGAGTAAAGACCTATATCGCAGTTATATTTCAAAACCGCAAGCTTCTATCCTAGTTTGCAAATTCTGTATTTCCGCAATGCATAGAACAAAATCACACGACTCTATATACATTTACTTTCTCATCACTCTATTATTTATCCAATAAGATTTCCTCAGAAGAGTTAAAAGTATTTGTGCTATGTGTTAGCTTACTCCTCAATTAGTCTTCACTTTTGATGGAGCCAAATTGTTAAGTTCCACATTTCACAGCAGCAACTGCAAACGCGCGTGTATGTACTTGTTCATTCACGAGTGCGTGCAGAATGTTTATGCATAGAGTAAAGGCAAAAACAGGGAGCATAAGAGGAAACCTTACTCCTATAGCACCTGTAAAAGTCCAATCTCAACAAAATTGATTCGACCGGTTCAAATTCTTGTGGTCTTGACCTTGTACAACATGCAGAAATGAGAAGTGATGTGATTTGAATACATTTTACCTGTGGATATTAATCTAATGTCTTCTATTGTTTAGGACCCATGCACTTTACTTGTTGATGAGGCAGACGTGTTTAATCTTTATGATTTCATTTTTCGCTATAGTTACTCTAAGTGGCGTATGCCTTGCATCTGAAATTGAGAGAGAGATATTTCAGTCTTTCAGAGCATCCAGGGGAGTTTTCCTCCTATGGTACCCCCTGTTGCTAGGTACTCCTGAATTGGCTTCTGGTTTAAAAATAAACTTTAGTAAAAATCAAATCATTGCTTTAGAAAATAGCCTGGAGTTGCAAAATCAAGTGGCCATTATGATTGAACTGCATGAGTGGTAGTTTTCCTATCACATATTTGGGGTTCCAGGAAAACTTCATAGAGAGGATTGATTTTCCTCTTTTTGAAAAGTTTGAAAAAAAGATTAGCTATTTGGAAAGGAAGATATCTTTCAAGAGGAGGTAGATTGGTGCTTGTTAATTCTGTCTTATCGTCTACGCCTACCTTTTGGATGTCTTTTTTTCTTATTTCCTGTGCGGGTTTGTGATAGATTGGATAAAATGAGAAGAAGGTTTTTTGGGTTGGATCTGATGAATGTAAAGATTTATCCAGTTTAGTAGCTTAGGAAGATGTTTGCAAACCTAAATTCTGTGGCGGTCTTGGTATTGTTGATCTACATATACCATAAATGGGAAGGATATAATATACCATAAATACTATGTCAGGAAAAGCCTTTTCAGCACATTCAGGGATCAAAAGCTAACTTCTTTTTCTTTTGGATAAAACTTATGATTAATACGGATAGCTTTTTGTACAGTAGAATAGTTGAGATTGGTAATGGAAGGTTAACGTCCTTTTGGCTTTGATAAATGGACGGGATATAATAGCTTGGCTTCTCAATTCCCTGCTCTTGTATCTTTAGCCTTGTATCCTCACGCCTCAATCAATACCATGAGAACGTGGAAGGAAGGAAGATTATGCTGGCATATTCAATTTGTAAGATGATTGACTGGACCTCTGGTCTTTCAGTTTTTCGATATGATACAGATCTTAAATTCCTTTCAGTTGTCTACTGAAGAGGATGTTAGAAAATGGCTTGAGACTCATATTTCTCTGTACATCCGTGCTATAATTTTCTAATAGATGGAGGCCTGAGATTCGATTGCGAGTCCATTTGGAAAGCTCTTGCACCTCTCAAGGTGAAAATACGTTGTTGGCTAGCTATGAAAAACAAACTCAATACAAAAGATGTGCTTAGCAGGAAAGGTCTATCTCTAGATGCAACTTGCTGCTTGTGCGATTTGTTTGATGAATCTCATAATCATGCTTTTTTACAATGCAGCTTCATCAAGTCTATTTGGAATTCAAATCAATATAAGTTAGGTATTACTAATTCCTTTCATGGTAAGTTTTTAAAAGATCTTTGGCTCAACCGGGGGAGCAAGGCTGATTATGAAAATGTGATTGTGGGAATGGACACAGGACATTAATGTGTCCCCCCATGCTTCTGTACACGGGACAAGAGAGTCCCCCATGAGGTTCAAGTGGGTACAAGCATGTGGCTCCCCCTATTGCCCATGCCTATAGCCCTTTTCTCTTCCGTGCTCCCTTCCTTCAGCTGGAGACAGCAAGGCACATCCCTCTCTCTCTCTTGGCTATAAATAGAAGGGAGGTTGAGAGGAGAATGGGTGGGGAAAATAAGTGAGGGAAAATCATTTGTGGGTTAAGTGAGGTTTAAACAAAGAGAGAGTGAGTTGAGATAGAACTTGTAATAAGTTTGGTATTCTCCTCATAGTGAAAACCCCCTCCCGTGGATGTAGGCTAGTTAGCCGAACCACGTAAATCTCGTGTTTGTATTGTCTTAACTATTTATTTTACTTGCAGGTGCCCTCGATAGTTCAGTCCTTGCACTGATGAGAGGAAGAGTGAATATCTCACTTTGCTGAGATATTTCGCTACTGAATCTGGTTTCCTTCGCGAAACACAGATATCGAGATTGACTTGTACTTTTGTAAAAATAAAAGTCAGGGCTCTCTCTCAGGACATATCGCTTCCGCGACGGTGGACGTGACTCTGCGCCCAACAATTGGTATCAGAGCCATTTATTCAGATTGGAGGTGGTAAAATTTCTGATATGAGGTGGTGCTTGACTATTGTGTGGTGAACACAAAATAATTGTTAAAAATTCCTGAGAGAAGCGGATTTACATAATACAAGCGAATAATGGCTTCTACAAGTAAAACAAGTAAAGTTGGAAAGTACGAGATTGAAAAATTCAATGGGAAAAATAATTTTTCCTATTGGAGGATGCAGATGAAAAACTCGTTGATTTTGCAAAAATTGCACAAGGCTTTGGCTGGAAAAGAGAAGCACAAAAATATGTCTGATGAGGATTGGGAGGAGCTGGATCTGGAAGCACGGGCGTCGATTATCCTTTGCCTTGAGAGGGATGTAGCTTTCTTGGTAGATGGGGAGAAAACGGCTCCGGGCGTGTGGTTGAAGTTAGAAAGCACATTCATGACGAAGAGTCTAACGAACCGGATCTATTTAAAATCTAAATTGTATACTTGCAAGATGGAGGAGGGTTCATTAATCCGGGAATACATCAACAAGTTCGATAGGATCTTATCAGATTTGAAAGACATTGAGGTGATAATGGAAGACGAGGATCAGGCACTTCTACTACTTCTATCTCTACCGAAGTCTTATGAGAATCTGGTTCAAACACTGATGCTTATGGGCGACAGTTTGTCGATGGATGAGACTAGAACGGCGCTTCTAGCAGATGATCTTAAAAAAATTACAACTAGTGATATGGTCACTGGTGATCACAAGGCACAAGCTCAGGGACTGTTTGCTAGAGGAAGAGGCAATGAGCGAGGAAAAGGCAAGGGAGGAAAGTCTAAATCTAAATCGAGATCTTTTGCGGAACGAGCGTATTTTAAATGCGGTGAAGTTGGGCATTTCAAGGTCGATTGTCCTAACAAGAGAGTAGGTGGGAAGAAGAACAACAACAAGACTAAAAAACGAGATGGCAAGGAAGAGACGAGCTACGCTTCAGGGGAAGGGAGCGATAAGGAATGCTATGTCGTCACGGGTGGCGAGGATACCTCCGGGAAGTGAATTCTTGATTCTGGTTGCTCTTACCATATGTGTCCAAATAAGAAGTGGTTTACTACCTACAGGAGCATTGATGGTGGAACCGTATTGATGGGGAATAACCATGCTTGTAAAACGGTGGGGCTCGGTGATATAAAAATCAAGATGCATGATGGAGTGGTCAGAACCCTAACAGACGTGCGATACGTTCCGACTTGCGGAAAAATCTTATCTCAGTGGGTGCTTTAGACTCCGATGGCTGCAAGATTGTTACAGAAAACGGAGTGAAGAAGGTTGTTCGAGGTTCTCTAACAGTGATGAAGGGTGTTCGTCACAGTAATCTATATACTCTCTCGGGTACGACGGTGACGGGAGATGTAACAGTTGGAGCTGAAGGAAGTGATGGAGACCCATGTGAGCACACACGGTTATGGCATAGGTAGCTTGGGCACATGTCAGAGAAGGGTCTGGATTTGCTTGGTAAAGAGGGTTTGCTAAAGAATCTGAAGAAATCTTGCATGGATTTTTGTGAGGATTGTGTGTATGGAAAGGCGCACAGGGTCCAGTTTCTGAGGAGCAAGCACAAGAGCAGAGGGATACTAGATTATGTGCACACGGATGTTTGGGGTCCGGCTTCGACAACTTCTAAGGGTGGTTCCAGATATTTTGTCTCATTCATAGATGATCATTCGAGGTATGCTTGGGTGTATTTCCTGAAGCATAAGAATGAGGTATTTGAGACATTCAAGAAGTGGAAGGCGATGGTTGAGAACAGGATGGGCAAGAAATTGAAGACACTGAGATCTGATAACGGTACAGAGTATACGGACGGTGCTTTCAAGGAGTTCTGTGATCGGGAGGGGATTGACAGACACTGGACAGTTAGATCCATACCACAACAAAATAGGGTCGCGGAGAGACTGAACCGAACACTACGGAAAAAAGCAGTGAGTATGCGATCATATGCTGGTTTGGGCAAAGAATGGTGGGCAGAGTCGATTGCTATAGCTTGCTATATTGTGAATCGATCTCCACATTCGACATTGGACGGTGATACACCCTATCGGGTGTGGTCAGGAGAGCATGCAGATTATGAGAGGCTCCGAATCTTCGGGTGTACCGCCTATTATCACGTCAACGAGGGAAAGCTTGACGCGAGGACCAAGAAGGTAATTTTCTTAGGATACACAAAAGGTGTAAAAGGCTATCGTCTTTGGTGTACAGAAGATTCGAAGTTCGTGATCAGCAGGGACGTTACCTTTGATGAGAAGTCCATGATTGCTAGGGTGCCCAAAGATAGTGGTGTTGAGGATGTTGGGACTTCTAAGTCCCAGGTTATTGAGATAGAACCTAAAGACCAACCAGGTTCTAGTCGTGTTCAAGTGAGAAATCAGGTAGATGATGAGCTTGAGCAGGAGGAGGTTTAACAGGAGAATACACAGGCACTACAACAACAGCTCGAGGATAGCTTGGCTTCCACTAGGCCAAGGTGAGTATACAAGCAGGTACAGAAGCTGGGTGCTGATCAACCCCTGAAGCACTATGAGCGTGTTAATTTGGTTGAGTACGCACTCTCGGTGGAGGATGATGAGCCGGTCTCCTTCAAGGAAGCTATTCGGGATAGAGATAGTGAGAGTTGGTTGGCTGCGATGGAGGAGGAGATGGAATCTCTTCAGAAGAATCAAACATGGGAGGTGATCCCATTACCCGTAGGAAGAAAAGCTATTGGTTGTAAGTGAGTGTATAAGAGAAAGGAAGATCCTTCAGAGCTCGGTGGTACAAGATACAAGGCGAGACTAGTGGCTAAAGGGTTTGCACAAAGAGAGGGTATGGATTACAATGAGATATTTTCTCCGGTTGTGAAACACACCTCTATTCGGGTGCTATTGAGTATTGTTGCTCATGGTGATCTTGAACTGGAACAACTTAATGTCAAGACGGCCTTCTTGCACGGAGACTTGGATGAAGAGATCTATATGCATCAACCTGAGGATTACAAGGTTGAGGACAAGGAGAATCATGTATGTCGCTTGAGGAAGTCACTTTACGGATTGAAGCAATCTCCGCGACAGTGGTACAAGCGATTTGACTCCTTCATGCTGAAGCATGAGTTTTCTCGAAGCGACTATGATTGTTGTGCTTACATTCGGAAACTTCGTGGAGGTGATTATATCTATCTCCTGTTGTATGTGGATGACATGCTTATTGTATCGAAGAACAAGATGGAGATAGATAAGCTGAAATCTCAACTTAGCAATGAGTTTGAGATGAAGGACATGAGCGCTGCTAGGAAAATACTGGGTATGGAGATTAGAAGAGAGCGAGCGAATCAGCGATTGTTCTTGAGTCAGAAGGGCTACATAGAGCGGGTGATCACGAGGTTCGGGATGCAAAGTGCAAAGTCGATGGTGACCCCATTGGCTCCATACTTTAGGCTTTCAGGTAAACAATCTCCCACTATAGCGGAAGATAAGGCACACATGGATCGTGTCCCTTATGTTAGTGCAGTTGGCAGCTTAATGTACGCAATGGTGTGTACATGCCCAGATATTTCACAGACGGTTAGTGTGGTCAGCAGATTCATGGCGAATCCGGGAAAGACGTACTGGGAAGCGGTGAAATGGGTCCTGAGGTACTTGAAAGGTATCGCGGATATGGGTCTGTGTTTTGGTGGAGATACATGTCAGATCGACGGGTATGTAGACTCAGATTATGCGGGCGATCTAGATAGACGACGATCTACTACTGGTTATGTATTCAAGATACATGGGGCTCCAGTTAGTTGGCGATCGATGTTGCAGGCTACAGTGGCACTTTCTACTACAGAGGCCGAGTACATGGCCATGGCGGAGGGAGTGAAAGAAGCATTGTGGCTGTGGGGTCTTCTAGACGATTTGGGGATTGAGCAGGAGAGCGTGAACCTGTGGTGCGACAGTCAAAGTGCGATTCACTTGGCGAAGAATCAAGTTCACCATGCTCGTACCAAGCATATCGACGTCAGATATCATTTTGTGCGGGATGTAATAGAGGAATGAGATATTTCTCTCATGAATGTGCATATGAATGAGAATCCCGCAGACATGTTAACCAAGGTGGTCACAGACAGCAAGTTCCAGCATTGCTTGGACTTGCTTCATATCAGCTCGTGTTGATTTGTTCGAGAGGGCATGGCCCTGCGGGGCGGTGATGGAGGTGAGGTGGAGACTATGTTGGAGAATAATTGTAGAACTACGATTAGTTTGATCCCGGTGGAGGGTACATAGGCAGTCACAGTATAGTGGCGCAGCTGGTTTGGACTGGTTTTGACCTGGATCTCTCTGGTGAAGTTCATGGTGTTCTTCTGGTGTTCGTCCAAAATTTGAGGTTAATCAAATGATGTACGAGGTGGAGAATTGTGATTGTGGGAATAGACACAGGACAATAATGTGTCCCCCCATGCTTCTATACACGGGACAAGAGAGTCCCCTATGAGGTTCAAGTGGGTACAAGCATGTGGCTCCCCCTATTGCCCATGCCTATAGCCCTTTTCTCTTCCGTGCTCCCTTCCTCCAGCTGGAGACAGCAAGGCACATCCCTCACTCTCTCGGCTATAAATAGAAGGGAGGTTGAGAGGATAATGGGTGGGGAAAATAAGTGAGGGAAAATCATTTGTGGGTTAAGTGAGGTTTAAACAAAGAGAGAGTGAGTTGAGATAGAATTTGTAATAAGTTTGGTATTCTCCTCATAGTGAAAACCCCCTCCCGTGGACGTAGGCTAGTTAGCCGAACCACGTAAATCTCGTGCTTGTATTGTCTTAACTATTTGTTTTACTTGCAGGTGCCCTCAATAGTTCAGTCCTTGCACTGATGAGAGGAAGAGTGGATATCTCACTTTGCTGAGATATTTCGCTACTGAATCTGGTTTCCTTCGCGAAACACAGATATCGAGATTGACTTGTACTTTTGTAAAAATAAAAGTCAGGGCTCTCTCTCAGGACATATCGCTTTCGCGGCGGTGGGCGTGGCTTCGCGCCCAACAGAAAATAAGACGAAGAGAGATACACACATGTGCAGTAATTTGGTCTATATGGCGGGAGAGAAACGACAGGCTTCCTCCCAACAAAAAGAAAAGATCTCTCGAACTACTTAACAAAATTGTACATTTTGCCTCTTTCTGTTTAGGATCTAATGTTTCAGCTCGTGCTACCCGGTTACCGGAGAGGCACGAGAGAAAAAGGAATGCAGGTAATCGAGCATTGGCGTTACAATATGGACGGCTGGTCGGACAAAAGAGACTGGATTCTGAGCGTGGAGAAAGCTCAAGTTGTGATGATTTGTACTCCTTGTTTTCATGTATATAAAAGGAGTAGGTTGGGTGGGTGTCAGTTTGTGAGATATTGATGTGCTGTTGATAAACCATATTTCCAGTGGTTGGGAAATTTGGTTTTATGTTGCAACCACTTGTTAATACAGCAGCTTGGGGTTGGAAAATAAAAGCCCTTCAAACAAACAAATTTATTGTTTCAGAGGCTGCAGATTTTCTTTGCCACAAGGTCAGATCTTGTGTGCGCAAAAAGAAACTTCTCCGAGTCAAAAATGCATGGAAATGGGACCAGGTTTGGAAATTTCCTTACGTGTTCTGGGCAAAATGCAAGACAAGGGAGTTTTTTTTTTTTTTCTCGGATGTTAATATATTTAATTAAATAAGAAAGGGACGGAATGCAAACAAGAGTTTTTAGCTTTGATTTGGCTGAAAAGAGTAAAGAAGAGTTGAATCCACTATCCTCTTGACGCATTTATTGCTGAGAGAGTCAACAGCTGAAGTTTTGGAATACTGATGATGAAATTACTCTAACGCTGGCTTTAATATCCGGTCAAAATCGTATCGGTTTCCTTCCAGTTCCAATGTCACAGCTATTCTCAGCCTGCTGCATAGCTTATGCAACTGCACTTCTGCTCTCGTTCCATCGTGTCTGCTCCCTGCTGAATTCTCCGACACTCGACAATGCAACGGATATGCGAGCCCTTCTCTCCTTCAAATCCATGATATCCGTCAATCCAAGCTCGCAGCTGGCCTCGTGGAACGACTCCGTCCATTTCTGTCGGTGGCCGGGGGTCACTTGTGGGGGCCGCCGGCATCCTGAGAGGGTAGTCTCCTTAGAATTGAGCTCTCTAAACCTGGCAGGATCCATATCAGCATCCTTACACAACCTGACGTTTCTCAGAAAAATTGATCTCTCAGTGAATCAGATTCGGGGATCAATTCCACAGGATATCGGTCGACTGTATCAGTTGCAGCATCTCAATCTGAGCCTGAATTCTCTCGTAAAAGGTATCCCTACTTCACTTTCTCAGTGTTTAGACCTTCGGGTATTATCCCTGGAGAAAAATAACCTTGAAGGCGAAATACCAGCTTCGTTAATGAACCTGTCGTCTCTTTATGTTCTATCTGTTGGAAGTAACCAGCTTAGCGGACATATCCCATCTTCAATAGGTAAACTTTCCAAACTAACAGAGCTTGGTTTGTCCAGCAATCGTCTTTCTGGAGATATCCCAGCTTCGCTGTGGAACCTTTCTTCTCTTTCTTATCTCAATATGGGTGGTAACTCTCTCTCGGGTTATCTTCCGTCTGATGTCGGTTCTGCTCTCCCGTTGCTTCGAAGTATTTTCTTCTACGATAACCAATTTCACGGACAGATTCCATTGTCATTGTCCAATGCATCACACCTTGAAGTTGTAGACCTTTCGAGCAATCTGCTCACCGGTGGAATCCCTCCTAGTTTGGGACGCTTGCGAAATTTACGGTGGCTGGACCTATTTAACAATCAGTTGGAAGCAAGGGAGCCTGATGGGTGGAGATTTGTTACTGCATTCAGCAATTGTACCGTCTTAGAGAAATTGCGACTACATTCGAATGACCTTGGCGGCATGCTGCCTAGCTCTATAGCAAACTTATCCACCAACCTTCAGAGACTCGAGATTTCAGGCAATAAAATCTCTGGGAACATTCCTCCTGAGATTGGGAACCTTGTTAGCTTGACAGTGCTTGATATGGGTCAGAACTTGCTCGCTGGCTCTATCCCTGAATCGATTGGGATGCTTAAACACATGCATATACTCAATTTAGGCAACAATAAACTGTCTGGTGAGATTCCATCAACCCTCGGTAACCTTACTCAGCTGAATATTCTTCATATGGGTTTTAATGAATTGAGTGGAATCATACCACAAAATCTTGGAAATTGCCGAAATCTAATTTTGCTAGACCTCTCAGTTAATAAACTAACTGGTCTCATCCCTAAGGAAATTCTTACCATACCAACATTGTCCATATATCTGAACCTGGCAAAGAATTCATTAACCGGGTCAATACCATTAGAAGTAGGGATCTTGAAGAATTTGGGGGAGGTTGATTTCAGTATGAACAAGTTGACCGGGCAACTCCCTATCACTCTTGGTGAATGTCAGGAGCTGGAAAGACTCTACAGTTGTGGCAACTTCATCGAAGGAGCTATCCCTTCATCTTTAGGCGGACTGAGAGGCTTGCAAGAGTTGGATCTTTCACAAAACAACCTGTCAGGGCAAATACCATACTTTTTACAGGACTTTCCCTTTCTATACTATGTTAACCTCTCTTTCAATAATTTCGAGGGCGAAGTTCCAAGGAACGGTGTCTTTGCAAATACAAGTGCAGTTACGGTCCTGGGAAACAAGAAGCTATGTGGAGGGAACTCAATATTGCAGTTGCCACCTTGCACATTTCAATCAACAAGGAAAACAATTCACTCAACAAGGAAAAAAATTAAATTTGTGACACTTGCAATGATCATCTTATTTGCTACTATATGTCTATCCATACTCCTACTTGTTTATTGGATACAAAAGCCAAGAGAGGAGACTATTAGAGAACTTGCGTATGAACTTGGAAAAATAGCTTCTGACTGGACAATAAAGCCAAGAGAGGAGCCTATTGGAGAACTTGCACATGAACGTGGAAGAAAATCTTCTGCTGAACTTGTGAGAGCTACAAAAAAATTCAAACGTGAACGTGGAAGAATATCTTATGCCGAACTTGTGAGAGCTACAAATGGTTTCTCTGAGGAAAATATTATTGGGGTTGGAAGTTCTGGTGCAGTGTACAAAGGAATTTTAGAAAATGATACAAATAGCTTGTACAGTGGGATGCATATTGCTATCAAGGTAATCAACCTGCAACAGCGAGGAGCTTCCAAGAGTTTTGTAACGGAATGTGATATTTTGAGAAACATGTCACATCGAAACATTTTGAGGATCTTAACGACATGTTCAGGGATTGATTCCTATGGAAATGACTTCAAAGCGCTGGTTTTTGAGCACATGGTTAATGGCAGTTTAGAGAATTGGTTGCATACAGTAGCCAGTGAGGAAAGGATGGACGCGAAATTCAACCTTATACAGAGGATTGAGATAGCCATCGATGTGGCTTCTGCATTGTATTATCTTCACCATGGTCGTGAGAATCCCATTATTCATTGTGATATAAAGCCAAGCAACATTCTTCTTGATCATAAGATGACTGCTCATGTGAGTGACTTTGGGCTTGCCAGAGGTCCTGTAGAAACTTTAATCAGGTCTTCTTCGCATACTATCACAACATTTGGTTTGAGGGGAACTGTTGGCTATGTTGCTCCAGGTGAAATTTTCTAGCCAATATAATTTTCTTTTGTTCTGTTATTCACACTGAACTTTTATTAAAGTGTTAAAAGAATCTTAGACTAGATGAAGACGATATTGGAGCTATCCTTGAAACCCTCAACCCCCTATCCTTGTTTACAAAGTCTGCATTTCTGCAATGTATAGAACAGAACTATGTAAGGACTTTATATGCAAATCTGCATGTAAGATAGAACCAGATTATTAAGTTTGACAATTCGCAACAGTAACTGCAAACCCACATGTATGCATGCATGCATGTACATGTGTATGTAGAATGTTTATGTATAGAAGAAATGAGAAAACATGTGACGTAGGAGAAAATTTTCGTTTCTATGCCACTGTAAAAGTGCAGTATCCACATAAACTCCAATCTCCAGGAAGTTGTTCTTGACCGGTACAAACTTATCGCGTTCTCTGGCCTGTAAAACACGGAGATGAAAAATGATTTGGATGCATTTTACCCATGGATTTGATCCAATTTGTTCTATTATTTAAGACCTATGCACTTCACAGATGCATGAGCGAAATGTGTTTAATCTTTATTATTTCTTTTTTGGGAAAACTTCGACACCCCTGAGTTTGGGGAGTTTTCCACATAACCCCCTAAACTTTTTTTATTCCACTTAACCCTCGTGAATGTTTGAGTTTTCCCAACGCACCCCCAACGTCGTTACACATTAATGGTGAAATGACCAAAATGCCCCTTTTGAAATAGACCCCACCCCACCCAAAAACAAAGGAACAGAGGATAAAGGGTTAATTTTCAATAAACTGAGGGATGTTTTCATCATTTGCCATCACGTGCTTGGCACGCGACCTTTAAAGTTCACGGTGTTACTTTGGGGGTTAAGTGGAATAAACAAAGTTCAGGAGGGTTATGTGCTCAAGTGAAATTTGACCTTCTCTTTTTTCCCAGATACTCTAGGTGGTGCATATAATGCATTTGACATGCAGAGAGGTTTTAGCGCAGCATGAAGAATATATACTATCGATCGATGCATTGAGTGCTTAAATGAACCTTCGTAAAATCAATTCAACCATTCATATAATCACATGATCTTTTATATGTACATATTCTACGGGGGTGGGAACCATAATGAACACTGTGAATTGAGTAACAAAGGTGAGGAGTATAAAGTTTTAGAGGCTGGATGGGTGGAGATTTCCTTTTACGGTAAATGATGCTGGACCTCCTTAGAGGCACACAGATGCCCACAACACAAACATATCTGCATGCACACTTGCATGCACACACCACACACGGACACTAACACACATATACTAAAGTGAGCCTCAGTGACTCCTTTGGTAACTAATTAGGGAGATGACCTGAAATCTCACCGTGGATCATTTTAATGAGCAGCTACAGTACTGTTTCATCAGGTATTCACATACTAAAATATTTCCATAGAAAAATCATGTACATGTAACCTTTTATTCTTTTTAATCATGCATCAAATGCATACAAAACGAATGATTCAACATATGATCAATGGTGAAGTGGTGTTCAAATTGTATCTTTTCCATGTAGAATCTTTTTGTGTATATTGTGATTAATATTTTAAATCATCCTTTGGTTGCTCCACGAACGGTGATTTTAGGTCAAGTCCTTAACTGGTTATTTGAGTCATTTTAGAAATGTTTCTTCCACATGTGTGCACGTATGCACACACATGCTCACAAAGAATGGACAATCACTGGCACACAGATATATGCAGATGCACGAGCATTTAATCTTTGCAAAAGCCAAGGTCCTGTTTGTTTCCATGGAATTCTAAGAATTTCATGGAAAAAGTAGATCTCCACAATAATACTTTTTTTAAAACCAAACTCATTTGTCAAAACTTCATGCTTGCTTTTGAGGTCTCTGGATTTTGTTGCCACAATAAGAAAATCTGTTGTCAGAATTCCTCTCCTTTCACTACGATTTTAGAGAGTGCCGAAAAATGGACCATACATCTATTTTTCTATTCAAACAACTAAAAAACAAAAGAAAATTGTAAAGTTAGGGATTTTAAAGAAGATGGTTTCGTCCGATATACAAACCCCTCGTGTCTTGGCAAAACAGCCCCTAATATAATAGTGAAAATTGGAGCCTAATGTTTATGCCTTATTTGAGATGAAGAAGGTAGGTAGCAAGTTACTCTTACATTTACTGTCACTAACTCGTATAAACTCCAGTCCAGAATTTTGATCTCACTCAAAGTACTTAAAAAAAAAAAATACTAGAAAACCAATTTTTTTGTCAATTATCATATATTCTGCACTGTTAAAGTAACCCACTCACAACTTAGATTATTCATTTTATGTCTTTTATGTGCGGACAAAAGGTTTCAAAAGCCTTGATGTTGTTTACTTTAGACACCTTAATCAATTGATGCAGACCAATTTGAATGCATAAAAGTTGTCAGATATGGAATTTGAATGGAAATGAATTGTTTCCATATCCTATTGGAAGTGGACAAGAATTTCCATGATATTTAATCTTTCAAGTTATATATCACTGTACACAGCCTAACTTGCATCTTTGCCTGTAAACGTACAGAATATGGGACGGCAAACAAGGTTACCATTAAAGGAGATGTCTACAGCTACGGGATACTTCTGCTAGAAATGTTCACCGGTAAGAGACCCATCGATGATACTTTCCAAAATGGCATGAACATCAGAAGATATGTTGAAATGGCAATACCTGAAAAAGTTCTCGACATCATGGATTCACGCATTGCGGATAAAAATAATGCAAGAGTCCTAGAATGGGTTGCCTTTATTCTTAAAATTGGCCTTTCATGTTCTAATGAGTTTCCATCTCGCCGTCCAGAAATGAATAACATTATCCACTCTTTGCACGTTATCAGAGATGCATTCCTAAAGCAGCCATAGAATCCAATTGAGGGTTAGGGGATCATCACAATTAATAGGTACTTTGAAGGTGAGACATTCACAAACCGAAGAGACGACACATAAGGAAATGGTGATTAGCATTTCTTTACATGTTCACCATATTTTTATACAGTTAAATAAGAAGTTGAAGAAGGCTATTTAATGTACAAAAAAAAAAGAATTTTATCTTGTAAATGAAGCTGCAGTAATATGGTCTGTAAGTGCTCCAGGATGTCTATTTTGTTTCTGTGGTCTCTATTTATTTGAGTAGATACTGTTAGTTGGGATGGATACCAACCTCCGACGGCGGAGGAGCTCCGACGAGCTCAAGGAAGTCGCGGTGGCTTCAGGCGAAGTCGAAGACGCGCAGGTGAGCTCGAGCAGTTGAGCTCGAATTGGGCGAACGCGACCCTCGGGCAAACGCGACCCTCGGACGAACGCGACCCTCGGCGAACGCGACCCTCGCGTTGAGCGCCTCGACCATCGCGTCCAAGCTGTGCGCTGGTGACAGGCTGTCGCCAGCCCTACAGTCCCCCCTATAAAAGGAACCGAAACCCTAGCCCCCCTGTTGTTGCTGGTTTTTTCTCTTCCCCGATCTCTCTGGCGGCGACACAAAAATCGCAGCAGCGATTTCGTTTTCTCCTCCTTCGATTTTTCAGCCAGGCGGCGGATCCAAAAGAACGCAGCTGCGTTTCTTTTTTTTATCTCCAGCACTTGGGATTTGAGAATCTTAAGGGGAGATTAAGAAAAGGGTTTAAGAGAGAGAGAGAGAATTAAAGAGGGTTTTATCTGTGGAACATTAATTAATCTCAAGTGAGATTTGAAAGGGATTATTCCCTTTAATTATTAACATTGTAGCTACAGTGTTCATTTGAGAAATCCTAGTTTAGGAATTTGCTCTTGATTTGTAATTTCTTGTTTGATTAATAAGAAATTATCTGTGTGGCTCCCGAGGACGTAGGCAGTTGCCGAACCTCGTTAAAACTCGGTGTACTTTTTCTATTCTGCGTTTCTGTTACATTAGGGGTTTCAGCGTTTAATTCTCAACAACTGGTATCAGAGCGTGAAACGATCTAGAGGAAATCAGATTCAAGTGGGAGCCATGGCCGCAGATGAAGGGAAAATAAGACTTGAGAAATTTGATGGAACAGATTTTGGATTCTGGAAAATGCAGATAGAGGATTATCTGTATCAGAAAAATCTGTATCAACCACTATCGGGGAAGAAGCCGGATTCCATGAAGGAAGAAGAGTGGAACCTTCTGGATAGACAAGCCCTCGGAGTTATCATATTGACGTTGACTCGCAATGTTGCGTTCAACATAGCGAAGGAGAAGACCACGGCAGGTCTTATGGCAGCACTCTCAAACATGTATGAGAAGCCATCAGCCGCAAACAAAGTTTATTTGATGCGGTAGTTATTTACTCTGAAAATGGCGGAAGGCGCGTTAGTAGCACAACACCTCAATGAACTTAATACGGTTACAAACCCAATTGAGTTCAGTTGAGATTGAGTTTGATGATGAAGTTCGGGTGTTGATACTTTTGTCTTCCCTACCAGAGAGTTGGAATGCTACAGTCACAGCTGTGAGTAGCTCGTCGGGAAAGAAAAAGTTGAAGTTCGGCGACGTTCGTGATTTGGTTCTCAGCGAGGAGATCCGACGGAGAGAGACGGGTGAAGCTACAACCTCTTCAGTATTGCATACAGAGTCAAGAGGTAGAAATTCAACTAGAGGAAACGGACGGGGTAAATCAAACTACAGAGGTAGATCAAAGGACAGGAGGTCCAAATCAAGGAATCCAAGCAACAACTCGAAGGCTATCGAGTGTTGGAATTATGGAAAGACCGGGCATTACAAGAATCAGTGCAAGAGTGCACAGAAGGAGAAGGAGGCGAAGGCAGAGGTGAATGTCACCTCTACTTCAGGAGGAGACGACGCATTGATATGCTCTTTGGAGAGCAAGGAGGAATCTTGGGTGTTAGATTCAGAAGCGTCGTTCCATGCTACCTCTCAGAAAGAATTTTTCGAAAAGTATACCCCCGAAAATCTTGGATACGTATATCTTGGTGATGATCAACCATGTGCTATTGTAGGTAAAGACGTGGTGAAAATTAAGTTGAACCGGTCAGTATGGGAGCTGAAGGATGTCAGGCATATTTCCGACCTGAGAAAGAATTTAATATCCGTAGGCCAGTTGGCTGGCGAAGGATATACCACAACCTTCCATGGAGATGATTGGAAGATCTCAAAGGGCGCAATGACGATTGCCCGAGGCAAGAAGACCGGTACCCTGTATATAACAGCAGGTGCACGTTGTTTGATCTCAGTTGCAGCAGGTAATGAGACTTCAAAGCTGTGGCACCAGAGACTCGGTCATATGAGTGAGAAGGGGATGAAGATCATGCACACAAAAGGAAAACTCCCAGGACTGCAGTCAGTGGAGATGGATATGTGTGAAGAATGTATACTTGGAAAGCAGAAGAGAGTCAGCTTTCAGACAAGTGGCAGAACCCTCAAGAAAGAAAAGCTGGAGCTCGTTCACTCAGATGTGTGGGGACCAACAACCACCGCGTCTATTGGTGGAAAACACTACTTCGTGACTTTTATCGATGATCACTCTCGGAAAGTGTAGGTCTACTTTCTGAAGCATAAGTCAGAAGTATTTGAAGCTTTCAGGAGATGGAAAGCTATGGTCGAGAATGAGACCGGTCTGAGAATAAAGAAGCTCAGGACCGATAATGGCGGTGAATATGAAGACACCGAATTCAAGAAGTTCTGCTATGAGCACGGGATCAGAATGGAGAGAACCGTGCCCGGCACGCCTCAGCAAAATGGTGTAGCTAAGCGAATGAACCGAACGATGACAGAGAGAGCCAGAAGCATTCGGGTACAGTCAGGCCTACCGAAGCAGTTCTGGGCAGAAGCAGTCAATACAACAGCTTACTTGATCAACCGAGGTCCATCGGTTCCATTGGAGCACAGAATACCAGAGGAGGTATGGTGCGGAAAGGAGGTAAAACTCTCACATCTTAAAGTTTTCGGTTGTGTAGCTTACGTGCATATTAGTGATCAAGGCAGGAATAAGCTTGATCCCAAGTCAAAGAAATGCACTTTCATCGGCTATGGTGAAGATGAGTTCGGCTACCGCATTTGGGACAACGAAAACAAGAAGGTGATCAGGAGCAGAGATGTGATATTCAACGAGAAGGTGATGTACAAGGACATGCACAAGACAGATGACTCTGAGAGCGAGTCAATATTTGTAGATGCAGATGATGTCCCGAGTAACCTCTCGGAAGAACCAAATGCAGAGGGTCCTCAGCAAGAAGAGCATGTTGGACAAGATGGTGCGCAGGAGCCCGACGCACCAGCTCCGATATTAAGAAGATCTTCTCGACCTCCTGTACCCAACAGGAGATACATAAACTATCTGTTGTTGACAGATGGTGGGGAGCCTGAAAGCTTTGATGAAGCTTGTCAGTGTGGAGATGAGATCAAGTGGGAGCTTGCAATAAAAGATGAGATGAAGTCTCTCATATCAAACCAGACGTGGGAACTAGCTGAGTTGCCCACGGGTAAGAAGGCACTCCACAACAAATGGGTGTACCGAGTGAAAGAGGAGCAGGATGGTTCCAGAAGATATAAAGCCCGACTAGTTATCAAAGGTTTCCAGCAGAAGGAAGGAATTGACTACACCGATATTTTTGCTCCCGTGGTGAAGCTGAATACTATCAGGACAGTGATGAGTATTGTAGCAATTGAAGATCTTCATCTCGAGCAGTTAGACGTGAAGACGGCGTTTCTTCACGGAGACCTAGAAGAGGAGATATACATGCACCAGCCAGAAGGTTTCTCAGAAGCAAAGAAGAAGAACCTGGTGTGCAGACTCAAGAAGAGCTTGTATGGCCTGAAACAAGCCCCAAGGCAGTGGTACAAGAAGTTTGACGGCTTCATGCACAAGGAAGGTTTCCAGAAGTGCAACGCCGACCACTGTTGCTACTTCAAAAGATATCAGTCCAGTTACATCATCCTACTGCTGTATATTGATGATATGTTAGTTGCAGGAGCAGATATGGAGGATATCAAGAATTTGAAGCAGCAGCTGTCAAAGGAGTTTGACATGAAGGACTTAGGTCCAGCAAAGAAGATCCTTGGAATGCAAATCATGAGAGATAAGAAGAGAGGTCTCTTGCAGTTATCTCAGACGGAGTACATCAACCGTGTTTTGCAGAGATTCAACATGGGCGACGCTAAGCCAGTGAGCACACCCTTGGCCAGCCATTTTCGTCTATCGAAGGATCAGTCTCCTCAGTCAGAAGAAGAGAAAGAGAGTATGGCTCAGGTTCCTTACGCCTCAGCTATCGGAAGCTTGATGTACGCTATGGTCTGTACGAGACCAGACATTGGCCATGCAGTGGGAGTGGTCAGCCGGTTTATGTCGAATCCAGGAAAAGCTCATTGGGAAGCGGTCAAGTGGATTCTGAGATATCTACGAGGCACCACACAGAAGTGTTTGCACTTTGGTAAGGGAAAAGTGGAAGTACAAGGGTACGTAGATGCAGACTTTGGAGGTGAAGTTGATCACCGAAGAAGCACCACCAGCTATGTATTCACCGTCGGAACTACAGCTGTTAGTTGGATGTCACAGGTACAGAAGATCGTTACCCTATCCACTACAGAAGCTGAGTACGTTGCAGTTACTGAAGCCAGTAAAGAGATGATATGGCTTCAGGGTTTGTTGACAGAGCTGGGATTCAAACAGGAGAAGAATGTTTTGCACAGTGACAGCCAGAGTGCGATACACTTGGCGAAGAATTCAGCATTTCATTCCAAAACGAAGCACATTGCGCTTCGGTACCACTTCATCAGATCCCTGTTGGTAGATGACGTGTTAAAACTGGAAAAGATTCCAGGAAGTAAGAATCCAGCAGACATGTTAACAAAGACGGTGACAGTTCAGAAACTGGAGTTGTGCGCAACTTCAGTTGGCCTTCATGCATAGATGATGAGGGCGGAGCCACACAGGGAAGGAGCTTGATGGGATTGCCTGTTGACGTCGGTTTGGTCTCCAAGTGGGTGATTGTTAGTTGGGATGGATACCAACCTCCGACGGCGGAGGAGCTCCGACGAGCTCAAGGAAGTCGCGGTGGCTTAAGGCGAAGTCGAAGACGCGCAGGTGAGCTCGAGCAGTTGAGCTCGAATTGGGCGAACGCGACCCTCGGGCAAACGCGACCCTCGGACGAACGCGACCCTCGGCGAACGCGACCCTCGCGTTGAGCGCCTCGACCATCGCGTCCAAGCTGTGCGCTGGTGACAGGCTGTCGCCAGCCCTACAGTCCCCCCTATAAAAGGAACCGAAACCCTAGCCCCCCTGGTGTCGTTGGTTTTTTCTCTTCCCCGATCTCTCTGGCGGCGACACAAAAATCGCAGCATCGATTTCGTTTTCTCCTCCTTCGATTTTTCAGCCAGGCGGCGGATCCAAAAGAACGCAGCTGCGTTTCTTTTTTTTTTTTATCTCCAGCACTTGGGATTTGAGAATCTTAAGGGGAGATTAAGAAAAGGGTTTAAGAGAGAGAGAGAGAATTAAAGAGGGTTTTATCTGTGGAACATTAATTAATCTCAAGTGAGATTTGAAAGAGATTATTCCCTTTAATTATTAACACTGTAGCTACAGTGTTCATTTGAGAAATCCTAGTTTAGGGATTTGCTCTTGATTTGTAATTTCTTGTTTGATTAATAAGAAATTATCTGTGTGGCTCCCGAGGACGTAGGCAGTTGCCGAACCTCGTTAAAACTTGGTGTACTTTTTCTATTCTGCGTTTCTGTTGCATTAGGGGTTTCAGCGTTTAATTCCCAACAACAACTTGTTGCATGTTTTGTTGACAACTATTAAAGTACTGGTCTATCATGATTCAGTCCAAAATCAAAGCCGAAATGATATCCATCTCATTAGGACCTTGGGATTTAATTGAATATGGATCTAACCGTAACACTCCACGTGCGATCGGATTGTTCTGAACCATAAAATAGCTAATTTAAATCTCCTGAGTATTAGTGAATTTTCTAACATGTAGGTGCATGAGGACGAAAAGAAAAGAGGCTAGTATTTCTTAGGTTCAAACTTGGGATTATGATATTAATTTAAAAAGAAAAACTTTCTTAAAAGACTATTAAACAGGCCCTAAGGGTGAATTTCAGAAACCCCCTCACCCACTTAACTTTGAAAATTAGAAAAACTCCCCCAAAACTTTGGAAAGTTCCACCAAAACCTCTGTAAATCTTCAAAAGGTCGCCCACACTTAAATAATCTTTTTAAAACTTTCTTTTTATATACCCTCCTTCCCCAGTTTTTCCCAATTACCTCCTTCCTCTCTTCCCCGACAAATCTTAGGATGAAATTTGCCATATAGTTTAATTGCAACTTTTCCAGATTCATGAGGGTTTTCTGGAACTCTCCAAAAGTTTTGAGGGGTTTTCTTTAATTTTCCGAGTTGACTGGGGGAGGTGGTTTGTAAAAAGAGGGCAAGTGCGCCGACCTCTCAGCTGGTATGGGACTGATCTTCAACAACACAAGGTATATTCGGTACACACAAGGAAATGTTGTTATTTGCATTAGAGGTATTTTTGTGATCTGTTTATTGAGGAACCAAAGCAAATTGACTAGATAAGTTTAGGGTGGAATTGTCCTTTTAATTCTTATTTAACAATTTTTTAATGAAAAGTTAAAATAAGACTAAAGTTTACATCTAATAAGAGCTACAAGGACTAAGTTGAGAAAAAAAGAAAGAGGAAATTTTCAAAACAGCTTCAAAAAGTTTTTTATTTTTCAAAATCGACCTATTTTTATTTATTTATTAAAATCGACCCATTTTTTGCCACGTAGGCTTAATGAAGTTCCTAAACAGTTGGGGTTGGCAACCCCGACTGTTTAGGAGGGTGTTAAACCCCAATTAGAACCCTTAAACCCGATTTTGAAAAGTAAAAATCTTTTTGGGGCTGTTTTAAAAATTTGTTCAAAAAAGAAAATGAGGGAACAACTAGTGAATGAGACCATAGTACAAGGATCAAATTGATCTTTTAGCCTAAAATAAAAGAAGGTAACAGATTGGGTTTATTTGGAAAAAAAAACCTTCAAGCAGACAAATTTATGGTTTTCGTGGCTGAACCTTCTCCGCGTCAAAAAAGCGTGGAAATGGGACCAAGTATGGATGTTCCTTTACTTTCTCTGGAAAAAAAAGTATATTGTAGATATTTGCTTGTTTGTGTAGCTCCAATTGTTTCTGTATTTTAATATATTTATTTGGTGTCTAATTAGGGATTTGGATCCTCTCCACTACAAAAAGGTAGTGGAGAGACCACTACTTTTAATCTCAAGCGTTGATTATTTAGTAGGCGGTTATGATATAATCTAAATCTAACACTTACCATACCCCCGTGTATTGCACTCATTCCTAATTTGCATTAAAAGAAAAAATCATAACCATCAACTAGATAATTAATGGCTGTGATTATGTAGTGGTCCCTCCACTATTTTTTTTGTAATGGAGAGGATCCGAATCCTCTAATTAGGGGAAATGTTTCTTTCCATAAAAAAAAAAAGATTATGTGAAAAGTTCCTAGTTTCCTTTTGGTGCAGAGGGCTTTGTTAATTAAATAAAATAAGAGAGGGACTGTTGGCAGTTGTCCTTCTAAAAAAAATTGTAGGTGCTGGAACCATGAAATGCCCCATCAGGCATCAGTTCACTGTTTAGTTGTTATGAAATAAGTCAGAAGTTTCATGAGTGAAAGTCTCTTCTATAATTATTCCCAATTAACATTATTTTAAGGACATGTAAATAAGAGCAATGAGAGTAGTACAATCTTGACTCAATTATTGCTGAGAGTTTTAACAGTCTAAGTCTTCCAATGCAGTTTGATAAAAGAACACTGCCTTTAATATCTGAAGGTTACTGTTTTATCCTCCTTTCTCCTGCTCAAAACTTCATCAGTTTCACTCCAATTCCAATGTTACAACTATTCTCATCCAACTGCATAGCTTATACAACTTTTCTTCTACTCTCATTACATCCTGTCTGCTCTCTGATAAATTCTCCGACACTCAACAATGCAACGGATATGCGAGCCCTTCTCTCCTTCAAATCCATCATATCCGTCAATCCAAGCTCGCAGTTGGCCTCGTGGAACGACTCCGTCCATTTCTGTCGGTGGCCGGGGGTCACTTGTGGGGGCCGCCGGCATCCGGAGAGGGTAGTCTCCTTAGAATTGAGCTCTCTAAACCTGGCAGGATTCATATCAGCATCCTTATCCAACCTGACATTTCTCAGGAGAATTGATCTCTCAGTGAATCAGATTCGGGGATCAATTCCACAGGATATCGGTCGACTGTATCGGTTGCAGCATCTCAATCTGAGCCTGAATTCTCTCGGAAAAGGTATCCCTACTTCACTTTCTTGGTGTTTAGACCTTCGGGCATTATCCCTGGCAAACAATTATCTTGAAGGTGAAATACCAGTTTTGTTAACGAACCTGTCGTCTCTTTATGTTCTATCTGTTGGAAGTAACCAACTTAGTGGACATATCCCACCTTCAATAGGTAAACTTTTCAAACTTACAGAGCTTGATTTGTCCAGCAATCGTATTTCTGGAGATATCCCAGCTTCTCTGTGGAACCTTTCTTCTCTTTCTTATCTCAACATGGCAGATAATTCTCTGTCAGGTTATCTTCCATCTGATGCAGGTTCTGCTCTTCTGTTGCTTCGAAGAATTTTATTGTATGATAATCAATTTTATGGATCCATTCCATTGTCATTGCCCAATGCATCTCATCTTGAGGTTGTAGACCTTTCGAGCAACATGCTTAATGGTGGAATCCCTCCTAATTTGGGAGACTTACGAAATTTGCAATGGCTTAACTTATTTAATAATCAGTTGGAAGCTATGGAACCTGATGGATGGAGATTTATTACTGCTTTGAGCAATTGTACCGTCTTAGAGAAATTGCAACTAGATTCGAATTACCTTGGCGGCATTCTTCCTAGTTCTATTGCCAACTTATCCACTAACCTTCAGATACTCAAGATTTCAAACAATAAAGTCTCTGGGAACATTCCTCCTGAGATTGGGAACCTTGTTAGCTTGACAGTGCTCGAGATGAGACATAACCTGCTGACAGGCTCTATCCCTGTATCTATTGGAATGCTTAGAGACATGCATATACTGGATTTAGGCAGCAATAGGCTATCTGGTAAGATTCCATCAACCCTCGGTAACCTTACTCGACTGAATATTCTTCATATGGGTTTTAATGAACTGAGTGGAATCATACCGCGAAATCTTGGAAATTGCCAAAATTTAATCTCACTAGACCTCTCAGTTAATAGACTAACTGGTCTCATCCCTATGGAAATTCTTACCATAGCAACATTGTCCATATATCTCAATCTGTCGAGGAATTCATTAACCGGGTCAATACCATCAGAAGTAGGGATCTTGAAGAATTTGGGGGAGATCGATTTCAGTATGAACAAGTTGTCCGGGGAACTCCCTAGCAGTCTTGGTAAATGTCAGGAGCTAAAAAATCTCTTTATGGGAGGAAACTTCATCCATGGAAATATCTCTTCACCTTTGAGTACATTGAGAGGCTTGCAAGAGTTGGATCTTTCACAAAACAACCTTTCAGGGCAAATACCATACTTTTTACAGGATTTTCCCTTTCTATACTATGTTAACCTCTCTTTCAATAATTTCGAGGGCGAAGTTCCAAGGGATGGTGTCTTTGCAAATACAAGTGCAGTTTCGGTCCTGGGAAACAATAAGCTATGTGGAGGGAACTCAATATTGCAGTTGCCACCTTGCACATTTCAATCAACTTGGAAGAAGTATAGATTTGCTACACTTGCAATAATCATCTCATTTGCCACTGTATGTCTAGTCTTGCTCCTACTTGCCTACCAGATACGAAAGCCAAAAGGGGAACCTATTAGAGAGCCCGCATATGAACGTGGAAGAATATCTTATGCTCGACTTGTGAGAGCTACAAATGGATTCTCTGAAGAAAACCTAATTGGGGTGGGCAGTTTTGGTGCCGTGTATAAAGGATCATTAGGATATGATAGGCATAGCACCCTCAATGGGATTTATATTGCTGTAAAGGTAATTAACCTTCAACAGCGAGGAGCTTCCAAGAGTTTTGTGACGGAGTGTGATGTTTTGAGAAACATGAAACACAGAAACATCGTCAGAATCTTAACAACTTGTTCAGGTGTCGATTCCTATGGAAATGACTTCAAAGCATTGGTCTTTGAGTTCATGGTTAATGGCAGTTTAGAGAATTGGTTGCATCCGGAAGCTAATGAGGAAAGAATGGACGAGAGATTCAACCTTTTACAGAGGATTAACATAGCCACTGATGTGGCCTCTGCATTGTATCATCTCCACCACGGTGGTGAGAATCCCATTATTCATTGTGATTTAAAGCCAAGCAACATTCTTCTTGATCATAAGATGACTGCTCGTGTGAGTGACTTTGGGCTTGCCAGAGGTCCTCTAGAAACTCTAATCAGGTCTTCTTTGCACACTATCACAACATTTGGTTTGAGGGGAACCGTTGGCTATGTTGCTCCAGGTGAAAATTTCTACCCAATTTAAATTTCATTTGTTATGTTTTTCTCATTGGCAATATTAAAGTGACAAAAGAATCTGAAAGTTAGATGAAGGACTATGTTGGAATTGTAATTGAAAAGCTCAACTTCTATCCTTGCTTACAAACTCTGCATTTCCGCGATGCATAGATGATAGAACTAAACCACATAATATATGTTTACTTTATCATAATTATATTATATATCCAATAAGATTTCTTCTGAAGAGTTAAATATTTGTCCTATACTCCTATCCTATGTGTTGCTTACTCCTCAATTAGTCTTCACTTTTTATAGAACCAAATTGTTAAGTTTTACAATTCACAACGGTAACTGCAAAGACGCATGTATCTACTTAAGCATGCGCAAGCGTGTATAGAATGTTTAGTGTAGAATGAAGGCAAAAACAGGTGGCATAATAGGAAACGTTAGTCCTAGAGCACCTGTAAAACTCCAATCTTCACAAAATCGGTTCTTGATCGGTTCAAAATTTTGTGATTCTGCCCTTGTACATGTGGAAATGAAAAGTCATGTGATTTGGATTCATTTTGCCCGTAGATATAATTAATTCTATTGTCGAACACCTATGCACTGTGCATATTGATGAGCCTGCAGAAGTGTTTAATCTTTATTTGTTTATTTTATTTATTTATTTGTATAGTTACTCTAAGCTGTGTATGCGCTGCATTTGAAGTTGGCAGATAGGTTTAGTTTCCTCTCATGGCCCTTCCTCCCTCAATCCCTCTTGCTAGATGCTCCTAAGAGAACCTCGTGTCCTTAAGGCTAAAACCCAGATGAATGTAAAAATCATGGAGATTGGATATTTCAACCCATGCATTGAGTGGTTAAATGAGCATTATTAAAATAAATTCAACTATCCATTCAGATGACATGGTTTTTTATATGTATAAAGTTTGG
>BQKN01066823.1:114418-137643 GCA_022839385.1 Asparagus kiusianus
GATCGAAGATATAATGAATTCCACAGCGAAACCAACTTTTGACGAAATCAATATGGTATATACATGAGGGTTTCCTTGTTTGAATTATTTCGCTCGACGTACTATGTCTCATGTTGTAGATTTTTAAGTATTAATTCCATCTATTGTATGCCTTGTTATTCGTATGATTGTTTCTGATCGCTAGCTGTATGATCTCGTTACCTGATCGATTTTGGATGCTTTATGTTTATCATGTTAGTAGTGTTTTCGCATGTTGATTTGTGGATTTCAGTTATACGTTATTTTGTTGTTTCTGTTATCGTATCGTTTTTTGTATTGGATTTCTGTTCGTTCTATTTTCTTTGTGGGGTCGGGTCTTGCCGTGCACCATGCACCTGACGTACACCTGTTTTCTCTGGTGTACGTCAGACTTAGGAGAAGAACAGGTTCAGCAGGAGTCAGAAGATTCTCAACAGGAGTGCCTTGTAGATAGAGCAGAAGAAGAAGTCGGGGTCTAGTCGTCTCTTTTATTATGTGCTGGTCCTTGTTTACTTTTGTAGTTCTTTCTATTTTCGTTGATCGGTGTATCTTTGTACCTCTTCAGTATTCATTTGTTCAGATATGTATAAGGGCATGTTTGACCCGTATTTTATGTCGTGGATGATATTCATTTGTGATATGATATGTATTCTTTTATTCTGAGTTTGTCTATTATATTCTTGCTGATTATGATCGGGGACCTGTGACTTCACATTTTATTTATTTTCCAGACGCTTAGCGTATTAGATTGAGAAGATGGGGTCTAGCACTTATCTCTCCTCAGTCTAATACGTCGCGGGCTTGTTCGCGTCCCGATTCCCTGGTATTTTGGGAAGCGGGGCGTGACAATAAGACTCATGCGATTTGAACGCTCCTATTTCTCATACTCCTTCTTTGCATCAGGAGTGCTATCCGCATTGAGAGGTTGGGGTTGTTCAGCCCTTAATGCAAGGTCTAGATCCATGCAGCCAAGAACAATCAAAATGTTCTCTTCCAAACCTTGAAATTTGTCCCATTTAGCATGGGAATTGAGTTGATGTTAGCTGAAATTGTTGCAGCAGATGCATTAGCTGAAATAAAACAAAAAATGCTCATATTAATAACCATAATTAGTAATCAATAAAATTCAAATAATGACAAATCCCATCCAAGATATCTGTCACAACATTAATATCAAGTCTTTGGACAGTAATATTAACTTGTAAGTGATACCTTGTTGCAATGATCAAACATTGACAATAACTCATATCAAATAATGAAACTATCTTTGGATCGATTCATTATTTACATGTAAACCTTATAATTATCACACGCTTATCATCGCAGATGTGTATACAGTCTAAATAAATATTAACATTCCTTTGGGCCGATTAAATATTTACATGAAAGCATACACACAAATATCTCACATTCCTCATGAACAATATACACAAGAGAGGTTACTTTGGCAACTTCTTGTTTCAATTAAACAATTGGAGTGAGAGACAACATTAATACCTTAGTGTCATAATATTTGAATTAAATAATTGATTAACTACCAAAATTAATTCAAATTAAACAACTTAATCTGAATTAGAAGAATTTTCCATAGCTTAATTAGGACCCATAACTTAATAAATTAAGTATACCAAAGTGGACCCATGAAAAGCCGAGGCTTAACCATAGTGAACACGAAGTTCGCTTGACTTCGAACGCGAGGTTCGACTGTATTGAGTACAAGACTCACCTAAGAACGAACGCAAGGTTCGTTTGAAAAAATGAACGTAATGTTCAATATGAGAACGAATGCAAGATTCGTTTTGAAAATGAACGCGAAGTTCAACTTGAGAACGAACGCGAGGTTCGTTTGGATTGAGCACAGGGCTCGCCTGAGGATGAACGCGGAGTTCGACCTGAGAATGAACGCAATGTTCAACCTAAGAACTGAGCGTGAGGCTCAACTTGAATTGAGCGTGAGGCTCACCTAAGAACTAAACGCGAGGCTCAACTTGAATTGAACGCGAAGCTCACTTGAGAACTGAGCGCGAGACTCAACTTGAATTGAGCGCGAGGCTCACCTGAGAACTGAGCGCGAGGCTCAACTTGAATTGAGCGCGAGGCTCACTTGAGAACTGAGCGTGAGGCTCAACTTGAATTGAGCGCGAGGCTCACCTGAGAACTGAGCGCGATGCTCAACTTGAATTGAGCGCGAGGCTCACCTGAGAACGAACGCTAGGTTCGTTTAAGTTGAGCGCGAGGCTCAATTCTGAGAACGAACACGAAGTTTGTTTAAGTTGAGCGCGAGGCTCAATTCTGAGAACGAACGCGAAGTTCGTTTAAATTGAGCGCGATGCTCACCTTAGAACGAACGCGAAGTTCGTTTGAAGCTTTCAAGCCTCGCCAAAATTTAAGGTAACTACCTCCTTAATTTTCGTCACGTTTTCACGCACGAACCCTAAGGGTTTCAAACTGAAACCGCCGCCGCCATTACTCCTGCACCGAAGGGACGAAACCCTAGGGTTTCCTGACGCTGCCATCGCCGTCGGAGTCGAAGACGAAGCCGCCAGCGACGCTGCGCCGGCGAGGAGCACGAGACCAACGACCAAAACAAAGTAGAACCAAAAAAATTCTCGATTTTATTTCAAAAACAGATCCAGAATCAAAAAATTAAATTTTCTTGATCCAGATCCAAGAAAAATCGAAGAAAAATCCAAAACCAGAGAACTGTACCTGTTCATCCGAACATTACTGTTCATCTGAAAAATGAAAACTGTACTTGTTCATCCGAACATTACTGTTCATCCGAGAACAGATCTTAATCCAAAACCAGAGATTTAAGATCAAAAAACCCAATTTTAAAAACTTAAATCCCTAAGAATTAATCACAGGTGGCTCTGATACCACTTGTTAGATCTAAATAAAAGTTGAGATCTAAATCATAAAGCCATGATTAATTCGAAGAGATTAACAATAATCAAAAGGAGCGGAAGCTTATACCTGAATCCATAGATGAAACTTGAGATGGGTTTTGGATCTTCTAACCTTATGGTTTTTCTAGCCAAATTTCTCTCTAGATGGGAGTGAAGAGAATTAGAGAGTGTAACCCTAGATTAGGGACCATAACCCCTTATTTATAGATGTTGTACATTTGCAATTTGGTCCCTCGTCAAATCACAATTACAACCTGGTTTCTGCACATATAACCCCATGACTTAGTTAAATACCCATTAACCCAAATTAATTGATCACTTCAGTGGGTTATCCTGAAAAATAGTAATACACGTTGATTAATCATATGTGCTCACAAATAGATTTATTAGATTAAATCCAACACCATGTCCCTTTGCTATGTTGAAACATTCGGGTTCAGCATCATTTCTGGTCCTGGTCGTGGGTTGCAACACAAATCCACACCGACTTGTTGTACATGTAGTTGGGTAATATGATATCAAATACAACAATATCAACTTGAAATTTTAAGTTCTTATAATTAAACAATATCTACGGAACTAATATATTAAGGGAATATAGTTCGTCTTAAATTTTTTTTATGGGAGAAATACTAGCCTATAACCCTGCAGCTATAGCTCATACATGTCACTGGTTTCATCTACAAAATCAAAGATTCATGTCTAACAACCTACTTAACACTATAATCTTAAAATCTATGTTTCAAGTTACACGATCACTTGCAACAAAGGAAGTTAATAAGTCATAACAAGTCGAGCTTAAATGGATTTTAAGGCTCCTTAAATGGTTGCTAATCAAAGAAACTGATTAGTGTAGTTCAGTTGAATTGTGAGAAATTTTTGGATAGTCCATGTTTTAACTAACAATTCGGATTACAGTTTTTATGCAATAAAACAATTCTTAAGAAACAACTAGTGATAACACGCCACGTGTCTTGTTGAAAGATCAACAACGAACAAAACAATTCGGCACCATATCGAGCAGCATGGCCGATTGTCCAAAACCACACCAAGCGTTACGATCTGAGCCCTGCTTGCTCGGCATTTAGTCCTAAACAATGGGATAAGATAGAATCTCCCTCACGCGGACTGGCGTAACCTAGCTAACTCACGAGAAGGCACGAATGCAATCATCAGGATTACTCTCTCCACGCCACGCGTGCTAGCGTACCCTAACTCACTCACTTGAAGGCACGAATGCAATTATCAAGATTACTCTCTTCACGCTCTCTCGTTACCATCATAATACCATCCGATAACCTCATGAAGACATGTGAACAATTCAGTTACGTCCTTACGGCTCATGTAGATCGACCAGATGACTCCACGCTGATTCTCTTCTCTCCTCGATGCATCCATCCGAGTTACTATGAGAAGAGGTAACACTATCAAGAAAATAAGTCTAATTTTACTCTTACTTTGATTAGATGATCATCAGGGCGTCCAGCCTTGGTGACTTCTAACGGTTTGATATCGATGATTTTCTTATAATGCCGCAAATAGTATGTCTACCGAAAATTTGAGCCGTCGAAAACCAATAGAAAATGATGATTCCATTCACACTGGAAACGGAACGGAAACTTCAATAGAGACCAAATGTCAACGCGGCGAGTTCGAAAAACAAAAGGAAAAATCCCCCCCAAAAAAAAATTCAGGTACAATTAGATCCCAATTCAGAGTTAGAAATTTTCACCTCGGACCTCAGTATTAACCCATCTCGATTTCGATGGCGGGGAGCGCCATCTCCTTTGCGGTGGAGAAGCTAGGGCAGCTTTTGATTCAGGAAACCAAGTTCTTGTCCGAAATTGGAGGTGAAATCGAGTGGCTTCGAACTGAGCTTCGATGGATGGAGAGCTTCCTCAAAGATGCAGATGCTAAGAGGAGGAAAGGGGATGAGAGGGTCAAGAATTGGGTGAGGGAGGTACAATCTCCAAATCAAACCCTAGTTTTTTACAATTTTTGATTGTAGTTGTTAGATTGATGTGAATGGGTTTGATTAGATTTCTTTATGAGTTTTGAGTAGAATTAGACTCAACATCAACTTACTTACATTTTTTAAGTGTCATCTTTACAACCTTGGTGAACTCAGTACATAACACCATTGTAACCCATATCACTTGACCTTTCTCCTCTAGCATATGGCAGTCAACTATGGAAGCATTTGTTCACCTTTGGAAATGATACGAAGCAAAATACTTTGATTGAACTTCCCACATTCCTCGTTCGTGATCATGTCTGCCCTACAAATAGAACAAGCTTCAAGAACTCGAGTATACTCAGGAAATTTTGGTTGATAGCTTTTATTCTTTTACTTGGTGGCTGACTTAGGTGGTAGAGGTACTTCAGGTTGAAAGCCATCCTCAGGAAGTGCACACCTTTGTCCCTTGTGAGCATGATACAAGTTAGTGTTCACTGCATGCACTTTTCAATATATGAAGCAACCTTGTTACTTAAGACTTTTTTTTTAGTTATAGGCCCTGAGGTTCCATCTCCACATTTTCTTTGCCCTTTCACATTCTTTTCCATAAACTTTTAAATAATATAAGAGTAGTTTATGCCCTTTTCATCAAAAGAAAATATTGCTCGTTGCAAATGAAATAAATTGCAACGCTGAATGAAAAATCAACCTATCAACGAGGCTATTATTTGACAAAAAGATATTAAAATCCAAGTAATTCCAACAGGTACGAGACGTTGCATACCAAGCCGAAGACGTTGTTGACCTCTTCTTCCTGCAGAATGATAGTAAGCAAGGAGCAATAGCAGAGTTCTTCCGGAGCTACATTTGCTTTCTCTCTGATCTAGTGGGCCTCCATGAACTTGGTGCTGAGATTTCGCAAATAAAAAGCAAAGTCCTCAGGATTTGTGAAAGCAGAGATGCTTATGGCATTGTTAGTCTAGGCGAAAGCAGAGAGCAGTCAAGTTATTCAGCAGTTGATGCGATGCTTCAGGTTCGCAGGCAATCATCTCCGCATCTTGATGACGATATGGTTGTTGTCGGCTTTGATACTCACAAGCAGTTTATACTCGAACTTCTGTTAGACACTAATATAGGGAGGCGCTGTGTGATCTCAATTGTTGGTATGGGTGGTCTTGGCAAGACAACTCTTGCCACGATGGTCTACAACAGTAGCGAAGTCGAAGCACATTTCAGTATTTGCGCGTGGATCACCGTGTCTCAAGATTATAGGGTGAGTGAGCTTCTGAAAAACATAATGAAAAGGGTCATGGGTACAGTCTTTACAGGGGAGCATTACGAAAGGCTGGAGAACCTGGAAGAAGATGAGCTGAAATCAAAATTGTACAACTTCTTGAAGCAAACAAGGTACTTGATAGTCTTGGATGACATCTGGGCGCAAGAAGCATGGGAACAAATAAAGGCTGCATTTCCTAATGCAAAGAATGGTAGTCGGGTTCTGCTCACGACTCGTCTTATGGATGTGGCAAGGTCTGCTGACCCGAGAGTCCCACCCTATGAGCTACCATTTCTAACCCATGAGCAGAGTTGGGAGCTGTTTCTTAAAAAGGCTTTTTCGTCTGACCAAGATTTTACACCGAGCTGTCCAAAGGAGTTGGAGGAATTGGGCCACGAGATTGTAAAGAGATGTGGTGGTTTGCCACTTGCAGTGGTGGTGTTAGGTGGTCTCCTATCAAGAAAGGAACCTTCCTTCAACACTTGGCTGGAAGTGGCTGAGAATGTGGATTGGGAGTCCACACGAGATGGTCAGCAATGTTTGCAGATATTAGCTCTGAGTTATAGTCACTTGCCAGATCACTATTTGAAGTCGTGCTTTCTCTATCTAGGATGTTTTCCTGAGGATTACCAGATGAAAGCATCTGAATTGATCCGGTTGTGGATTGCAGAGGGTTTTATTCCTCAAAGCGGGAGGCAAACACTGGAAGAAACTGCAAAGGGCTATATGGAAGAGCTAGTTCAGAGGTGCATGGTTCAAGTTGTTGATAGGAGTGCGGCCACCAGAAAGGTTAAGCATTTACGTATCCATGATCTCGTTCGTGACGTGTGCATTAGTGAGGCTAAAGAAGATGGCTTTTTTAGGATTTGCAGAAACTATGTTGGCACTGCAGAGCATGGCGTTGCTGCTTCTCGTCGCTTGGTTATTTTCGACAAAGCTCTCAGTGGTGACTTCCATTATTCAGTATGCAGAGCACGGACAGTGTTGGCTTTCAATTCAAAGTCAATCAATGCGATGATTTTAACCAATATTCTACTTGGGTTTAAGTTGCTTAGAGTGATTCATTTGAACTGTCCGCCAGAGGTTGAATTTCACAAATTAAAGTTACCCAATGAGATATCAAGCTTGATACATTTAAGGTATATTACACTGAGAACCAGAAGGCTATGGTACCTTCCATCCTCCATTGGAAATCTATGTAATTTACAAACCTTGAATGTAAGAGAAACAAGTATTTGCACTCTACCAAAAACGATATACAAGATCCAAACTCTGAGGCATGTATACACAGCAGATGCAGGTGTGTGTTCATCATCCATTGGAAACCTTGCAAGCCTACAGACCCTAAAAGTTGTTAAAGCAGGAAGCTGGATACAAAACAGTCTTGCAAAGTTATCAAGCCTTCGCAAACTGGCGATCTCAGAAATTTCAATAGATGTGATTACCACACTTTCTGATTCACTTCCTAAACTGAATCATCTCACCTCCTTGAACCTTAGGACTCATCAATCCATACCAGCTTCCCCTCTTTTCACTTCCTTGCCAAGCTATCAGCACCTCTGTAAATTGGCCCTTGAGGGCTCATGGACTGGTATCTGTAAACTCCCTCAGAATCTCATCAGCCTCTCATTGCTCTGTTGCAAACTGGACAAAGATGCAATCGCTGCATTAGAGAGATTACCAAGCCTTTCATTTCTCAACCTGGATTCCTGTGAACTTGCACAAGACGAAATGGTGTTTTCTGCTGGTGGGTTTCCCCGACTACAGATCTTGCTTGTTAACCATTTGGATACGCTTAGATACTGGAGAATTGAAAGTGGAGCTATGAGTGACCTTACTGATTTAAGAATAAAAAACTGCATAAAGTTGATGAAACTGCCAGATGGATTAGAACACTTGTCTCTAAAGAATTTGGTGATGAAAGGCTTCCAACCAAATATCATGCGCAGACTTAGTAGTATGGGACCTGATTGGCATAAGGTTGAACATATACCCTCTTTGATGATTGACCCAACCACTGGGGAATAATATGGGAGAGAGTCGGCTGGTAAGTAAATAGTTCTTCTCCGATTTTTTTCAATCTACCTTCAGTATCAGGGCCATTGGGTATGATGTTCCCCTCCATTTCTTTGATTATTTTCGGAACGAAAAAAGTAGCATGCTTTGTGTTCCATTCTTTTTTCATAATTATGGGTCTGAATTTGTTTAGCTAGCCTTTGTACTTGACCTTTCATAGTCTGGAGGCATAGGTAAAAGGCTCTGAATAGGGCAGCCATTATTTCGCAGTCATGTTATGTAAAGATTTAAGTGACTTGAGTGTCATCCAGATATATGCCAGACCCTTTGAAATAAAGGAGAGAGTAAATGTAGTTTTGGGTCTTTTATGTGAGAGCATCGTGATGTTTATGTTATATGAATTGGGTAGTAGATTTTCAAATTTTCTCTTTCTGTGACTAATGATGGTCATATCTTCACATCAGTCCCTTGACGATAAGCCATATATCTTACATGAAGGGCTATCTCTCTTATCTTCATATAGTGGAATTAGTGGTTGGTAACACGTGAAGACGTCATAACACTCATAAATGTAGCCTATTGTAAATTCCCACGTCCTGCTTGATACCATTATCATTGAAATGTGAGCATTAGTTGACAAATAAAAACTTCAGCCATATATGCGAAATATATCAAACAAGTTCAAGATGACTATGCTGGGAAATAGCCTTATATTCCTGGAAATCCTAGTTGAACTTGGGTGGGGGATTGAATTTTATTGGAAATAATCAATTAAAATCGGAATTAAATTCTAGTTAGAAGAGAATCAGAACTGATAATTCAAGTCAAGGGAGTCCTACATGAATTCACAAGAGGGAAAGCTCTTTAAACACCTCATGAGCTAGGATACCCTAACACGTTATTTTGGGCTCCGTACCCTGTCAGACACAGATTGGGTGCGTGCATGCATCCAAATGGGAGGGACACAGCTGTAGTTTATTTTGAGTTTCAAGGAAGAAAGCTGCTGATTCTTGTGGTTGTTGGGAAGAAGAAGGTTTTGCGCTGTTGTAGAGGGGAGGGAATCACGTTGTGCCTTTTTTTCATTGGCTACAACAGAGGGGAGGGAATCACGTTGTGCCTTTTTTTCATTGGCTGTTGGCTTTTGTGATGATATCCATGTGACAAGCGCATGGGGACTAAAAGAGGCTGATGTTTGGTTGTATTGACTAGATTTTTTATTTTGTTTAACCCCCCCCCCCCTTTTTGTCTTCTTACAGGGGAAAGACAACAGATCCTATAGGTGTTTGGAAAATAAGTTCGAACACTTTCGAAAGAAAAAAAACATTATAGAAAACATAGTATTTTCATACTATTAAAATCATAAATTATGGAGTATTTTCTAAATATTATTATATTCAGCCATGTTCACGTACCCTATCTGTTACATATTTTCCTTGTTCTGTACCCGTGTCCGTACTCGTATCCCTACAGCTTAGGTCTTGAGAGTTTCATTGCAAATCAAGTCATTGGGAAAAGCCAAGGAGAGTTACATATTGTAAAAGAGAGTTGGAGAGATATAAGGAGAGATCTAGGATTTTGAGAGATCTTTTGGTGAGATTGAGGGGGTTTCTTGTGGAATCTTTAGAGATCACAACAAAGATTGTATCTTTGTAATGTCTAATATGAAAAAGACTCAAATCTCTTTCCGTGGACATATGCGATTGCCGAACTGCATAAATCCTGTGTCTTTGTCTCTTGAGCTTTTTTCTGTGGTATGTTGCTAGTCTCTTTAGTTTGTACAAATTTTCTCCATGCTTCCACATCGCCTGGTGATTAATTAGTCCATGATGGAGGAGATCTAATCAGGTGTTTCGGTGATGCTTTCGCAAGCTATGCTTCTGCATAGGTCGCCGGTTAGTGTGCAACAATTGGTGTTAGGTTGCTTGTGGCTTGCACCAACAGTTGGTATCGGAGCATTAGGTAATACCAACAATTGGTATCAGAGGTGGATTTCGATAAGATCATATTTGTCTGTGAACAAAGGTTCATCTTTGTAACATGGAATTAGAAAGTTCTTTGGTGAGGAAGACCTAGATTTAAAAGTTTGATGGTAAGATGTATGTTGGGCTTTGGCAAAAAAGAATGGAGGCGGTCTTGATTCAACACAACTTAGATCAAACTTTGCTAGGAGTGGACAAGAAGCTGGAGAAAATGACAAGTGATGAGTGGAACATGATGGATTGGAAGGTGCGCGATGCCATTCTACTTGCTCTTTTATAATGTGGGGTACCATACAATCGAGGAGAATACTACACTTAATATGTAGAAGAAACCCGAGGAGTTATACATGACAAAGAATGCATCCACTAATTTGTACTAGAAGTAATAGTTGTATGGATTGTGAATGAAGAAAAGTAAAATTTAAATATTGTTGGAGCATATGAGCAACTTCAATAGGATAGTGATCGAGTTAGCGGCGACAGTGTCAATGATTTAAGATGATGACAAAGCGGTAAGTTTGCTGAGTTCTCTTCCAGCGAGTTATTAATATCTTAAGACTTAGCTAACCATATGCAAGGCGACAATCACCATGGATGAGGTCAAAGCGATGTTCCTCACGGACAATTTTTAGCGCGACATAGTGTTGGCGAGGAGTCGAGTTCTAGTGCCGGGTTCGTTGTATATGGGCTAGGGAATATATCCTCAAACTGGATAAGTTCGTAGGCTAATCGGTGCTTCCTTCTGTCCATGAGAAGGATCTCGTGAAAAAAGAGTGCTTCAAATAGCAAGAGTGGTTGAGAGGACGAAAGAAATGTTTAAAAAAGCGAAAGCGTGAGGCATAAGCCTCATGAGCTTAAGTATTTTAATTTTGAAATATGAAAAAATTATGAACTTATAATACATAGTGATAATAATTTTCAAATGGATACATTCATATCCTAGTTAATAAATAAGAATTAAATATGTGAAGTACATGTGCAAATTACAATAAACTAAGCTAAATGAACTATATATATTATTTATAGTTATGCGGTCATATTGAGACGTAAGATAAAAATCTTTTTAAATTATCTTATCTTGTCTAAAGCGCGTGCTTCAAAAGAGAATCGCTTTATGGAGCGCAAAGCACACACTTCATTTAGGCTTTAAGCGATGAAGTGTAAGCTTCAAGGGACAAATAGCTTTACTCTTGAGTTTTGAAGCGTTTACCCTTTAAAAAGTTTCGAAGCAAGTTTAAAAAAGCTTTTTCAAACATTGGGCAAAAGATGATCGGGTAGCCCAAACTTCGTATGTAGCCGAGTATTACAAGAAATTAATAAGATAACGCGTTTGCAATTTCGGCGGAAAAAAGTCAATGAATTAAGGTGTTGATGGTTTCTAGGAACCACACCTTCTTAGTGATCTTGAATATTAGATTCTGGAATATCGGCTTATATATGTTCCCAAACAAGCCAGTTTGACTCCCTGTGCAAGGAATCAAGGAGATTGTCTACACGGTGGACGGCACAAGGTGCGACGTCATGGGGTAGGAGCAGTCAGGGTGGCGGGAAGGAGAGGAGCATGATCGCCTTAGAGAATGTTCGGTTAATCCCAAAGGCAAGGAAGAATTTGATATTCATTGGGGTGCTTGACTCTATGAGCTAACGAACCCAAGTGCACAATGGAGTCATAACAATATATCATGCTATAAATCTCGTCTTAGTTGGAAAGAAGTATGGAGATGGCTTTTATCGGGTGTCCGAAGGAAATTATGTTCAAGATGGAGCTTTGTTCTTCAAGAGGGTGTACGACCACGAGGAAGATGACTTGAAACAAACTTGGGTTCTAAGGGAGAGCCAAGATGGGAGTTCAACTCCAGGTGGAGGAGTCAAGACAAAGACTGCCAATATGTTGACAGTCGGGCTTGTAGAGTGTAGCAATAGAGGTAGGTGTCAAGTTATCAGGAGGCTTGACATTAATGCGTGAGCACTGATCGCTCCAGTGCTCTTTGGGAGAGGGGGCTTTAAGGTGTTTTCTCGAAGGTGTTTGTTCTCTATAGTTTTATAAGTTATCTACGAAAAGTTATAGGGAAGGATCGTCATTTACTAAGGTGGCTTCGTACAAGCCTAAGGTAGAGATTTTTGGAAAATAACCTTGTATTTCAGAAAATTCTAGTTGGACTTGGATTGGGATTGAATTTGATTGGAAATAATCAAGCACATTTCGAATTAAGTTCTAATTGGAATCAAGTACAATTAGAATTAAATTCTAATTGGAAGAGGATTAGAATTGATAATCCAAGTTAAATGAGTCTTACATGAAATCAAGATAGAAGAAAGCTCTTTAAATACCCTTTGAGAGGTTCATTGTAAATCAAGCGAAAAAGAGAAAAGGGAGTTAGAGAATACTAAGGAGCGAAATTTAGAGTTTTGAGAGAATCTTCGGTGAGTTTGAGACAACGTTTCTTGTAGAATCTTTGAGATCACAAGAAAATTTGTTTCTTTATAATGTTTGATATAAAGAAGACTTAAAACTCTCCCATGGACATAGGTGATTGCCGAACCATGTGAATCATGTGTCTTTGTCTCTTGATCTTTTTTTCTACGGTACATTGCTATTTCTTTAGTTCAAATAGGTTTTCTTGATGTTTCCACATTGCTCGGTGATTGATTAGTCTACAAAGAAGGATGAGATCTAATCAGGGCTTTTGGTGATGCTTCTGCATAGATCATGATCAGTGTCGGGTTGCGGATGGTGTGCGCCAACAGACTAAACTCACATAACTTTTTTGGTGTCATGACATTTTAAAGTTTTTTTGTGATGTCTCAAAATGGGCCAAAAAATTTGGGGTTTATGTGAAATTTATCTCAACTGCGATTCTAGTTATAACCTAGATTTTCTTTAAGACTAGGTGTAAACCGAGACTCATAGTAGTGCTAGGTGCAGGAAAAGAATCTTTCAAGTTTGTAGAATTCATGAATGATTGAGTAACACTATGTGCGAGCAATGCATATTGTGCAATAACTTCAGGTATGGAATTTTGAAAGTAGAAATTTTGGTGACTAAGGGGCCACCGTGTTGACTGACTTGAAGTCAGGGTCTTTTAGGAAAGTGGGGAGGACTTAAATTTTGAGGTCATTCACTCCTCTTGGTCCTCTATTACTGTCTAGCTAATTCCTTTAGCTCTAATATTCCAGTGCTTGGAGAAAATTCCACAATTTGAATTCTTGAAAGCTAATGGCTTCCGAATTCCTTGGAATTTTAGGAAAGTGGGGAGGACTTTTAGAAAATTCTTCTAGGAAAGTGGGGAGGACTTTAAATTTTGAGGTCGTTCACTCCTCTTGGTCCTCTATTACTGTCTAGCTAATTCCTTTAGCTCTAATATTCCAGTGCTTGGAGAAAATTCCACAATTTGAATTCTTGAAAGCTAATGGCTTCCGAATTCCTTGGAATTTTCATAACTAAATAGGTGCGAGCCTATCTCATTTTACGACCCAACAGGATAAAAATTAGTCCAGCTACATGTAGAAGTTGAAAGGTATGCTGGTCACCGTGTAGGCTAATTTTAAGAAGTGAATGCCTTATAACGCTGACATGAGAAGGTTCAGCCCTCAAACATGACTTAGGAAATAAGAACATCTTTGCATATGTTTCTCCCTCTTTGATTTCTAAAGAAGGTCCCCGTTTTCATAGATTCTTTAAAGTTCCTAACCAGGACGATGTAAAGTAACAAATATGTAAAATTTGATTCTAAGAGCTAATAATACCATATATTATTTGCCAGTGCCAAATGAAATTATCACGAACTGCAAGTTATAAACTCTTGAAGTGTGGACACTTCAGGATGAGTCACTTGTTCATTTTTTATACATATCAGGAACCAGCATTTGTAGAACTTTTGCCTGCAACATGTTGGGCACTCCGAAATCTTGCTAGATTTTAAGATAACAGAAGAAGTCTGTCGATGCCTGTTTTGTTTTGTTTTGTTTTTTAATATTTAAATCTTAAGATCACATCGGACATCGCATGTCAATGACTCTGGAGTAGTGGTTGCTTACAATGACATAAAGTGCATTATTTGGTAAGATAAATACTATGTTGAGGATTTAAACACTTAACAAAATGTAAATTGCTTCAAATAGTTGTACTGGTGATATTTTTGCTTGATATTGCATTCTTTGACTTATTTGCTTGATTAGAAGCCATGGAGTTGCACCTATTATTGTATTTTTTTACTACTGGCGAGTCATGTCCTAATTATTGTGGTGTTTTTGTGAGATAACCATCTTTGTGATTTGTTGTATATCGTGCGTATACACATGTGCATGACTGCATGTACTGAGCGCAGAGGGTGGGGTCCTTGTCTTCATGTATTCTACCTTTAAGAATTTGTTGTATCTTAGGTTTTATCATGTATATAGCCATGACGTCCGTGTTCATGCTTCCTAGGTTATAAGGCAAATGGTGCCTGAGAATTATTGTAGTGAGGTGATGATCAGGAATAATGGCCAGCAGAAATCTGTAGCACTAGACAATTAACATATCTAGATAATTTCTTTTTGTATATCGTAAATAATTGGCATTAGGTGTCTGGTGATGGTAAATCTTAACTATTTAAAAATTTATATATATGTATACATACATACATACATGTGTGTGCGCGCGCATGTGTGCATATGTGTGTGTGTGTGTGTGCGCGCGCGCGCGCAAGAGTGGGACAATACATTATGTGGTGCTCCTATGGGACATGCTTATCAAAATAAATTAGCTCCATATGAATCATCTTACGACTGATCCAAACCATTCATATTGGTACACAAGCATAGAAGTATATGTGCGTTTATGTGTCTGTATTCATGTGGATGGATGTGTGCATATAGAGAGAGTTACAATGTGCGGTATCCAAAATGCAAATTTCATGATCCAAATATAAAATCCATGCTGGTGTACATTATTTACGACATCTAAAGTACCGAGAAACAAAAAAGTTGAAATGATTTCTACCAGATTTTATATGCTTCAATTGAAGACAAATTGACCAACAATAGGAATTTCAAGGTTGCACGCCCACCTGCCTGCATGCATCATATACATACATGGTGAGTCTCATCCATTCTTCCCATGTTGTCCAGTTCTTTTTTTTTTACTTTTTTTTTATTTTGATGAATCATGTTGTCCAGTTCAATTGGTAGATTATGGATAGGTCAAGAATTAACAACAGTAAAAGTTTACATTGTATAGCATAGAATATCTCTTATTGGAGAATTCCTATTTAATTAGCTGGTCAAATGGTTGAATCATCCTATGGCAGGATTTTTTTTTTTTTTCGCTTGCGTCCTTGCTTCTGTGACTTCTGTCATGGACTCACTTATCAACTGAATGTGCTAAGTCAGTCAGCCACACTATCTCTATCAACTTGAAGTCAAGGTCTTCTTCCTTTTTCTCTACATTTCACCATCTTGGAATGTTCCAATTTTGGAATTCTTGCGTATAATAATGAAAGAAGCCTAGTGTAACAGTTTAGATTTCAGACTCTTATTGCTGTCAAAGCAGAACCTGAAAGAAATCCTGAGAGTTTAAATTGACAGTAACAGTCAAGTTGACTGGCATTGGTTGCCACCTGGCTCTTCAACGAATTGGGTTGTACTTTATCTCTGTAAATTGATGCAAACTGATATACACCAAGCTACCTCCAGTGAACCATTCCCATACCTTACAGTAAAAAGAGATGGATGGGCATGAATATTCATCCACCCAATCTTTCCCCCTTCTTTCTACGGATAGGTCGTCTTCCATCAGTCCTGTATTTGGTTTTTTTTTTTTTTTTTTGACTTTTTCTCCAAAAAGCAGTGTAAATAGATCAGAAGAGTTCGATTATTCTGCAAAATTTCTATCATTTTAAGTCATTCTCATGGCCCAGCCAGTGTTGTAAAAAGCGGATAATCGCGGCGCAATAGCGCCGCGATTAGCGGTTGCGGGGCTTCTCCGCCACGCTTCAGCTGATGGCGGTGATGTTAAGCGGAAAAAACCGCTTATTGCTCAAATTCGCGCGTAATAGCGCCTTTTAGCGCTAAAAAGCGCTTAATCGCGCTAAACCCCGCTACCGCTACAGCTATATAACAAAAATCCCCCCGACCCGAACCCGACCCGTATCCATTTCATTTAACCCCCTTCGCCCGTGATTCCCGAACCCAATACTCAAGATGCCCTAGCCGCCTCCCTCTGGCCGCCAGCCTCTCTTCCGACTCCCGCCTCCCGCCTCTCTCCGACTCCCGTATCTCGCCTCTCACCCGATTCCCGCCTCTCGCCTCTCTCCCGACTCCCGCCTCTCGCTCTCGTTCACCAACATCGACGACTTCCTCACCAACAGCCACTCCCGCCTATCGCCTCTCTCGCCTCCGGTCAACGTCGACTCCGTCACGAACAGCGACAACTCCAGATTCGTGGACTGATCGACTCGCCTCCGGTCAGCGTCGAATTTCTGACTTCCTCCGGTTAGTGCTGTAACTCTTTACTTTTTTTTTCGTTTTTTCCACTGTCTCAAAGACGAAGGCGAGAGGAGAGAGAGCCCTAAAGACGAAGGCGAGAGGAGAGAGCCCTAGCCCTAGGGTCGGGTGGGTTTGAAATGGATTGGAGAGAGGGGGTAGAGTACTGGTATCGGGTATTTGTTTAGTTTATATATATAGTTTGTTTTCAAAAGGTGGAGGAAGAAAAGTTTTTGTTATTTAATTAGGATTTTGGGAGAATGAATGTCGTGAGTACTATTGGGGGAGAGGCAGAGCTCAGTTGTGATGAGTTGATAGCGGTCTTTTTATTAAACTGGTATGTTTTTTCATTCTTTATTATTTATAATTATAGTTCTTTATTAATATTATGTAATTATTACACATATATTTCATGTTTAGGCATCAATTATGCATTTGTAGAATTTTTAGATTTTTATATGATTTTTCTTATTATTTAGAATATTTAAATATATTTATATTTGACCGCTATTTGACCGTGCGCTATTTGCCGCTATTTCGCCGCAATAGCGCGCAATAGCCTTAGCGGTACCTCGCCGCGACGCGCCGCGATCCGCTATCAACAACCTTGGGCCCAGCTATGGAAAGTTTTTCTGGTGTTTACTACTGTAGCTATGAACTCACGCCTTCATAGCAACTCCTCCATGTCCCTAACTTCCACATCCACCATCACTGTCCTCTCAGAACTCAATAATGCGACTGATCTGCATGCACTTCTCTCCTTCAAGTCCAAAATATCTAATAATTCTAGAAAATGAATGGCCTTTTGGAATGATTCCGTCCATTTCTGCCCGTGGCCAGGCATCATTTGTGGTGGCCATCGGCATCCTCAAAGGGTCATCTCCTTGAACCTGAGCTCTCTTGAGCTAACCGGATTGATATCGACTTCCATAATTAACCTCACATTCCTGAAGAGATTGGATGTATCCAATAACAAACTTCACGGATCCATCCCACAAGAAATTGGTCGCCTTTTTTGGTTGCAGCGTCTCAATTTGAGCATGAATTCTCTCCAAGGAGGTATTCCCGCTACACTTTCTGGTTACTCACCGTTGCAAACTATCGATATTGGTAATAATATGCTTGAAGGTGAAATTCCTCCAAATCGCAGTGATTCCTTAGACCTTCAACTTATAAGCTTGAGAAACAATAGTGTTAGAGGCTACATTCCACCTTCATTAGCAAATCTTTCTGCTCTTTCTGTATTAGACTTGGCTAAAAACAATCTCAGTGGCACAATCCCAACTACTGTAGGAAACCTAGTTTCTCTCAGTTATCTTTCCTTGGCAAGTAACCAACTATCCGGATGCGTCCCAACTGCACTTGGTAAACTTTCCAGTCTATTGAGGCTTGATTTGTCATATAAGAACCTTACTGGAGTCCTCCCACTATCATTACGGACTCTTCTCCCTCTCACTTCTATCTCTATCCTATAACCCCCTATCAGGGTCTCTTCCACCTAATGCATTTGAGGATTTTCCTCTCCTCGAACGATTGTTTTTGGACAATAACCAGTTCCACGGCTCCATCCCCATGTCATTATCTAATGCGTCTCGTCTATCCAATGTTACATTAAACGTTGGGCGCTTCTTGGCGTCCAGCGCTTAGTCGCCTAGGCGGGCGCCTAAGCGGTTTCTGAGCGTTTTTTTCCTTTCTTCATTTAAGTGGTGGTCGATGAGGTTTTACTGAAGGTCAGAGGAGGTAGTGGAGGTGTTCATATTTGGAGGTTAATGGAGTTTGGAGGACGTGTAGGCTACGACACATAAAATCACTGTTAGATTAAGTCTATTGGGTATTGGGTTAATGGGCTGTGACCCGTTAACCATACCCCTATTTGTATGACTATATATATATCTCTCTAGTATCTGAATGAATTAATGAACTTAGGGTTTTTGCTCTCTCAATTATCTCTTTCTACATGGTATCAGAGCTTGAAACCCTAGCAGTCATAAATCCTCATTCAAAAACCCTAGCCGCCGTCGTCTCTTCTCCTTGCCGCCGGCACTACCGCCACCACTAGCCGTGCTGCTATAGTAACGCGTCGCTACAGTGCCGCCGACGCTACAGTGCCGCCGCCGTTACAGTATCGTCGACGCTACAGTGCCGCCGCCGCTACAGTACCACGCCGTTTATTTTATCCCTTTTTTTCTATGGCCTTGAATAGGTGATTCGAGGCCACACATGACCCGATCCGGTCATCTGCTACTGCCTATTTTTTGATCTGCTCTTAGTCTATGTTTAAAGAACAGATCTCTACTACTGTCCTGATTATTTGACTACTACCTGCCTACCACTATTGTGCAATAATGTCGGAAACAGATCTCTCCTCCTCTTCTACATCTCCCTCTGCTGCTGCTGGTCAGACTTCTGCGCCCAAGGTAGTCTTGGGGACTACAATAAAGTTGAATGGTACAAACTATCTGCTCTGGGCTCAGGCTTTCCGTATCTTCATTGGCGCTCAGAGCAAACTTTCACATCTTCTGGCCTCTCCTCCACCCACCACAGATCCCACCTACAGTTCCTGGCTCTCGTCTGATTATTGTGTTATGACGTGGCTCCTCAACAGCACGGAACCACATATTAGTAGCAGTGTTATGTTCTTAACCACTGTGAAGGAGATGTGGGACAGCCTGAAGATTATGTATGGAAATGAGAAGAATGCTTCCCGTGTATTTGAGATTTATGAGCGACTGTTTACGCTCAAACAGGGAGATAGGTCAGTTCCGGAGTTCTTTGGTGAGTTAAAGGGACTGATAGACGAACTGGAGATGCATCAGCCTGCAGTAGCTGATGCGGCGACGTTGTTGGGATATCGCCGTGACTTGGCAGTGTCCAAGTTTCTTTCTGGATTGCATCCTAACTTGCAGTCCCAGGTGAGAGGACAGATATTGGGTGGAGATACCATCCCCTCACTGACTGCTACATTCTCCAGAGTCATGCAGGTCTCTACTGGTGTTTTTTCTGATACTTCTGCACCGTCTCCACCTTCAGTGGATCAGTCTGCCATATTCTCTAGTAGAGGCAGAGGTCGCGGTCGTGGTTGTGGTCGTGGTCGTGATTCTTTGGGAGGACGTGGCTCTTTTAGTGGGAGACAGGGTGATTCTGATAGGGGTTCACGTTAGTGTGGTCACTGTGGGAGGACCAATCATATTTCTGAGAAGTGCTGGGAGAAGTTTGGTCGTTCTCAATGGGCCCAAGTAGCCTATGCCGAGTCAACTCGCTCACCTATTTTTACTACTATTTCTAGTAATCCAGCTACTACTGTTCCTACTGTTCAGATTTCTCAGGCAGATTATGATAGGTTACGCCAGCTAGAGCTCTCTCAGAACAGTCATTCGGCTACTCATGCATCCTCTTTAGGTATGGATGCTTACATAGCTTCTCCTCATGAACCATGGGTACTAGATTCTGGAGCCTCATCCCATATGACAGGTATAAAGGATCGTTTTGTCTCTTTACATCTTTCTGATAAGTTTCCCTCTATTCGCATCGCTGATGGTACACTTTCTCCAGTTCTTGGTGCTGGAGTAGTTCATCCTACTTCCTCTTTGAAACTCACTGATGTGTTATATGCTTCTAAATTCCTTATTAGCTTATTATCCATTAGCAAGTTTACAAAGCACAATAACTGTAAAGTCACTTTCTTTCCTTCTTATTTTGTTTTTCAGGACCTAGCAACTGGGATGACGATTGGTTCGGGGCATGAGAGAGGAGGTATGTACTATTTGGACGATAGTGTGCCGGGTGCTGGTCTTATTGCAGCACAGCCTGATTCTACCTTACTGTGGCACTGGCGTTTGGGTCATCATTCACTACAAAAACTTAGATCGGTAGTTACTATTCAGTCTTCCCTTTCTTCTTTAGGTTGTGAGTCATGTGAACTGGGTAAGCACCATCGTGCTTCTTTTCAGAGTCGTGTCGATAAACGCAGTAGTTTTGCGTTTGAGTTAGTTCATTCTGATGTCTGGGGCCCTTGTCATGTTCCCTCTGTGAAGGGTTTTCGATATTTCATTATTTTTGTTGATGATTTCTCTCGCATGACTTGGCTATATTTGTTGAAAGAGAGGTCTGAAGTCCCGCATGTTATTGAACTTTTTTATAATGAAATAAAAACTCAGTTCTCTACTTCTGTTCATATTCTTCGTACTGATAATGCTTTGGAATATATGAAAAATGACGTTTCAAAATTTTGTGCTCTTAATGGTATTATTCATCAAACTTCATGCTCTCACACTTCATAACAAAATGGAGTTGCTGAGAGGAAGCATAGACATATTCTCGATGTTGCTAGAACACTGATGATACATATGAATATTCCAAAGTACTTATGGTCGGATGCTGTTCTCACTGCCTGTTATTTGATTAATCGCATGCCTTCCTCTGTTCTTGATGGTTTGATACCATTCCACTGTCTTTATCCTACTAAAAAACGTTTTCCTGTGATTCCTTGAGTTTTTGGTTGTACGTGTTTTGTTCAGGATTTGACTGCTGGTTTGGATAAATTATCTCCTAGGTCCATTAAGTGTGTGTTTGTTAGATACTCACGTACTCAAAAAGGGTATAGGTGCTATCATCCAACCATCAGGAGATATTTTGTTTCTGCTGATGTTACCTTTTTTGAGTCTGTCCTATATTTTTCCTCTGGTTCCACTACCTCTGTCAGTCCACAGGTGCCACTACCTTCTACGGCTCCCACTACTATTCCGGTATCTGCTCCTGTGGCTACTGCACCAAAACCTCTACTGACATACTCTCGCCGTCCTAAAGTACATACACCTGTCTTTGCTCCTCCTGACTCTTCTTCTCCAGCTGCAGGTCCATCTCATGTCGAGCCTCATATCTCTTCTGACTTAGATGTTCCTATTGTTCTTCGTAAAGGTAAACGGTCTTGCCCAAAATATCCTATCTCTCTTTTTGTCTCTTATGGCCGTCTCACCTCATCATTTCGTCAGTTTGCTTTGTCATTGTCCACTATATCTTTACCCAGGTCACATGAGGAAGCTTTGTTAGTACCCGCCTGGAAACAGGCTATGGATGAGGAGATGAATGCATTGCTTTCTAGAGGGACTTGGGATTTGGTCTCTCTACCTGCTGGAGCGACTGTGGTTGGCTACAGATGGGTGTATACCTTGAAATATCGTCCTGATGGGTCTGTTGATAGATATAAAGCTCGCCTGGTTGCTAAAGGATATACCCAGACATATGGTATTGACTATTTTGAAACCTTTTCTCCCGTTGCTCGTCTCAACTCCATCAGAATTCTTTTCTCTCTGGCTGTTAATATGGATTGGGCGATGCACCAACTAGATGTGACAAATGCTTTCCTTTATGGTGATTTGGACGAGGAGGTTTATATGGAGCAACCTCCTGGGTATGTTGCTCAGGGGGAGAATCTTATCTGCAGGCTGAGAAAGGCCATCTATGGGTTAAAGCAGAGTCCTCGAGCTTGGTTTGATAAGTTCAGCAAGGTTATTTCTAATGTTGGTTTTCAACGTTGTCAGTCTGATCACTCTGTCTTTCTTCAACGCACAACAACTGGTTTGGTTATTTTAGCCATATATGTTGATGATATTCTGCTGACTGGGAATGACTCTGTTGCCTTAGCTGAGACTAAGGAGTATCTAAACCGTCATTTTGTCACTAAGGACATGGGAAAGCCAAAGTATTTTCTTGGGATTGAAGTTGCATATCAAAAACATGGTCTGTTGTTGTCCCAAAGGAAGTATGTGTTAGATTTACTAGAAGAAGCAGGTCTCTTGGAATGCAAACCTGCAAGCACTCCAATGGAGGCAAATGTTGATTTGTGACGTGATGATACATCTCTACTAGATGATGCTGCACGATATAGGAGACTAATTGGGAAGCTAATATATTTGACAGTTACCAGACCTGATATTACTTTTGCAGTAGGTGTACTGAGCAGGTTTATGCACAAACCTAGAGAGGTTCATTGGACAGCAGCTCTGAAGAATTTGGCATATGTCAAAAGTTGTCCTGGCAAGGGATTGTTATATAAGAAGCATGGGCATACTCACATTTTGGCTTTCTCTGATGCTGGCTACGCAGGAGACATGGGAGACCGAAAGTCAACCTCAGGATTTTATACTTTTGTTGGAGGTAATCTTGTGACTTGGAGAAGTAAGAAACAAGATGTAGTATCACGATCTAGTGCAGAGGCCGAATATAGAGCAATGGCTCACACTGCTTGTGAGATGGTGTGGCTAAGAAAGTTTATGACAAAGCTTGGTTTTGTTCAGTCTGGATCCATGCCAATGCATTGTGATAACCAGTCTGCCATTTATATTGCACAGAATCCTGTGTTTCATGAGAGGACAAAACATATTGAAGTTGATTGCAATTTTGTCAGAGATGCTTGGGAGAAGAAAGTATCTCTCACATTCACTCCGTCCTCACAACAACTTGTTGATATTCTTACCAAGGCTACTTCTTCAAAGGTGTTTTCTACTATATGTGACAAGCTGGGCATGGTGGATATTTATGCTCCAGCTTGACGGGGAGTGTTAGATTAAGTCTATTGGGTATTGGGTTAATGGGCTGTGACCCGT
>BQKN01066823.1:152889-165286 GCA_022839385.1 Asparagus kiusianus
AGAGAGAGAGAGAGAGAGAGAGAGGATTCATAACCTTAACAATTGACCCGTAACATTAACAATTAACTCGTAACCTTAACAATTAACCCGTAACTTTAACAATCTCCCAATACAAACAATAAAAATAAGAAAAACAAAAATAATAAAATAATCATCATCAATCATTTCAACTATCATCTCAGTACATCATGATAAAGAGAGAGAAAACAAATATAATAAAATAATCCTCATCATATTTTAATAAAAAAAGAAAGAGAGAGAGATGTGTATTATGGTCTTCATATGTTTTAATCTCTTGGGTTTTGTGTTTTGGGGGCTCAGAGAACAGAATCTTTATTTTTTGGGGTAAAACACCCGTTAACAAAGTCTTAAGGGTGAGAAGCACGTTTTCTTGGTTTTTGGGGGCTGGAAACATTTTTCCCCTCATTTTTTATCCTTGTGTACTAAGGGCCTGTTTGGTTCAATAGAGGGTAGGAATAGGATTAAGAATCCTATTTTATTTATGGATTCCAACCTAATCCATAAAAAATGTATAGACAAGTTTTAGTTTTATGGAATCCCATTTTTTTTGTATTCTATGTTTGTTTCACCCAAAGGATTAGGAATAGGAATAAGAATCAGAATAAAAAAGAGGAGAGGTGTCAGAAATTCCACCCAATTCCTAGCAAATGGACTGGATTTGGATTTCCTGAAATATACACCGTTTGAGCCACTTTATAGATTAGCAATTCTATAAATTTTTTTTGAACCAAACTCAGGATTAGGATTCATTTGGAATCCATTAATTACGAAAATGCCACTGTTAGGTCCAAATACCATTCCTATTCCATAAAATTGGTGAAACAAACAGGCCCTAAGCTTCAATGTGATTTTGTTCCTCATTTCTCTTTATAAACATAAAGCTAGTAAGATCACTATAATTATTGCTCCTCTTAAATTTAAGAGGTTTACTTTCTCCGTATTTATTTCATGAGTAAATATGCAATATCTATTTTTATGTCCTTATAATATATAAACTACCAACTACTTTTTAATAATTTCCACAATGCTCTTCTTCGTACAATTATTTTGGCTAATGTGAGTGTATAGATCTCTTTGTACACCCATCTATTTCTCATAAATGTACTTGACATATTTTAATTTATGAAAATTACTCAATGCATTCCATCTTACTTTATCTATATAAATTAAACCATTTCCTTAAAAATATTTTTAGTAACAGCCTTTTTGTTTGATAGACATGAAATGCCTTTTTAGCATCTTAAAACTTCTAATGAGTTTTTTCCTTCTCCCATTTGGAGATGTATTAAAGAACATGTCTATGCTTAACTAGCTTAGATAAATAAAACTATTTATGTATCATAATAATTCTATAGACAAAAAGATGATTCAATAATCTAAAAACATCAAAGAAAAGCATTTACAAGAATTACATGGCCTATCATTAGTCATGATTCATCAAATATATAGGAGAATACCTTAAAACAATTATAAATACATAAAAACTCCTGTTAATGTGGGAAAATTACCCCGAGAAGTACCAAAAGTGAAAGCAAATTTAAGAAGTTGACAAGTACTGATATGAAAAGGTACAGCACCCACTTCAATAATTCACCGATCCGCTCTCCCGTTCACAACAGCTTTCACTCGTTTCTCACGTGGTCCCCAGGTCACACCCAACAGAAATCCGCCACGTCATGGTCGGCGGTTCGGTGAGTGCTGGTCGACCACCAAACAGCGGATCACTCCGCCGTTACTTTACGACACCGTCTTCACCTGACACGTGTCCTCTCTCCCCCTCTATCTCCACTCTCTCATGTTGCTCTTCTTCTTCCTCTTTCCGCTCTTTTATCAGCCCCACTAAAAAATCTGATCCTAGAGAGAGGAAGGGGAGAGAGAGAGAGAGAGAGAGAGAGAGAGAGGAAACAAGCAAGATTCCTTTTTGCAACACTGGTAAGTCTCTCTCTCAACTTTCTCTCTCTAGTTTTTTCTCATATTTATTACAAAGGTTAGCAGTTAACACAAGCGCTCTCTCTCTCTCTCTCTCTCTCACACACACACACACACACTTGCTTCATGTGCTTGAAGTGTGAAAGAGAGGGGACAAAATTAAGAAAAAAAACCAAATTTTGTTTTAGTTTAATATATAGAGGCTAGCACGAGTTCCTTCAAACCAAGGGAACTCTGAAGCAAAAGAGGTACCTTTTCTTGTGATTCTCAAACCATCTTGAGATTTCTAAAGATAAGCGTCCTTAATTCCACAAGAAACAGAAAACCCAGTTCTAGATTCATCCATATCTGTTCAATTTTGTGAAAATTAGAGAGGGATTGGTTGATTTTGTGATCTGGGTCATTCCTGTATTGGCTGGTCATGGGGAAGGATCCTATTATGACTCGTGAATCGATTCGGCTGGAGAGGGTTCTAGAGTGATGAAGAGGAGGAGGAGGAAAAGGGAACCTCAATTGTGGAGTGATAGAATATGTGAGATTGTTGATTATTACCTTTCGCCGCAAAAACAACAATTTAAGAAGGGAGAATTGATGGAGGAAATGACGCCGGCAGTTGCTTTGCCATTGGGGATAAGCAACTCAGCGTGCGAAAACCCTATGGATATTGCTTGTCTAAAGTTGATGACCGATACTGCGAGTATGTTGATGCCTGATCAGGGATCAGATACTTTAACCTCCGAGAGGAATGACTCATTGGGTGAATCTGAGGAAGTGGATGATATCGAGGTGAAATCCTTACCCGATGATGATGATTCAGGGTCAGTTGCTTTGGATTCGGTGATGGGGAACCCGATTGCAAGCAGTAGCATTGAGCTTGTAGGACCTACATTAAATGCATTGCCATTGGCAATTGTGGAGGAGCCAGAGGTTAAGGGAAAGAAGAGAAGTGTGTATTTGTTGGATTATTTTCCTCTTTGGGGTTCAGTTTCTATATGTGGGAGGAGGCCAGAGATGGAAGATGCTGTGGTTGCGGTGCCTCGATTCTGTGAAATTCCATTGAGGATGGTAGCTGGTGATCGGGTTGTAGATGGATTGGACCCAAGCTCAGTTCTTTTGCCTGCTCATTTCTTTGGAGTCTATGATGGCCATGGTGGCGCTCAGGTTTAGATCTTTATGTTTTGTCAATTTTAAGGCTTATTTTCGCTTTGGTAACCTCGAAGATTACCCATTTTCTCACTTTGATACCCCAAAGATTCACTCTCATTTTACTTGGTACCCTCATCCAGATTTAGTTAGATATTTTGTCAAATTTGTATCACATGCTAAGCATGTGATATTGCTATTGGGAGCATTTGATTGTTTGGATCTCTAGCAATCACGTAAAATGAACTCGATTGTATCATATGCTAAGCACATAATACAAAATTTAAAGAAAATCTAACAAAATCTGAACAGGGCATCAAAGTGAAATGGTATTGAAACTTTGGGGGTACCAAGGTGTTTGAAAAATACTTTAGGATATCAAAGTGAAAAAGGGTAAAGTATCAAAGTGAAAATAAGCCGAGCTATAATTTGTTCTTGGTTTGTATATTTCTCATAGAGTGCTTCTTTTATGCTGAAGGTTGCTAACTACTGCAGCGAAAGGATTCATCTGGCGTTGATTGAAGAGCTAGAAAATGTGAAGGAATGTTCGGAAGAAATCAGTGGGGATGGATTGAAGAAGAAGTGGGAGAAGACATTCATTGATTGTTTTCAGAAGGTCGATGATGAAGTGGGGGGAAGTGACTATGGTGACCCTCCTTCAGAACCTATTGCTCCGGAGACTGTTGGGTCTACTGCCGTGGTTGCAGTTATCTGTTCTTCACATATAATTGTAGCCAATTGCGGGGATTCAAGGGCAGTGCTTTGCCGTGGTAAACTACCTGTAGCTCTATCGGTGGATCATAAAGTTAGTTCACCTGCCTTTTCTTTCAGTTTATATTAGATTATGTTTTAATTTTTTTTCAAGAAATTGATTTGATGCTTACGCTTCAGCCAAATAGAGAAGATGAGTATGCGAGAATTGAAGCGGCAGGAGGGAAAATCATACAATGGAATGGATATCGTGTATTCGGTGTTCTTGCAATGTCAAGGTCAATTGGTAAGTCTATTTTTTTCCTATACACAATAGAGAGTGATTTGCCAAAAGTCAAGAGGTTTTGGTTTACATGATGCCTGATACAAGAATTCCTCATTGAGATGCTGATTTCATGGGAGTAATGCTACATGGATATCTCCCACCCTGGTGGTGGTTGGAGGTATTTGTATCATTTAAGATGTGACTGCTCTAAATGACACGTAGTCTATTGGAATCTGCTTTTAGAAAGTCCACATTTATATATATAATAAAACTATGCATTATGTTAGATAACACTTTTTACATCACTAAGCACAATTCCACAAGTAAAAATGAATGTGAATGTGGATGGTACATGTACATAATATTAGTTGCATTAACCAAGGTAACAGAGTTCTTGTTCTGTGGTCCATTTTTTATTTTCTAAAAACTTCTAGGTAGGAGAAACCTTAAAACTTCAAATTTCAATTTAGAATGGAGATAATTATACTGCCCATTTGTAATGTGGATGGGCATTGGTTTAAGATAATACCAGTGAGTGTATTGTGTTCTACGGTTTTTATGAAAGTAAATAGCTCCAAATCAATTGACTTCAAACAGTGGGTTTGAAACATTTTTTTTAAATAATGTTTACATATAACAATCTAGATATCTATTACCAAAACCCAGATTCTCTTTAGATTATTTATCTGTATTTAATTCCATACGTATGTGTGCATGCGACATCAAACCCGCAATCACTTGGATGCAAATTCTGATGCGATCAGATACAATCCATATCTGGTTGTATCTCTATCAAAAGGTGAAATGGTGGCTAGTTCTGATGGATACTGTTCTAAATCATAGAAATTAATTAACAATTATCTAGGAAACAGGGGATGGTTATCACAAGAAAATGCTTCATCATCATCTGTTGCCACGATCTAGAGTTTTTGGGTTTGTTTTTTTAGGGGCACTTTTGTCCTGGCTCATAGAAAATGACTTAAAGTAGAGGTGAGGAATTTTAATATTGTTTGTTGATAAAATGAGTAAAATGTTACATTTTCTGTAGTACGCTGCAGAAAGTATGTAGAAAGAATTTTTTAACGTATAGGAAAGCACATGCTTAAGTTTTAGGTGACTTTTTTTCCATCGAGTCCATCCGGCTCCTGAACAAAATATTTGTGATGCTTCACTATGGAACATGCTGTGAAGCTCGTTTTTAAGAACACTGATGACAACTATGTTTATCATGGACTTCTGTAAACATATTTTGGATGTCTGTAGTCATTTATGAGTTTATAGGAGATGAATGAAGTGTTACACAAAGAAACTCAGGTCCTTGCACAAAAAAGATTTAAGAAGGAGGTTTGTGATTAGGTTTGATGGTATAGAGAAGTGCAAGCTTTCATAGGGGAAGATTAATTGTCCGTTCACTTAGTTCATGTGCATTGATAGCTAATATATGCGTAGGCTGTAGAGATAATACCATATGCACATTTACTCCATATGCCTATTCGTCACAAGTCTTATCATTTGAAGTTAAAGACAGTGATTGCATTAAAAAAAATATGCTTCTTTTCTGGGATTTCTGAGCATGTATCTCTAAGGTCAATGAATCTTTAAGGATAGTAACCCTCAAACTCATCTTTTATGTTCTGTCCTCCAGTTGTTAGAGAATGATTTGAAAAAAATTTGTGCTCTGACATGGAATTGTTGACTATATCTGATAAATGTTTTAACGTTCTTCAATTTTTATATTCCTATTCCCATCTTCATCTCGTTTACCTTGGTACTTTCTATTGTCTTACAGTTTGTATCAACAATTTGTAAAATTTTTTGTAGTTTCCAGTGTGTGCTTCATACCCTTTACTTCATGAATCTGACTCTGGTAAAATCTCTTGTAACATAAACAGATAAGCATACTCTATACGATTAGTTGGGATTGACCTCCTGTATTATCACCCAATTGTGGATAGATAGTTATGTTTGTTGCGGATAGAACCCCTGTACTATTGCCCAATTGCCGATGGACCCCCTTAGTGATATTTATTTATTTATTACTCTTTTACCTTCAGGATTATTTGTCCAAAAAAAAACATTTTCTCTGCGGGTATAATAGAGGGTATAAGAGAGAGAATCACTCAGACGGTCTATCTGCAGTATTTCAGTTCTTGAATGGTATTCATAGTGTTAAGAGTTCTTAAGTAAATGATCAAGATAGTCACTTGGGGAAAAAGAACACAAGAAAATTGAAGGGATACTTAAATCAAAACTCTCTTCGTAGGCGTTCAGTATTTATCATAAGAAGACTTCATGGAAATATCACGCATCAATCAAATTGAAGCTCCTATCAAACCACAAAAACAGTACCCATATCTTTGTTCTTGCCCTCATCTAGACATTTACCTCCAATTATTGGATTGGTCATTAATCAGAATTTGGATCCTCTTGACTGCAATTAGGGAGTGGAGAATTTACCTCATCAATCCTAATCCTTACCATATTCAGAGGCTATTATGATTTGTCCTGAGCAGAAATTGAGAATTGGGTCAAATCACGAGAGAGTGGCTCACGTCATGATGAATCGCAAAAGCATTGATATTAGTTGACAGTTGAAGAGTCTCTCTGTTATGAATCCATAGCTCTTAAGTCTAGTTAGGATTCCAAACAAAAACTTGCAGCCTGATAACAAACTGACGCCAGCTTTGGACGAGAGAGGGCATTATATGTAGGAATTCCTATTTTGACCGTTAGTTATTCCCCACTCAAGCAACCAGGTAAAAGAGTATATATGCAAACAAAAGCATACAGATCCAGAACTCTGTAAATTTCAAACATCTGAATCGAAATGGGGTCACAATATAAAGACCTACCTTTAAAGTTCAATTGATACAGACAGCAACCAACTACTTCGGCCTATTTTCTGATGAAATTTTGATTGAAATCCCCACAATGCCCTTAAAACAGACTTGCCGCTTGCCGGGCACATGACACGTCTTCTTAACCAAATCTATTGCATGAATGTCTGTTTCTAAGGCCATTTTGGGGATCTAATGGAAATTCACCAGAAAATATGTCAAGGTGATTACTTGACATCGGAGCCTCTTTAAAGATGGTTTTTGTATTGATTGAACTCTAAAAGTGGTTTTTGTAGGGTCACCCTATTTTAAAACTGGTTTATGTGAAAAGCCCCTCAGCAATATTAGACTGCAATATCAAAGATGAACCACAGCTGTTGATTTTGCTGTATTCATTTGTGCGTCACTAATCTCAAAACATTCACTTATAACGTTCTATCACTATGAAACTTTCTACAGGTGACAGATACCTGAAACCATGGATAATCCCAGATCCGGAAGTCACCGTTGTTCCGAGAACCAAAGATGACGACTGCCTAATTCTAGCGAGCGATGGGTTATGGGATGTAATGTCGAATGAAGAGGTTTGTGATGCAGCAAGAAGAAGGATTGCACTTTGGCACAAAAAGAACGGTACTATTGCATCAGAATCTAGCTTGCAAAAGGGTGAAGAGGCTGATCCTGCTGCTCAAGCTGCTGCTGAGTATTTATCAAAACTTGCTCTTCAGAAAGGAAGCAAGGATAACATAAGTGTAGTTGTGATTGATCTGAAAGCACAGAGGAAGTTCAAGAGCAAATCATGACAGCTTTCAACTGTCATAAATTGGTACACACTATATTAGCACGTGTGCCATTTTTTTCTCTCTCTTTTGTTATAGATCAATATGTCATTGCGCCCGCCCAACTTTTTGCAAAGAAGAAATGTGGGCATCAAGGATGTAGTTGATATGTTATCCTAAGGTAAGGTGGGAAAATGATCTAGCCACGGTGTTGTAATCTTATTAGTTTGCAACGACCAAATTGATTTTGGTGTTGAATTATGGAAGGATGCTATGTTATTTTTATGACGAGGTATCTGTCTGCATCGTCTATCTATAGGGTGAAATGTAGAAGGTTATAGAGTATGTACTTATGATTGGCATGGAGCATGCATTTGTTTCTGAAAAAAAAAATCTAGGAAATGGGATAAGTTGTCTTTTCTGTTTTTTCTTTTTTCTTTTTTCTTTTTTTTCTTCACTGGGATTCTAAATGAGATCCTACCAAATAGAAAACGTCACTTTTCCATAATTAGTGCTGTTTGGGTTTAAAATAAAGAAATGTTAGGGGTACACCCCAAACCACACCACCAACCACACTCTCCTCTCTCATTTGCTACAGTACATGGGGTCCCACATGGGATTTTAAAATTTTAAAATCCCATGTGGGGCCCCGTGTACTGTAGCAAATGAGAGAGGAGAGTGTGGTTGGTGATGTGGTGAGGGGTGTGCCTCTAACACCACTCTTTAAAATACTCCCGTGATTTAGATAAATGATGGGGATAGTACACATGCATATGCTTTTGATTAATTCAAAGGGCTTTTGCATCTTATTTTTTTTAACCTAAATTGATTGATATTTATCATCTTTATTTTTGAGAGCACGTTTACTTGCATACATACTTCCTTCACGCCAAACTTAGTTTTTAGCTATAAAAGAAGTGTGAGCTTCCAAAATGCTTTCGCTCAAGCACGTGCAGAACACGTGTATTCTAATTTATTATAGGAAGTAAGGGTTTTTAAAATATTGATCCCAAACATCTTTCACAATAGGGAAAATTGCTTCCAGCCCCCAAAACTACCCAAAACATGCTCTGCCCCCCCAAGACTTTTTCAACGTTTCCTTTACCCCCAAAACCGCCCCCGATTTAATTCCAGCCCCCAAAACGAATCCCCAGGCCTCACTCCGTTAAACCCCCTATCGAAATGCCCAAAATACCCTTACCAGCCTGTGTTCGTCGCCCTCTCACGACGGAAACCCATCGTTTCGACTGTAGGCATTAAATGTTGATTAGAATGACTTTTTTTGGGGGGAAATTCTCATTTCCCTCCAAAATTATCACCAGCTATATTCCCCCTCAAACTAAAATCGCTGATTTGTTTCCATTCCCCAACTTAATTCTCCTCAAAAAAGCCTCTTCGATTCGTCAACTACTCCCTGTAATAAAATGGCGGATGGATCTCTTCTATGCGTGGTAACGAAGGCAAAAAGCAACAAAGGTGGTGACGGTGTATTCGTCGTTATCAAAGAGAATACAGAAATAATCAGCTTGAGATATCGAGTGGCGGAAAGGCTTAAAATACCAATGCAATCTCTTTCACTGAAGTTCATTTGCGAAAGGGAAAAGAAATTCAGTATTTCAATTGACAATGACGACGACTTAAATTTGATGTTCGAGTATTGTCGGCGTAATGGATTTACAGACGCGAATTTGTATGCTACCTCCGCTGGGGAATCCTCAACATCGCAGAACACGCAGACGACGCCGGATACTACGTAGGAATTACACCCCTAATTTCCTTTTGAGTTTACTGATAGGTTTTGCCATTAGTTGTTAACCTCATGCATTGGTTGCTTAGGTAATGTGTTTGTTGTCAAGGTTATGTTAAGCACTGGTTGTTGAGGTTATTTGTTGGCTGTTACGTATACTGGTTGGTTGCTAAGATAAGGTGTTTTGTTGGCTGTTACGTATACTGGTTGGTTGCTAAGATAAGGTGTTTGATGTTAAGTATATGCGTTTGTTGTTAAGGTCACGAGTCCGTCCTTAAGTATAAAGGTTAGTTGTTAAGGATATGTGTTGGCTGTTATGTTTATGAGTTCGTTGTTAAGGTTATCTGTTTGTTGCTAAGGCTATGTATTTTTATTACTGCTTCAGGACAATACCGACACAAAACTCGCGGTGCGCAGATACCACGTTCACCCAAACCTGTAATGATGAGCGTATTCCTAATGACCACCCCACCGGCGACTCGATCATGCTGCTGGAAGACATGCTTAATCACCAAACAAAGATCCCAGCTGAGTGGCACACCTCCATACGTGAAGTTGGTCAGAAATTTGATAGTGCAGCTGAAGTTAGATTAGCACTTCAATACTATTCAATTGCTAAACGGTTCGAGTATGATTTTTACCACAATGAACAAAGACGCATAAGAGTCTATTGCCGATTCAAACACACTCATGGTTGCCCTTGGATGTTGTTTGCTTCCCCGCTCAGAAATTCGTCTATCATGTCCATAAAGAATTTCGTGTCTACCCACACATGCGGTCAACATGGAGCAAATGCTGGCAACTCAAGGGCATCAAGGAAGTTCATTGCTAGCCAAATACAGGCTGTTTTGAAGGTTAGGCCAGATCTTCGTGCGGTCGATATCAAGAACGACATGCTCTCTAATTTTGGCATCAAGATTAACTACAGTAAAGCGTGGTGGAGCAAGGAGACAGCTCAATTGGACCTGTTCGGTGACGATGATGAGGCTTACGATTCACTGAGATGGTCCTTATCCTTTTTATTCTTCTGAAATCACTCTTACGTCTTGGTTGCTAACTATACGTAGTAGTTGTTAAAGTTGGTGGCTCGACGTTAAGTATACGGGTTGGTTGTGAAGTTTGAAGATCGGTTGTTATGGTTATGAATCCGCTGCTAAGTCTACTGCTTACGTTTTCGTTGCTAACTATACGTATTAGTTGTTAAAGTTATTGGTTCGTCGCTAAGCGTACGTGTTGGTTGTGAAGTTTGAAGATCAGTTGTTATGGCTATGAATCCTTTGCTAAATCTACTGCTTACGTTTTGGTTGCTAACTATACGTATTAGTTGTTAAAGTTATTTGTTCGTCGTTAAGTGTACGTGTTGGTCGTGAAGTTTGAAGATCATTCGTTATGGTTAGGAATCCTTCGCTAACTGTACTGCTTTGTTGTTATATTCATGCAGGTATGAATCCATGGTGCATGCAACTAATCCAGGGAGTCGTGTTGTTATTGATGCTGATGACGGGAGGTTCAGGCGATTGTTCATTAGTTATAATGCCTGTATTGAAGGGTTTATTGCTGGGTGTAGGCCTCTATTGTTTTTGTATGCAAATATTGCTGGGTGTAGGCGTCTACTGCAGCCGGACCCTTAATGCTCCTCCTCTTCTCTATCTCTCTCATCTTCTCTTTCTCTATCCCCTGCTCCTTCCCCCAAAAACCTCCCTCGATTCTTTGAAGTTGTCCATGTTGCTGTGGAAGCTTTATCGTAGCTTTGTTTGCTTTAGCAACAACAATGGCCAATCTCAAAGAACCAGCAACGTCCCCAAGTCTCACCCAATTTGTCAGGGGCGGCCTCACAGTACAACCAACTGCTGGCTTCTTGATGCCGGTGAGTTCATAATACCACAACTGAACCAAATAGAGAAATAAAAACTCAACAAACATCTTCATCCGTAACAATTAATAAGTAACCCTAACAATAAAAACGTAACCTTAACAACCAAACCGTAATATTAACAACCAAGCCGTAACCTTGACAACGAAACCGTAACCTTGACAACCAGACCCTAACCTTCACAATCAGTTGTAAAAAACATGATTACTTACACAAACTAGAGGGGTACACCCTTGCAGATATAATGTCGTCTTCCCTGGCTCAGGACCCTTCAGTGCCCTTTCTATAGCGTCAGATGTCTCACTGAATATATGGGTCCCCCAAGCAGTATTATTAACCGTTTCAATGCTGTCGACGTACTTGAATAGATGCCTAGGTACGCCGGAAATACTGCTTGGACACCAAATCATGCTCAGCTGATAGAGGATCTGTAGCAGGACAAAGTCCTTCACATCTCGGCGATCAGAAGATAGTACCAGCTTCAAGAGCAGGTCCTCGACATTGCGTCTGGTGGGGCCTCCTTTGGGGGGAGATATACTGCTAGAACCCCCCGCCTCGGGCTTGTCAAAAAACCTGGACCAAATCCTATTTTTCCTATCCCGATTGTGGTCAACATGAAGCCCCTCACTGGAGAACCATGTATGCTCCATTACCCACTCAAGGTTGAATGAGCATGCGATCTCTTCTCCATCATTCCTATCGGTGAAGACGAATTTTTTGCTCTTCTTGTCCCACTGGCTCAAAATGTGCTCAAAGGTGGGAAGATCGACACCAGGTGGGCCAAATTGGACGTAGTGTCTGAATACACTATCTTCGTAAGCCGCAAAATGCCTTGGCCCCATATGCGTCACCAAATTCCGCATGAAGTCATGATAGGCACCGAAGCTGGCGGTGGGCCGCAACGTAATAGCTGGCTTTACCCTTTTTCTACAAAACAAAAACACAAGACGGGAGCACTTTTGAGTATAATCAGTGAACAAAACATCTATGCTGTAAACTTTGAGGGTAAACAAACAACCTTAACGAAAACCCCATAACCTTAACAAAAAAAACCTAAACTTAACAACCAAAGCCTAGCCTCAACAACCAAAC
>BQKN01066823.1:165296-193763 GCA_022839385.1 Asparagus kiusianus
CATAAACATTGCATGTTAACAGTAACCCCACAACCTTAACAACAACCTCATAACCTTAACAACAAAAACCTAACCTTAACAACCAAAGCCTAACCTCAACAACCAAACAACAACCTCAACAATAAAGGCATGAACCTTGCATGTTAACAGTAACCTCAACAGCTAACAGACACACGTAGTTTTGGACCTTCTCACCAGACTAAGAGCGTTATCAATCAAACCATAACCTTAACAACAAAAAAACTTGCGGTAAAAAATTACCTTTTGGGTGCTGCAACGCGCTTCTCTTTTTCTCCTCTCTGTAGACCAAGGAGCGCTCTAGTGGCATCGTTGGACGCGCCGGTGGTGCCGGTGCTGCCCTCTAGACCTTCGCGGGGGCCTACACTTATATTTTGAGTCGGGCTTCTGGGATGAGGATGACTGGTTGCGATGTCCTCTAGAACATCAGCAATCGCAGCTCCAGTTTCAGATTCGGTCCGCACTGCAGTTGTATGGGCTCTTTCTGAGATTTCCAACCGCTGGGCGTCATCCCTTTCGCTGTGGTCGGCATTGAGGTTGGCTTTGGGGGTTGAATCGCCGGCCATTTTGAACCCTTTTCTTTGATTCGGTTTGCGTTGGGGTCGGTTGATTTAGGGCTAGGGTTTTTGAACTGGGTTTCTGGAGTCGATTTGCTTGCAGAAGAGAGAGATGACATGGTACGGAAGAGGAGGCAACTCATAACGGGGGAGTTCAAACGTAAGGGTATTTTGGGCATTTCGAGAGGGGTTTAAACGGAGTTAGGCCTGGGGATTCGTTTTGGGGGCTGGAATTAAATCGGGGGCGGTTTTGGGGGTAAAGGGAACGTTGAAAAAGTCTTGGGGGGGGCAGAGCACGTTTTGGGTAGTTTTGGGGGCTGGAAGCAATTTTCCCTTCACAATATGATATTAGCCCCCAAATCTATCATATTTTGAAGTTGGTTCCCATGTTGATGTAGTCCTAACAGGAGAGGGGTACAGGGAAACAAATTCATCGATCTTTTGCTCCCCAGCTAGGTTTCGAGAGTTTTTTCTTATTAGATCGGTGGGCAAAAGAGGAGGATTGATTGAGGGGAGACGAAATTAGAGTTTGGGGGAGGATTGATGGGAGGTGAGGTTAGGATTTAGGGATTGTGAAGTAGAGTTCGGGAATTTAGGTCAGCCATGACTGTGGGAGGGAGGGAGTGACAGAGAAAAGTTACAGTGCTATTCATGTAAAAACCCCCGTAAACCCAGTTAGATTGATGATCCCATTCTTGACAATTTAATAATTGTGCTTTTCTGCACATTAAATGGTTTGCGCAGTAGTCTCTTCATGTGGGAAATTATTTAACGCTAAAGATTTTCACCGACCGTTGACTAGCTAAGTCTCCAATATTGTTTTTACAATATAAACAGAGACTTCTTGCTTTAGGGGGTGTTTGGTTGCATTGTTTTTGAGAAATGTTTTCTCAAAAAATACAAACAATGGCATTTTTGTAATTAAGAGATTTCTATAGATTTCTATAAACTGTGTTTGGTTCAAAAAAGATTTACAGAAATATTTTCTATAAAGTACAGAAAAATACCAAATTTTATAGAATTTGATTTCCTTCAAAAATTGGTGAAAATCTCTTAGAAATCTGACGCATTCATTATTTAAATAATAAAACTCATTAACACATTTCTATAAAGTTCTTACTTTTCTATGTAGTTGGGGGTGTTTGGTTACATTTCTATAAATTATAAGAAATGTTGCTATTTTCCCAAAAGTTATGAGTCATTTTCTTGTTTTGCACCAAACAAGCAAAATACAAAAAGTAAAAAAATTTGTACTTTTTAACTTCTCAAAACTTTTCCTATAATTTTTTTAAAAAATACAAGGAAATCAAATTTTGAGTGGAAAACATTCCCTATAATTTATAGAAATGTAACCAAACACCCCCTTAGTGTCCGCACGCATCATGGAGGGTAGCTACAAAATAAAGCATGTGACCTATATATGCTCATATTAGAAGAATTACATACAAGAAAACTAACATTACAGACTAAGAAAAGCAACAAAACTCTAGTCCTGATATATCATCATATTGAACTTTCATTCAGCTAATTATTTCATCAAAATTAACGTGGGTCTTTACAGGTAAAATGCAAATACTACGAGCATGATTACATACAAAGCAACTGAACTATACAAGATATACCTCAGTAGAGAAACCCAACAACACCATACTTTTCTCTGTATCCTCATTTTCTTGCTGCCAACTTTGCGAAGCAACAGGGAAGCTGATCAGGAGAGGAAAGCATGTGGCAAGAACTTGCTTGTAGTGGGGAGCACTAGAAAAGAACTACAAGCACCGTGATGAAGATTGCAACAGTGCATACCAGTGCCTACAAAGGAATTAAACAACGGAAAAATAAAGACTTTTTTCCTGCTTTTGTGTGGTTTTTTTTTTTTTTTTTTGGGGGGGGGGGGGTGGGGGGGGGGAATTAATGAATCCAAGATAAATAGACTAACCGCGATAGCTGAAGCAGCTAGGCCCCCTCGCTCTCTTGGGTCTCTGCGGTAGTAGTTGCCGAAGTACAGGATTGTAGCATAGTACCACAAGAAAGGGCATAGAAATCCTACAAGAAATCTGAAGAGAAATAGTGTTGCCATGAGAAAAGGACGAGGAGGTAGAACGATATAAGAAAGGTCAGGTTTGTTAGGGGTAGATTGTCGAAAGAAAAGGTTAGTAGCAGCTCAGTAGATAATAAATGAGTATCTTCAACATAAATAAGTTGTGGGGGTCTTATTAAAATTAGACTTTGCTAAGACCTATGATCTTTTTGACTCGAGATTCATTCTTGAAGTTTTGAATCCAAAAGGTTTTGGGGATAGATGGATTATATGGATCAAGTCATGTTATACGGAGGTAAATCTGCTGTGTTTTTGAATGGCAAACGAGGAAATGATTTTTTTCTAAAAGAGGGATTAGACAGAGGGATCCATTATCCCCACTGTTATTTGTTCTTGCTACAGATACTTTTACTTGGATGATGTTACTAGCTGAAAGTCAAGGGTTGATCCGAGGATTAGAAAGGCTCTACGCTTGCCGTACGTCGACGATACGTTGATTTTTTTGCAAGTCCTATGGAGATCAGATTACCGTTTTGAAAATATTGCTTTATAGATTTGAAATGACTTCTGGAATGAAAATTAACTTCCTAAAAAGTTCAGTGATTTTATTAGAGGAACATGATGCGTTGCAACAACAAATAGCTAGAATGATGAATTGCCAAGTCGGCTCTTTTCCTATCACATGCCCGGGTGTTCCTCTTAGACCAAAAAAGCTGTTAAAGGAGGATTAGATTCCTTTTATTGATAAAGTAGAAAGAAGGTTGATCGGATGGAAAGGAAAAACTTTGTCCAAGGGAGGCAGGCCTACTTTAGTTAATTCAGTTCTAGCTGCAATCCCTTTGTTTTGGATGTCAATGTTTTTATTTCCCAAACGGGTGACTGAGAGAATAGATAGAATTAGAAGGAGAATTTTTCGGATAGGTGGGATGAAAAGAATAATGCAAGCAATTTAGTGAATGGAAATTAGTTTGTACAACCAAAAGATGTGGAGGACTAGGGATCTTAGATATACATGTGATGAGCTTTGTTATAGGTAGATGGCTGTGGAGGTGGTTTTATGATCCTTCACCCATTTGGAGAAATATTCTGACAATTGCTACAGTTTTTTTGGGGAGGGAGGCGGGTTGGGGGGGGTGTGGAGTTGGGAGCGGGGCGGGGATTGTGTTTAATCAGAGAAATAACTTGTCTAGCTTTGGAGAAATATTCTTACATCCTTGGATAGTTTTATGGACTAGACCAGTGACAGGGTATGGAGTACATAACTTTTCCAGGTTTGGTAAATGGTGCTCTGATAACTCCGTCTTCTTTATTTCCTGATTTGTTTTCTCTTCTCTTAGAATTTTGATCAATAATGCTTGTGTTTTGGAATATTATCTTTGTTAGACAGCTTCAAGGTGATTTGTTGTTTGATTTTTTTAAGCTTCTGCATGTGATTAATTTTGTATCTTTTATTGTAGAGAGAGATGGTAGAGTTTGGAGATTGGAGAATACAGGAGTTTTCTCAGTTAGTTCATATTATCTCTTTCTTATTGATGGGGGGCTGCGCTGTGAATTCGATTTTATCTGGGATATTCCTGTTCCTAGTGAGGTTAAATTGCTTTTATGGTTGGCTATTGTTGATAAATTGAATTCTAAGGGTAATTTGATTAGAAAAGGGTTGCATATTAATGATAAGTGTGTGCTGTGTGACAAAGAACTGGAAACTTGTTCTCATATTTTTCTTTTTCAATGTGATTTTGTCTCTTCATTACGGAACACATTTCTGTTTAAATTCTATATTTCTAATAGTAGTCTTATTAATGTTAGAGAGGTAGGGACATGCTGGAGAAAGTCTTAAGAGCTCCTGAAAATAAAAAGCTTTGTTCCGATATTTATGTAGACTGCTATGATATGATTTATGCTTTATCTGGCAATGGCATGAAAGAAATATGAGACATTTTCGTAATAAAAAGATGCATGCCTTGCGATTATTGGGTAAGATTAACCACTTTGCACTGTTTTGGATAGGTAATCTGCTTGGCAAACTTTGAGACTCATGTTATAGGAGATGCAAAATTGCCAATTCAGCAGCTACAGTTCAGATAGGTATAGGACGCATAATGTGTTTGTTGTGGAGCTGAATATTGCTGCAACAGATGAAACTCATAACAATGTGCAGTTGCAATAGGGGGAGCTAATCAACTGATATATAGATCTATATGCTCAAAATCTTGTGTTTTGGTGTTGGTTTTGTGTGGTTGTACAAGTTTATGGTTGTACATATTTCAGAGACAACTTTTAGGGGTGGTTAGTTTCACTGCTTATATTCCTTGCTATTTTTTTTAATCAGAACATCATCATCATCATAATTCATATGGTTGGAGGTGATGATGCTTTCTTTGTGACCAACCAGCTTTTAGGCGTGGTTCACTGCTTATATTCCAGCTTTTATGTACTTAAAAAAAAAAGGGGGGGACAGGGGGGGGGGGGGTCTCATAAACTTACGAGAACCATCCTATGCCACAGCCAAAGCATGGGAGGGGCTTGTCGTAAATTCCAAATCTTGAGTCTTCTTCATCCTTCAGCAAATAATACCTGCCAGTACTATCCTTTTCATCTTTGGGCTCACCTGCAAGCAGAAAGATAAATGTCACTGCTGAATGTCTTTGCTTTTGTTGTCCTAAGAGGATTGGTTTTCTAAAGGCTCCTCAAATTTCAATTAGCTAACCATGTAAATCTGTACTGGAGATTCTTCTACAACGATATACTATTAATAATCAATCATGCAATAAGTAGCGGGAAGTTAAAAGGTTAAATTCACGGTGAACAACATAATTTTTTCTGTCACTGATGAATGAAAACTAAGTTTTGCCTCATTTTCAACAAGTTGGCAAGTTTGGCTACCAATTAGTCTTTATACATCATTCACATTTCTCACTATATAACAGACTAAATTCTCAAATAGTAGGTACAAGAAAGTTGCAATTTGAGAGAAGTTTAGTTTCTACACATGATAGCTTTGACAAGGGTACGATATGCATTACAAAATTTGACTTCGACTTATGTGAATAAGTTCAAAGCACAGTAAGTGATAGTAGATTAACATCATTAAGAAGGAACGGAAGGGTGAAGCAAGTAGAATATTAAAAATTAGGAAACTTATACAAGATAATGCATTAAAAAGAGGATGGAAAAATATACCACGATCCATCTTTGCAGCTGATCTCATGCAGAGATGTCTATATATGTTCTTGATTCCTGTGAAAGTCTCCAGAATTCTGCATCAGAAATCATGTAGATTACCAGCAGAATTCCAACAAAAGGTAAGCTAAAAGTTCAGCATATTACAGCTAATTTCAAGAAAAGACATACTGTAGAAACTACAGTAATTCTTTTAATGGAAAAAAGCAAAATGAGAAATATCAATAACTTTTGTGGTTTTTGAAGCCGCTAAATTGTTTCAAAGATTATTATAAGCCTCAGTCACATGGTTCGGAAGTTTAGTAATTTAGGTTACGAGCTAATTGCAAGATGGGAACATATTAACCTATGCATAGCCTATCCATTGGCCATTTCATAATCTCAAGGCGCTTAATTGAACTGAAAGGGGAAAAAGATTCTCGTGCACGTGTTTATTGTTGAGAATTGCTCTTGAAATCTATCTGCTCATCCACGGCATCCCTTTTTTTGGGAAAATGAGCCTTAAAAGTCCAGAACAGGAAGGAAAAATCCATTGTTTGTTTGTGCCCGTATGTGCGTAACGAGTTTCAGTAATGACCTTTCAACCTAGGGTCCTAGGGTCTGCAAGCCCTGGATTCAATTGGTTGAAGGAGGAAGAAAGAAAGAAGAAATTCTACTCTCTTTCCTTCCCCTACGTATACATCCAGGGTCTGCAGACTCCAGTATTTGCCTATCAGATAAATACATTCACCTTATGGGAACTTTATGAGTGAATGTTCGTGGATGGGGATGTTCCAAATTTAAGAGCGAGCCATGGACATTGTTAAGAAATATATACATACATATAATCATGCACACATATATTTATTGAAATTTATCTAAACAACCATAATGATAAATTTGGGTAAGCACTTAGCTCTCAACAAAGAAATAAAGATCGTATGCATCTGCATGTCTATGAGTGCATTTTAGGGAATTCATACTGAAATCTATTGGCTTAACTGCTATAATGTTTTAACGTGACGATGTCTCTAAGCCAAGCTAGATGGAAGAAAATAATTCATGTACTCAACCAAAACATGGGAATAAATATTACAAGTGGAACTAATCCATGTGACTGCCAATCACTTCTAAAATAATCCTATTTGTATTCGCCAAGAGATTTATGTTATTTTCCTTATAAAAAAGAATTCATAATCTATATTCTCAGATTAGAGCAATGCCCTCAAACAAACAATGATCCAAAAGAGGCTTCATATTTCCACTACACCACATGAAAATTCATACTCCTCACATCGGTGACCATAATTCGGCTCCACACTCTTATCATTAGCAAGCCAGCTAATTCAACAAAAAAAACGCCAGCTAATTCAAACTATTACAGCTAAAATCAGTGACCTTAGTTCAATTTCACAATCTGATCATTATCAAGCCGACTAATTCAAATCATTACTGCTCAAATCAGTGACCTTAATTCAATTCCACAATCTTATTGACAGTGAGCCCACCCAAAATCTATGCATCCCAAAACTCAACTTCAAACAACTAATTCTCTCAGAATTAAGCATGAGCTGATTATAATAACCGATAAAATCAGAATTCCAAGAAAAAACTAGCACAGCAGCCAAGAGATAACATAAATATCGAAGAAAATCATCAAAAGCAAATATCTTGCTCTAAAAATCCCATAATTTTCATAAAAAAACACCCACAGAAATTTAAAAAAAACAAAATGAAAACTAAAGGGATTTTAGCATTAATATTGAAGGAGCCAAACGACCAAAAAACAAGGAATAAAAAAACTTACAGAAATCGAGGGCGAGAGATATTTGGGCTGTTTGGTGGGAAAATATATATTGGAGAAATAGTCGGCTTCAGATGGGGGTCAGAAGTAGGCAGGCAAGAGAAAAAGAGAAAGAAGTGGGTTGGTTTTTGTTTTGCGGGGTGTCTTTTTCCGGCCCTTTTGCTTTTGTGTTTTTAAAATGGGATTAATGGGTATCTTTGTCATAGGCCGGGTTTACTTCTTAACGCCTACGTGTCACAATCCTCACCATCATCATATAAGTTGGAGAGAGTATGTGAGTTGGTGGGTCACATAGACGAAAATGAGGGAAATCTTCTCTTATGACAATGATACTCATTAATCTCTTTTAAAACATTAGTGCCCCGAAATGGGCCAAGTTTTACATATTTTCCAATTAGCCCCCCCCCCCCCCATGTCTTCTTATTATGAACCTGGTCCCTCAAATACGTTTAAGTGTCCTGAAATTAGTCCTCTGAATCTTTCAATTTGGTGCTAACTAGAGGGACTAGTTTTAAATTACTTGAAATATTTGATAGACTAATTTCAAAATATAAAGATTTGGGAGACCAATTTTAAAAAATTTAATGATTTGTGGGATTAATATAAAAAAAACGTTTGCTTTTATATTGTTTTGTTATTATATTTCCTTTTGTATAACTTTGTATAAATAAGCATAAACAATTTTCCTTTTTATTAGTGATATTTCAGATTGTTTATCCCTGTTTATCTCTTTACTATATAATAATTTTAAATAAGCTTGCACAACTACTTAATTTAAGCTTTATAGTGTGTCACCTGCAGCGGCGAATCTAGAAAATTTTCTTATGGAGCGAACAACAAATGCTTATTTACCTAGAAATAAAGATACAATATTATAAAACTGTAGTATGTAATGGGAATGCATTCAGTACACTCTAATTGTTGAAAATTTAAATGAGTTTTCACTTTTTAATGGGATAATTTAAATTGTTACTAATTTATTTAGTGTTTTTAGATAGCATAGGCTTTGAGGTGCAATTTTTAAAATTTATGGGGAGGCGGATAAATTTTTTTCATGAGTTTACATGCAATTATTTAAATGTCAGTTGCACCACTGTAATAATGGATCCGCCCCAGCGTGTTGGTATCATACTAAGGGGTTGTTTGGTTGTATGTTTTTACCATGTAAAAGGATGGAAAGTGTAAAAAAGTGGGTCCCAATGTCAGCTTTCATCACTTTCAATTGTTTGTTTGTACTTGTGAAAATAGTGTAAAGTGATTCCATATGCTGATGTGGCTTGTAAAGTGATTTCATTAAAAAAAGACATGATTTTAGGAGAAAGCTGCCATTGAAGTTAGAAAAAAATAATAAATAATAATTCCAACCAACATGATCATTTGAGTAGGGACCATTTTTTACACTTTCCAAACAAACAATTAAAGTTACATTTGCAAATCAAACAAGCAATTTATGATTCCAATGGAATCAAAAACAAACAAAGAAAAGTATACAAGTGAAATTGATGAGGTGGACAACAACTTTCCAAGTTGTGTCATAAATACACAATTTTACCAACAATAACCAAACAGCCCCTAAAGGATAAATTGCTGTAACTCTCCTCATTTCTTTTCAAGCTTTTAATTGTTTAACTGGCACTTAACATTTTTAGATTTAAAGATTAAAAAGAAAAAAATTGCGGATGATCTCCCTCTCCATGTAAATTCAGAAATGTTAGCTGCTATAAAAATAGGCTTTTTTTTTGTTAACATGCTACTAAAATAGTTAAGAGATGTAATATAACCGCAGATAAAGATGAAGAACATTATATGCAAATATAGACCGAGATATGCACCCAAGTTAAAGTTTCTCGATCGTTTAGGAAGACTCGATTACATTCAATAGTGATATAAATCCAAATTTAAAATACTTTTACATGTATATGATTTAATTTCTCTCCATGTTTTCTCCTCCTATAGTTAAGGATCTTAATTAGGGTTCAAGAATGATTGCTCTTTTTTGTTTCCTCTCTCTGTTTGTGTGTGTGATGACGCAGCCTAGCTTCTAACCGTCTAGATCACTCGCGGCAGGTCTCTTTTTGGTTTCTTTTGACAAAAGTAAAACTTTTATGATAATTAGATAGCCTGACACTTTGTTAAAAAAAAGAGAAAATTCTCATCATAAGCATGAAAGATTAAAAAAATAAATCATCAAGAGGGAGGAGTTGTATTGCTTTAATTAAGTTTAAAGTTTCCATCTATTGCCGGCACTGACTAAGTCACAAAAGCAAATGCATCTATACAATTCTTTTGCATTTTACACACTATTATGGTATGGTATGAGGTCTTTTTCCTCCCACCTACCTCTATTCTCATTCTTTTGTCCATGTAGAAAAACATTTGCACATGTCGAAGACTGAGTACGTAGTTGATTGAAAGGAACATTAGTTGAATAATAAATTTCAAGAAAATGCTTCAACTTGAATTAAGAAAAAAGCTTGCTGCCGGATTAATGAACTTATTTATATTCATCACATAAGAGATTTCTCTAAGGCATTTCTGCTTGGAATTTTGTTAATCATATACTCTCTTTAAAAGTACGAGTTCAGTAAAAGCTTTTCATGGTTAATATTATGTTCGACTATTTTGAATATTTCATTTAAATTTTAATCTATCCTAATCATAATTATATCCTATCCTAATCTCATGTGATCTACTACAGCTCACTAATTAAAAAAAAGATTAATAAAATAAATGAAATAGCTCCACGGTATTAGTCTGTTAAGGTAAAGAAATAATATGCTATTATATATGAGTTATTATAAAAAAACACCTAAAAAGTTTTAAAAATTGCATAAAATACTCTTAAAAGTTTAAAATTACACAAAACATCTAGATGTTTCAAAACTTAAAACAACACATCTAAAAGTTAACAGCAGTCTCTAAAGAATTTAAAATTTATAAGTAACACCCTCAATGTTTTAAAAATTATAGAAACACCCTCAAAAGTTTAAATAATAAAAAAACACTCTAAAATTTGAAATTTTAAAACTTGCGAACAACAAAAATGAGTTAAAGGGATTTCCATACTGCACTAAAAATTAAAAATTTATAAAAAAATAACCTCAAAGTTAGAAAAATTATAAAAATACTCATTCAAAAGTTAAAAAAAACTAAAATCTAAAAAATTATAGCCAGTACATATCAAATCTAAAAATTAACGACAGACGGCTATAAATTTGAATTTACAACAAAATAATCTAAAGTTTTAATAATTACAACCCTCAAAATTTCAGAGTTGCAAGAAATATCCTAACATTCGAAACTTACCACCAACACATGAAACACGAAAATTACAAACACTCAACTTAAAATTTTCAAAAAATACTCTTAAAGTTTAAAAATTTACAAAACATAACCTCAAATTTTCAAAATAGAAAAAGACTAAAATTTTAAAACTTAGCAAAAAAAAGAGTAGTTGTTTGATATTACTTCATTAAGATATATAAATTTAACTTCTAATTTAAGGTTTTACTATCCTTTTTCAGCATCTAAAAGTAGTCTAATTTTATCGAAAAAGATAAAAGTGAAGAAGGGTTGATGATGTCTCAATAAAAAATACAAGGAATGAAAAACACTATTTTATGAATATTTTATAGAATAATTTTTTTAGTAAATTAGAAGCCTTTAGAAGGGATTTTCATAAAAAAATTCACTACTTTTATATGCTTTCGTTGATGCTTTCATCACATAAAAATGTACTAGAGTTATCATTAATATTTAGTTTATAATTTTTTTTAAGTCCATCAAGAGTTAGGAATAAACTCCATGTTTTGTTTTGTGTCATTTTAGCCAACTTTTAATCAATCATCATGTTTTATTAGCTTTAATTATTCATCTTCCTTTTGGATTGCTATTTTTAAAAGTGTTTTCTGTTAGATCTAAAACTTGAGATCTTAAAACCATATAGCCATGATTAATTCAAAGAGATTAAAAGAAACTAATAGAGCGGAAACTTATACCTGAATCCATAGATGAATCTTGATTTGGGTTTTGGATCTTCTAACCTTAAGGTTTTTTCTCTTGGCCGAATTTCTCTCTCAAGATGGGGATGAAGAGAATTAGAGAAGTAACCCTAGATTAGGGACCATAACCCCTTATTTATAGGTGTTGTACTTTTGTAATTTGGCCCCTCAACAAATTACAATTACAACCTGGTATCTGCACATATATCCCCATGACTTATTTAAATACCCATTAACCCAACTTAATTGATCACTTTAGTGGGTTATCCTGAAACGATAGCAATACACATTGATTAATCATATGTGCCCACAATTAGATTTATTAGATTAAATCCAACATTTTCACTTTTGCAACGCTATATTTTCTCAGGTCAAGTTTGGTTTCATGTCAGTCTTAATAGCATGATAATTCAAATTGGTTTTAGATTACATTTATTTCCTGTTAATTTAATTATCAACATGAAAATTTAAATTGGGTGTAACCATTTAAATGACATTTAAAGAAAATAAATAATCACAATATTAAAGGTTAGAGATATAATTAAGCAAAAATCATCAAAGTGGAACTGAGAAACAAATTTTAGTAAGAAAATAAATCAAATATACTTAATTATGATATTTAACCACGTATTGCATGTGCGTTAAACCTAGTGCAGAAAAAATGTGCAAGTCATGCTATTGTTAAGATGTTTACATGTGTGGAAACTGCAGGGCCTCCACAATTGAATGCAGAGGGTTTGGGTCCAATTTTTATTCCCTTAAAAATCACATAAAGTAGGAAAAAATATAAATTATAACTAAGCGTTTTATTAATGAAAAAAAGTAATGGAAACTAGAAATCATTTAGAATGAAACTATAAATGCAAAAGATCTTAAAAAAAAGACGAAAAGTTAATTACCGCCGAGAAGACCATTATATGTCTCTACTTCAAAGAATGACACATGGAAAGTATAATCAAAGTTTTTTCTTTTCTCTTTTCCTTTTGGTAGACACTTTAATTGACCAAAACTGTCTCAAATATAGCACAATAATTAATTAAGAAAAAACAAAAAGAAAAGCAAATCATGTATATGTTCTCATCATGTTTATTTAGCATTATTCTTCAATCTTGAGCTACTTGAAATAATTTCATAGTCCAAACACGTCAAAGTTTTTGAATGATTCAAGATTATGCATAGGTCTTGAAATGTTAATAATCATTTATTTCATAGGAATATTATTATATAATATAAGGTCGTAGGTAAAAATTATTTAGGAACTTTTCAATAAGAGATCATTTTAGGCTTTTTGGCATCCGATAAAGTCTCTGATTTTAAGCCCTATCATTATATGTAAGTGGAGGAACAAAATTATATATTGTTAAACTTTTCTTTGTTCAAAAAAGTAGACTGTATCTCGTTGTGTATTGCTTGAAAGTTAGCCCTACTAGGTAAGATTTGAGCACAGGTTGCCTTCAATCAACAATGTATATTTCAAATTTAAATCCATCGCCCTTCATTACTAATAAACTATGCAAAGAAAAACTCAATAACGCTACTGTTCTATATTTATATTTTTGGATATTGAATTTTTGGGTGGATAGAATGGGCTCTTCCATTACACAGAACTTTAAAGTCATAATGAAAGCTGAGAGTTATAACTTTATATTCTGACGCGCTCCCGCAGATTTAACCATCTTTTCGTAAGAAAAAATCTAAATCAAGATTAACCTAATACCATGTCAAATACTCTTCTAGTACACAAAAAGTCGAAAGGGTTGAGAATCAGGGATGAACCCGGGGGTGGGGTGGGGTAATTGATACCATGTAGTACGGTAGGTATACTTTCAATGTATATATCTCCTATATTTAAGCCTTTGATGTATTCAAAAGTTTTATGCATAAAAATATGCTAAACCTGAGCCCAATTGATGTCAAGTATAGAACAATGTGCACTAAGCCAAAGCCCAATTGATCCCAAGGACAACATAATGTGCCTCATGCTCACGTTTTCAATACTAGTCCTTAAACCTTTTGAAATTAGTCCCTCAAGTCATTAAATTTGCTAAGGTTTCCTTAATTCTTAGGTTATATAAAATTAGTCTATCCAATCAAGAGTAGTAGTAGCAATTATTGGAGAGATTAACTTGAAATAAATTATGAGATATGGGGACCCCCAAAACAAGCTCAATGATTTTGGGGACTACTTACAAAATATGAAAGGGGTTGATATAGAAAAATCCTTAATTTAATATTTATATGTCAGTTATATGTAATACAAAATAGTCAAAACGGTCCCTCTAATTAAATTAGTTAAAATATATATATTCACTGGATGATTTCAGTTAAAAAGTATATTCTTACCCCCATTTAATTAATGCATATGTGAAAAACTTTATTTGATGTTTAGATATTATCTTTTAGTTAATGCTATATTATTTTTTATTGTAACATTTGAAATGTGTTTTCTTAACTTCTCAGCTTTTAAATTAATATTAGAGCTTCCATATCTTCTAAGTTGCTAACTTATTAGTTTTAAATTAGTTTTTTAACTAAGTATCATTGAATTGAGTTTTTTTAGCTCGTTGGGATATTTAAATTGAGTTATACAAGGGCATTTGTATCATCAAATTTACAACAGATAATCTTTTCGAAATTAATAAAATGAAAGAATGATTTTTCAATTGATAAGAAGCTTGAACTTATTTGTTTATTTGTGACATTGGGCCCTCCTACTGAACAATACTAGGCTAGTCCTTGTCGAGAATTATGACTTATATATTCTAACGTTAGGGAAATTTTATTGCAAAAAAATAATGTTAGGGAAAATTTATTTTCTCTACCTTGCAAAATAAAAAAAAAGCAAATTCTCCCCATCATCAAGACTTAGTTAACAAGTCAAAATTCTCCAAAATTAATTTTTTTTTCCTTCTATCCCCCAAACCTAGTACCACATAAGCAATACTTTTTCATTCCCCACTATACTCCTAATTAATACCCATGTGAGCTACTCTCTCTTTCCCCTCTATTGGGAAATACCCGAGGCTACGCTAAACTCCTAAAACAGCAAGAAACACGGTATAAAGAAAAATACACTAAGATTTGCGAGATTCGGCAAACTTGCCTACGTCCTCGGGAGCCACACAATTAATTTTTTATTAATCAAAAGAAATTACAAAGCTTAGAGCAGATTTTAGACTGAGATCCCTCAATAAATGCAAGAGCAGATCTCAAACTGAGATCTCTTAATAAATACAAATCTTCACTGTAGCTACAGTAAAGGTTCTCCTATTTGATTTCCCCCTCAAAACTCCACTGAGTGTTGGGAAAAGAGAAATGCCACGGCCAAGGGTTTGAGAAATCGTGAGAAAATAAGGAGAAGAAGCAGAACGCCGCCGCCTCTAGAGAAAAACTCAAGAAGAAGCCACAACTTCTCGTGCTCTAGGTTCCCTTTTACAGGAAAACCCTAGGGATAGCTGGAGACAGGCTATCGTGACCTGTCTCGACTTCGCCTGTGAAGAGACGCACGCTCGAGCTTGCTTGGAATCTCGCCCTCGCCTGAAGGTCTCGAGCTCGCCAGCACTTGACTTGACCTCGCGTGAAGGTCTCGAGGTCACCTGCATCAACACAACTCGAGCTCGCCTGCAGATCTGCATCATCGACCTCTCCTGAAGCTCGTCGACCTCACATGAAGTCGTCGCCTGCAGCTCGACCTCGCCTGCATCTCTCTCGAGCTTGCCTGGAGGAGTCCGATCTTGCCTGCATCTCGCTCGAGCTCGCCTGAAGTCGCTAGAGCTCACCTAGAGGAGCTCGACCTCGCCTACAGATCTCGACGTCGACCTCACTTGAAGTTCTCGAGCTCGCCTACAGATGCGTCGACTTCAAGCTTGCCTGCGGAGGTTTGGATCCACACCCAAATCCAACACCCCCCCCCTAATTATAATCTCCCTCCTCTCTTTTCTTTTTTCTCTTCTACTCCATAGCCATTATCAACAAGCTCTTATCTCTCCTCTTTTTTCTTACTTCCCCCTCTCTTTCCTCCGACTTCATATCTTTATATCCTCTTCCCTACACCCTCTACCATCCACACACTCCTCCCTTGTCACCTCTCTCGTCTTCTCCGCCTAGGTTCACTTCCTCCTTACCACCCTCAAACTCGTCCCTATAATTTCTTTTCTTCTCCCTCTTAATATCATTCAGGGCCCACCATCATGCATCCACTTCCTATCATTCTCCCTTCCCTTCTCCTCCGACAACATCTTACATCCACCACCTACCTCCCCCTTCCCTCCTCCTTCTCCTCTGGCAAATTGTACCTTGATTTTTTTTGGATCCACCATCATACATCTACCACTATATCTTCTCCCTTCTCTCCTCCTCTGACTTCATATCTCTGCATCCACTCTTCTATGCCCTTTCTTTTTCACCCCATCCTACCTCATTACCTCTCTCATCTCCTCCTTCTGGGCCCATCATCTCTCACCACTCTCAAACTCGTCCCCATAATTTTCTTAAGTTCTCTCTTAATCTCTCAAAACTAGGTATGTGGATGGGTACGACACGACTTAACAACAAATATATAAACTTAAATAAGATAAACTTAACAACTAATAGCTATGCTGAATAATTGATGAAAAAGCTTAACAATAAACGCTCGAGCTTAACAACCAACACATAAGCTTAACAACTGACGACAACGCTTAACAAATATATAAGCTTAACAACCAATGCATAGACTTAACAATCAATGCATAAGCTTAACAACAAATAAAAAAGCTTAACAACAAATAAAAAAACTTAACAACCAATGCATAAGCTTAACCACTAATGAAAAGGCTTAACATCAAACACACAAGCTTAACAACTAATGCATAAGCTTAACAGTAAACACACAAGCTTAACAACCGATATATAAGCTTAACAATTAATGAAAAAGCTTAACGACCAATGTATAAGTTTAATAATTGACGAAAAAAACTTAACAATCATTATTTATTAAGCTTTTGCATTTATTGTTGAGCTTTTTTATTAGTTGTTAAGGTTATTCATTGGTTGTTAAGCTTATGCATTTGCTGCTAAATTTTTTCATTAGTTGCTAAGTTTATGCATTGATTTTTAAGTTTTTTCGTCAGTTGTTAAATTTATGCATTAATTGTTAAACTTTTGCCTCTGTTGTTCAGCTTATGCGCTGGTTGTTAACTTATGTGTTTGTTGTTAAGTTTTTTTGTCAATTGCTAAGTCTTATGCATTGCTTGTTAAGTTTATGTATTTGTTGTTAAGCTTATGTGTTTGTTAAGCTTTTTCATTAGTTATTAAGCTTATGCATTGGTTGTTAAGCTTAAGCATTCGTTGGTAAGCTTTTTCATCAGTTGTTTAGCGTAGCTATTGATTGTTAAGTTTACCATGTTAGTTGTTAAATTTATATGTTTGTTGTTAATTCATGCCGTAGCAGTCCACGTACCCTCTAATTTTTAAGAGATTAAGAGAGAAATTAAAAAAAATTATGAAGACAAGTTTGAGGGGGGTGAGGGGTGATAGGCACAGATGGAGGAGGTGGATGGGAGAGGGCGTAGGGGAGGAGATGCCGTGATTTGAAGTCGGAGTAGGAGTGATGGGATAAAACATAGGGGGTAGATGTGTGATGGAGGATCGAAGAAGCCAATGTACGGTTTGCTTGGGGATGAGGATGAGGAAAGGGAGGGGAGGTAGGTAGTGGATGTATGATGTTGCCGGAGGAGGAGGAGACAAGGCAAGGAAGATAAAGAGCGGATGTATGACGATGGGCCTGAAGGAGATGGATAAGGAGAAGAAAAGAAATTTGTGGGGACGAGTTTGAGGATGGTGAAGGGTGTGGTTGGCCTAGGCAGAGGAGACGAGAGAGTTGACGAGAGAGTTTGAGCATGGTTCGGTCCAAACCGAAAAAACTGACCGAACCGACCCGAACTGACCCGAAAAAATCGGTTTTATGAGTAGGACGGTTCGAGTTGGTTTGAAAACTTTTTAACCCGAACCGATCGAATATAGAGCAATACTATTCATTCTGATCTTAAGCCCTACCCGACCCATCCCCAAAGAGTCAAAGACTCAAACCCTAAACTTATTTTCTGAATCATTATGGGTTAAAAACAATATTATTATATCAGTGTTTAATGCTTCATAATCTCCTACTTTGTTGATATCTTTTTTTTTCTTTAACACAGTTTGTTGTTTGATAAGAAGTTTGATGAAGTTAGAACCGAACAAATCGAACCGAACCGCATCGAACCGACTTGCAACAATTCGGTTCGGTTTTGAATTATAGATGGTTCGGTTCGGTTGTTCAAATTTGGTAAAAACCGAACCGAACCGACCGTTGCACACCCCTAGGGAGGAGGAGGTGGATGGTAGAGGGCATATGGAACAGAATATAAAGACATGAAGTCGAAGGGGATGGAAGGGGGAGGCGTGGAGTGAGAAAAAAAAGAAGAGGTAAGAACTTGTTGATAATGGCCATGAAGTGGGAGAGAAAAAAGAGAAGAGAGGATAAAGGCCTAATGATAATGGGTATGATGTGGGGAGAAAGAAAATATAAAAGAGGAAGAAGAAGATGATAATGATGTGAGAGAGAGAGAGAGCAGGTCACATAGGTATTAATTAGTGGTATACTGGGTAATGAAAAAGTATTGCTTAGAGGATACAATGTTAGAGGGTTAGAAGCAAAAAAGAGTTGATTTTGGGGAATTTTGCCTTGTTGACTACGTGTTGGGGGTGGGGGTTTACATAAAACTGTATAAAGGCCCATTAGCCCATGAAGAAGCGTCACACGTGCAGCCGCACTGCATGCTTGCTTGGTTGGATAAATTTCCTTCGGATGCTGCTAAGGCCCATAATTAGTTGAAATTCTTTAATCTTTCTCAAGTCTCTTTCTTCCCTCGTCCCCACCACTTTCTAAACCCTAATTCCCCCAAAACCCTAGCTTCCTTCCATCTCCATCTTCAAGCTTCGACCATGGAGGAAGAAGAAGGGAACCGGCCTCAGCAGAAGACGCAGAGGAAGCACAAGGGGAAGCACGACAAGCCGAAGCCATGGGACGACGATCCCAACATCGACCATTGGAAGGTGGAGAAGTTCGATCCAACTTGGAATGAAGGAGGAATGCTCGAAGTCAGCACTTTCTCCACCCTCTTTCCTCAGTACAGAGGTAATTCCCCTTGTCTCTCTTTGCTCGTTTCTGCAAATTAGGGCTTAGGGCTTCTTTAATTATTTCGGATGGAGTAGCGATAATTAGAATGCAAACCCTAATCTACTTTTGTCTACAAGAAACGAAAATGCGGGCTCCTTCGATAGTGAGCATTCAAGATCAAGATTGTTTCTTTGTGTTGGATATAATATTTATGATGGGAAAATTATAAAGATGGAAGCTTGGTGATTTGTTGTCGATTTTTTCTCAATAGATTTGTTTGATAGGCAATCTATGATGAGACCACTATAGAAATGTGTGCGCGCACGTGCGCACACACGCGCACATAAATTTTTCAGCAGTTATATTAGCTTCTCTAGCGGTTGCTCTATGTTTGTGTACAGTATTTATCAGTTCTGTTCCTGTACAGAAAAATACTTGCAAGAGGCTTGGCCGATTGTTAAACGGGCACTAAAAGAGTTTGCCATTAAATGTGAGCTCAATTTGGTAAGCAACTGAAATAATTCAGTAAAATTATATTTTTCTTTTCTATGAATGAATGCCATACCCTGATGGTGTTTTATATTTTTCAATTATATTTTTTATGACATTCTTTACTCTCTTAGGTTGAGGGATCAATGACCGTTTCAACTACTAGGAAGACTAGAGACCCATATATTATCGTCAAAGCAAGGGACCTCATAAAACTTTTGTCACGGAGTGTCCCTGCACCTCAGGTATGCTTGTTGCGGCATCCAGTTGTTTTTCTCATTTGCAACTTACTGGCACATGGAGCTATAAATTTTTTTTATTGATTGAATGTATGGTATGTGCTGCATTTAGTGTCATTTCTAAGAAAATATAAATTATTTTTGGGGTGAACTGGAGAAGTGCTCCTTAAATACGGTAACAGACATTTTATCTGATGGCTAAAAAGCTACCTATTGTTCAAGTGTTAGTCAATGAAGAAACATGTAGAAAATATAGATAGCTGAGATTTCATTGGTAAGATTGTTAAGGTAACTTACTGGAATAAAACCTGAAAGATTAGGACGAGAAATAACGATATTTTCAATACGTTAAAGGTAGCTTTAATAGGGGATTTGGTGAGGTGGATTGGTTGAGATTGTCTAGTCCTTGTAATGGAATAGTAAGTGCATTTGTTAGTAAGACTGGCAGCCTTAGTTGCAGTGAGGCTATGGGTAGATCTGAACATGGATTCAGGAGGTTAAAAGACTAATATACTTGTTAATAATAGAGTGATAGCCCTTGATAAAACTGACTGCAGAAACCTGTAGCCAACCCTATTTTGGGTAAAGTCTTGGTATGTATAAATGCATTGATCTCCAAGCTCTAGGTTGCTTTTTCTTTTCTCTTTAATTTAGAATAAATGCTTTGAGAGCTAAAACATCATTTGTTTCTTTTTTTGGACACTTGAACTAAAAGTGTGGTATGAATTCCTTTTTGATGTTGTAGGCAATCAAGATACTGAATGATGAGATGCAATGTGACATTATAAAGATCGGTAACCTCATACGTAACAAGGTATTATATTTGTTTTCTCTAGCTTCAGATCCTTTGCAGATGCAATGTCCTATATTTCCCTCGTATTTTCATTTCAAAATTTTGTTAAGTTCAGCTATGCAATACAAAATTTACACATTTCATTTGAAGATAGGATTTTAAATAACCATTCTCTTGTTATTTTGGCGGGAGAAGATAAAGTTTCTCTAGCACAATCTCAAGAATAGTAAGAAGTAAGAGACGCAAAAGTAATGTGATTATAAAGTGGATCTGTTTTTTTTCCTTATATTGGCATCAAATTGTGATTTAGCTGCCAATAAATGAAATTTCCTCAGATGGTTAGCAACTTATAAAGCTGAAATAGTGCTCCTGTGCCTCCGTCTTGATATCTTTGATATAAGTTACTTGTGATCTACAGTCTCATTGTTTCCGAACTTAGGCCTGCTTAAATTTCTGTTGAAAATGCAGTAGTAAATCAAGTTTATACTTATGCTTATCAACTAATTCTTCATTCAAGTGCTTTGGTCTGGAATGTGGCAATCTTGAGCATAAATGTATTTCATTGGTGCTCCATGGTTTAACATACTAATGTGAATTAATCTACTTGCTAAGAAAAAATTTCTCTACTGACATTCGAATCGTGATATTATTCAAACATGCTTTATATTACTGATATTTGTTTAGTATTCATATCACGTACTAATATGCTTCAACAACTGTGATACTTTTGCTGTGCGTCCATGAAAAATTCAATCATGTTCTCTGTGTAAATGAAAATGCCGATGGCGACAAATCTGCAAAGTAAAGTTTTTTCATTGTGATCAGCAATTAGTTGAGCAGAGGTGTCAGCACACCTTTTGTATGTGTTACAAGCATTTGAGTGCTTATTTGTAAACTTGTTATTTTCTGCAGGAACGATTTGTCAAGAGGAGACAGCATCTTTTGGGCCCTAATTTATCTACTCTCAAGGTATAATATGTTTTATGAACAAGTCAGTTCAATCAATCATCAATTATGTGCAATTAGTCCCTAGCTTTTACTTCATCAGTCTGCAATTAGTCCCTAGCTTTTACTTCATCAGTCTAGCTTATAAAACATCCACAATGCTGCAGGCCATTGAAATATTGACGGGTTGCTATGTGTTAGTTCAGGTACTGCTCCATTTCTTTTATGCTTATCTAAATTTACATATAAGTTATCTCATTCATTAATCGACCTATATTTCCATTAGGGAAACACTGTTGCTGCGATGGGTTCATTTAAGGGTCTAAAGCAAGTTAGGAGGATTGTAGAAGACTGCATCCAGAATGTGCTACATCCCGTGTACCACATCAAGGTGGGTTCTTCGCTTATTAGCGATCTCTGTGAAGTTTATCCTATAAACGTAGATCTGTGAATAGATCAGAATTTATGTAATGTTGTTTGCTGCTCGGCAGACTCTTCTAATGAAGCGAGAACTTGCGAAAAATCCAGCCCTTGCTAACGAGAGCTGGGATAGATACCTTCCTAAGTTCAAAAAGTATGTCATGTTTTCACAATAATAGATAAATTGTTTGCTTCATCCTGCATGATATTTATTTTCCGCCTCTGTTTTTATTTGAGAAAAAACTTATTGTTTTTTATTTTATCTATTTATTCAGGAAGAACGTCAAGCAAAAGAAAGTTAAGACCAAGGAGAAGAAGCCTTATACACCTTTCCCTCCTCCTCAACCACCTAGCAAGGTAAAATACAGTTACACGCTTGCTGCTCTGATTACGTCTTTGCTGCTGCAATCATTATGCTTCAGCAATTTTCTTCAATATAGTGGTCCATTTTCCTTGTTTGATTTTGTAATAATGGAATTTCATGACATTGTCATGCTTGCTCAATTTTATTGGTGCGAAACACCAGTTTTGATGTCTTATTTAGTTATTTAACAGCATCGTCTAAATTATGTTCATAATTCAAATTTTAATTCAAATATCATGTTGGAAATCTAAGAACCTACTAGGGGCACACCTGTGTTAATCCACGTCAACAAGTCATGATGAGATCATAATGCTGTCCCAACATTGATGATGACAAATTGATGCTATTCTGTGAAAGAACTAATTTTTTTCATACTTGAACAACTTGTGTGTTTCATACGCTCATTTGTATATTCATCTTCATGCTTTAGCCTTGTTAGTTTAATAATTATTTTGGTGCCCATTTCATGTTCTTCTTCATAAAATCTCTGTATACATGCAGTTATTGCTATTTAAATATGTTACTTGAGTTTTTTCCTCTACGTCAAAGCTGTAAAATCTCCTTTTCCTAGTTTCATTTGGACATGCTTTTAGTGAACTTTGATGCTAAGTATGTGATGTGGATTCTTTCAGATTGATCTTCAATTGGAAAGTGGTGAGTATTTCTTAAGTGACAAAAAGAAGTCTGCGAGGAAGTGGGAAGAGAAGCAGGAGAAGCAGGCAGCAAGGACAGCTGAAAACAAGAGGAAGAGAGATGCTGCATTTGTTCCACCAAAGGTTCAGTCTGCAATTAGTGAATTCCTATTATTTTGAAGAAAATATTCATTTGGGATTATTCTGATGACTTACTTTGGCATGCTTTCCAGGAGCCTTCTGCTCATGCATCTGATAGCACTAAATCCAACAATGTCAAGAGTGAGGTGTCTGATGTTGCAGCGTCTTTGAAGGTAATTAATTTTTCTTTCTTCTTTTCTCCTCAAGTAAGCATTACTCTGTTCAAAATTTGTATATCCAACCCTCCCTTGTTTAGACATATGCAGCATGTTATGAACACCTGTCAGTTCACTCGCTTTCTCATAGTCATTAGTTTTTAAATTGGGTAATGTGATATACAAGTCTAGCTTCTGGCATATATTGCATTGACATGGATACAGTCAAATGAATGCATTGCTAACAGGAAATACAGGCACATAAGTTTTAAGTCATACTTATAAAACCACAATGACACAACAAATCAGGTCCAAATGTCCAATACAGTGTTCGACATGAAACAGTTACGAAATTCAAGTGTATGTGCTTTCTATGGACCTGTATTTTTTCTTAGGCACAATAGCCAGTTTTAATTCTGGTTTCAATTTTTAGTAAAACACTTGCATCTAGCATCTAATCTTCTATATCTCTAACTTCCTGAATTGCTAAACTTTACATGGTAAACAACAAAAAAGCCAATTTAGTCTTGAATTAGTATTTTTCTTTCCAGTGCTTGCTTCATTCTTACACAGTGATTCCTGTACGTAAAATGGGATGACAAATCATGATGTAAATCCACATGATAATTCTGCGCTGTGTGTGAAAGTGAGAAGGCGAGAATTCACATTGATGTATGGGTCAAAAAATATGGACAGCGATTGGTGTTTACTCATAATGTGGTATTGTTTGTGAGAATTTTTTTGGATAACGATAGAACTTGGAGGATGCAGATGGATCCATTTTGGAATTGTTCTTTTCTGAGGAAATTGGTTAGCGAACATTGTCTGGCAATAAGAAAGTTGTGTGGTATTGGATGGGCTACTTATCGGCTGGTATAAGATAAATTAAGCCAATGATTATAGGAATAGAAATTTGGAAAAAATTGAAGTGGAAATACTGGGAACTGGAAGTAAGATACAAGAGGGATGGATGATTCAACAGAAGCGGTATATGCTAAAAGGAATATCATTTGTATTCAGCTTCATAACCATATGAACAGCCTCGTGTAAAGTTAGCCAAGGGGCTCAAATACCGGCAGCAAAGAGAAACTGCATTTTCTTTTTTGTTCCTTGGTACAAAATTATAGATAGAATGAAGACAACACCAGTTTGTAAACTTTTTGACATTTTAGCAGGAAATGAGTTGCAACTGTTTAGATATCTGGGTAGGAAATACATAATTTGAGTCCTCTATTCTCTTTCTCTAAAGACGTCAATCAAGGTTTGAGGTATCAATTGATACCAATTTGTATTTGGCTGTATCATATCAGATTTTAGCATTTAGGTATGTTGATCTTGCCCAACTGAAACTGCTTGATGCCATCAATATTGACTGATAAAGTACAATCACAGACGGATACTCTAATAATATATAGTATTAAGAATATGTTCACGTACATAAAATTGATTTGACAAGGTTACATTGGGATAAAAATCATGAATAGATAGTCCGTGTTATAACTTGTCCCATCTGTCAATAATACTATCTGAAGCCATCAAAACAGATACTGATAAACTCGAACCTCGAACAAATAAATAATTAAAGTTGCAGGGAAGCTGCCAGCGCCATTGAGATTTTAAATTTTATGTCTTCAATGTATAATGTTACAAGCTTCGACTTGTTGCTAATGATGTTACATGTTTCATTAACCAAATGCTGCTCATGCTATGCATGCAGGAAAAGGCCAAAGAGTTCAAGAAGCACAAGGCCCATGAAAACATTGAAGCAGAGTCATTCATTGCAAATTCAGAAAAAAGACCTTCAAAGAAGCACAAGTCCTCCAAATCTAGTTAAGTTTCTTTTCCCCCCCTCACATGGTATTAGTATCCGTGAAAATTCATCACATATTGTTTTTATGATATCATCTACAGCAAATTTAAATCTCTGTTTTTCCTCCTTGTATGTGTATGTGATAGTGTAAAACTCAAGCCAGTTATGTGGTGAGGAACATTTAAGGAACTGACCGTTTTGTCGGTAATGTATGAATTGATTTGGAGAACTTGCAGTCATTATAGATTTGTGTCATTATAGATTTATGTATCAGTGAACAATCTTTCTAGAGTAGTTAATAAGAATTAATAGAATTGTTGTTATAGCCAGGTCTATATATTCAAGGTACTTTATGGATAAAAATATATAGAGATGAACATAGTTAAATGGGAAATTGAAAGTTATTTTGAACTTGTTGATTAACATGGGTTAATTGGATCAATGGTCACTGTATTTATTACTTAAGTAGACGTTAATATCTATGTTTTTATTGGATTTGGATGAACCATCATTTAAAAATGTAACTAAATACTAATTTGATCGTTAACCGCTTATAATGCTTTTCATCAATTGCACAACGGATTTAACTGACATGGCATAAAAAAAGTCTGATCATTTGACATAACAAATTTCTTATTGTGTAATATTAACTTTTTTTTCCTTCTCGTAGTATTTCCTGTAATGTTTTCTTAATATTTAATGCAAGTATATGATCATTGTCTTAGTCTTTATCTTGGTTTTGAGTAGGCACTCGGGTATCAACTTGAAATTAAGCAAAATTCAATATGATGAGCAGTACACCTTCAGAACTGGTCCAAGAGATGGGACTGCATGTCTGCATGAGATAACTTAGGTAACCTATCTAAATCGTAAATTTTGAGGTACACATGATTAATTGTCATTGGGTCGAAGACGAAAATGGAGAGAAATTGTAGGTTATAAGTTATTAAAAATGCTGATTTTCAAAAAAATAAAGCTTATTTGTCATTAGGTCGAAATGAATGAAAATGTAAAAAAATATTGAGTTAAAAATGGATAAAATTTGTGAATTTTAAAGTACGCCAATAAATTGTCGTTAGGTTGAAAAAAAGGTGACGAAAATCATGGTTTATAGATCATGGAATTTGATAATTTTAAAAACAGAAAATTTAATTGTCATTAGGGCGTAAGAAACGAAAATGGACATAATTTGTGTATAACAATACATAAATCGCAAATTTTATATTATGTTATAATTGATTGTCATCGTGTCAAAATCGAAGAAAACGAACAAAAAATGTGAGTTATAGTCCATGAAATATACAAATTTTAAATATACCTAATCAATTGCTATTATGTCAAAATCGGCAAAAGTCTATAAAAATATTAGTTATAGCCCCATGAAAGTCATAAGTTTTGAAGAAAGAGAAAACTATCATTTGGGTTGAAAAGAGCAAAAATAGACAGACGTTGGGGTTATAGTCTATGAAAATTGCCAATTTTGAAGAAAAAAAATCAATTGCTATTATGACAAGAGAAAAAAATAAAAAATAAAAAATAAAAAGTAAAAAATTAAAATAAAAAACCGTGGGTTACAATCTATGAAAATATCAAATTTTATAGTACGCATAATTAATATCTATTTGGTTGAAATGGAAAAGTATCATGTATTAGTGCTTGAAATTGCGAATTTTGAAGCATACCAAATAATTACAATTAGGTCAAAACAAGCAAATGAATAGAAGTTAATTTTCATGTTTTATTGCCCAAGAAAATTGTGAATTTTGAAGACAGAAAATCTAATTTCCATTGTATGAAAACTATCGAAATTGGACAAAAGTCGTGGATTGTAGCCTATGAAATTATGACTTTTGAACTACGTGTAGTTATTTTTCATTTTATTTGAAATGTACAAAATTTCACAAATATTGTGCGTTATAGCACATAAACATCATAAATTTTGATGTGCACATACTTAATTTCCATTCGGTTGATATGAATAAAAATTGTGAAAATCCTGATTAATAGCTCATGAAAAATTATAATATGGTCGATATGAGGAAACATTGCATAAATCGTGGGTTACAGGCAATGAAAATCATGAATTTTGGATTATGTGTAGTTAATTACCATTTGTTCGAAATGAAAAAAAAATTATACAAATCGTAGGTTAAGCCCATGAAAAATGCAAAATTTGATGTACACAAATAATTTTCATTTAGTTGAAACCATGAAAATAATGAACTGCATGCACTTAATTGTCACTTGTTTGAAATGGAAATATTGAATTTTGACATACACATACTTAATTAACATAACGAACAAACACTGCGAAAATCATGAGTAGCTCATGAAATGATGAATTTTAAACTACGCGTAGTTATTTTCCATTTGTTCGAAATTTACAAAAAATGTGAGTTATATAACTTATGAAAATCATAATTTTTGTTGTTTATATTTAATTTCCATTTGGTTAAACGAGTAAAAATTGTGAAAATCATGAATTAGCCCATGAAAATCATTAATATTTAATTATACACACTTAATTGCTATATGGTCAAAGTGAACAAAAATTGACAAATATTGTGGGTTATAGCCCATAAAATTGTAAAATTTTATCAATTTTGTTTCAATTTGGCCAAAACAAACAAATATATTAAAAATTATGGATTATAGTCCATGAAAATCATAACTTTTAAACTACATGCATTTAATTGCCATTTGGTAGAGATAAATAAAATTTGACAAAAGTCATGAGTTATAGCACATGAAAGTTACAAATAAAAATTTAAAAATTGTGGGCTATTACCCTAAAAATCATGAATATTGAACTATACATAGATAATTGCCACTCATTCAAAGTGAACAAAATTTACAAAAATTATGGGCTATACATGAAAATCGTAAATTTTAATGTACACATTATTAATTTCCATTCAGTTGAAACAAACAAAAAATGTGAAAATCACTTACTATTGGTCGAAATGAACAAAATTGAAAAAAAACCATAGGTTATTGTCCATGTAAATGTGAATTTCGAACTAGGCCTAGTTAACTGCATCTGTTCGAAATGTACAAAAAGCTACAAGAATCATGGGTTATAGCCATGAAAGTTGTAAGTTTTGATGTACAAATAAATAATTTTTAATGGTAAAAGAAATTGAGAAAATCATTGGTTATAACCAGTAAAAATCATTGGTTATAACCAGTAAAAATCATGAATATTGAACTACATGTACTTTATTGCAATTTGGTTAACATGGTTGAAAATTGATAAAACTCATGGGATTAGCACATGAAATTCTTGAATTTTGATATACATAGTTAATTATCAATGGTTGAAACGAACGAATATTGAAAAATCATGGGCTATAACATATGAAATCATGAATTTTGAATTATTTGTAGTTAATTTCTATTTGTTCGAAATCTACAAAAAATTTACAAAAAAATATGGGTTAAGTTTATGAAAGTCATAAATTTTGATGTACATATACTTAATTTTTATTTAGTTAAAATGAATAAAAATTGCGAAAATCATGGGTTACAGCGAGTGAAAATCATGGGTTACAGTCAACGAAAATCATTAATATTGAGCTATATGTACTTAACTATTATTTGGTCAATATGAGGAAAAATTTATAAAAACCATGGGGTTATAGCCCTTGAAAATCACAAATTTTGTTTTACACATTTAAAATTCCAGTTGGTCGAAAAAACAAACATTTTAAAAATCATGAAAACCACCTTGGGTTTTGTGGGTGGGGGTTTTTTTTTTTTGG
>BQKN01066823.1:194385-215671 GCA_022839385.1 Asparagus kiusianus
CCCCCCCCCCCCCCCGATCATAAATCGTGGGTTATATAGCTTATAGAGATCATGAATTTCGATCTCCCTTTAACAATTTTCTATTTGGTCGAAACGACCAAAAATGAACATCAATCATGTGTTATATAGCTTATGGAGTGGTGAATTTTGCACTCAGCATAATTATTTGCCATTTGATCAAAACAAATAAAAATGAGCAAAAAACAACAGTTGTGGCTCATGAGATCGTGAAATTTGAAATCTTTTTAGATTTTCTCTATTGTTGAAACAAAAGTAAATGGATAAAAAAGCATGAGTTATAACTTTTGAAATCGTTAATTTTGCACTTAACATAATTATATGCCATTTGGTTAAAATGAAAAAAATGTTATAACTCATGAAATTGTGAACTTTGAACTCTGCAATATTATTTCCCATTGGAACGAAATGAATAAAAATAAACAAAATTATGAATTATAACCTATGAATATCATGGTTGTTTTTCTTCCATTGATAATTGCTATATAGCCGAAGCGAATGAAAATGGAGAAATCTCACGGGCCTACTCATGAAATTGTAAATTTTAAAATCCGTTTAATATTTCCTATTTGGTCAAAATGAACAAAAAACGTTGGTCATAGCTTGTGAAATCGTGAATTTTGAATCTCGTAATTTTTTTTTTATCATAAGGTCGAAACGAGAGAAAATTGATAAATCGTGGATTATAGCTCATGAAACGTGAATTTTTGACTCCACAAAATTATTTACCATGGGATCAAAACGAATAAAAATGAACAAAAATAGCTCATGAAATTCGTGAATTTTTATCACCCTTTAAAGTTTCCTATTTGGCCAAAATGAACAAAATAAACAAAAATCGTGGGTTATAGCTTATGAAATTCGTTAATCTTGATCTCCTTTAATAATATCCAACTTGGTTGAAATGAGCTAAAATGGATATAAATCGTGGGTAATAACTAATGAAATCGTGAATTTTGCACTCTATGATTATTTTTCATTTGGTTAAAATGAACAAAAGACAAGGGTTATAGCTCATAAAATCATTAATTTTGAAATCCGCAAAATTATTTGCCATGTGATCAAAACGAACAAAAGAGAACAGAAAGCGTGGGTTATAGGGTATGAAAATTGTGAATTTTTAACTCTTCATAGTTATTTACTATTTGGTCAAAAGGAATAAAAATGTACAAAAACATTGGTTAGCTCATGAAATTGTTAATTTTGAATTCCCTAAAATTATTTGTCATTGGATGGAAACAAACAAAAATGAACTAACAACTAGGGTCATAGCTCATAAAATCATGAATTTTAAACTTCACAAAATTGTTTGCCATTGGATCTAATAAAAAATTGTGAGTTATTATATAGCCTATGAAAATTGTGATTTTAATCTCCCTTTATTAATTTCGTATTTGGTCTAAATGAGTGAGAAAATACGCAAAATTGTAAGTTATAGCTCATGAAATCGTAAACTTTGAACACCGTTTATTTATTTCCCTTTTGTTTAGGGGGCAAAATGAAAAATGGACAGAAATCGTTGATTATAACTCGTGAAATTGTGAATTTTACACTCTGCTTAATTATTTACCATTTGTTAAAAAAATAAATAATGGACAAAATACAAGGATTACAACTCCTTAAAATTGTGAATTTTAAACTTTATTTATTTATTTCCTATTTGGTCAAAACGAACGAAAGTGGATAAAAAAGCATGAGTTATAGCTCTTAAAATATTAAAATTTGAACTCGGGAAAATTATTTGCCATTAGATTGAAAGGAATAAAAATGAACAGAAAGAGTTGGTGATAGCGAGGTATGGGCTGGTGGCTGCGTTTGCATCCACTTTATGGGTGTCGGCTGGCGACTGGAGGGAGGATCTCCTCAGTATTAAATGAGAAGAGAGAGGGAGTATGGGCTGGTGGCTGCATCAGCACCCACTTTACGGGTGTCGGTGGGTGGTTGGGGGGGGGGGAAAGATCAATTTAGTATTGGAGAGATCGTCTCAGCATCGAATGGAGAGTGATCGGCGGCGTGACAGAGCCCATGTGATATGACGATTCATGAAGACTATTGGGGTTAGGGTCATGATGGGACCTGTCCAGTGTTGACCACGGTGCTGACACGTGGCCAGAGGGAGAAGCCCGAGGTAGATATTATCCTACAGTTTCGCCGAGAAGTAATGCCCATCGAGTCATCCTCGTAAGGCATTGAATAAAAGGTCGAATGAGCTCCAAGCGAGTCGACTTCGACAAGAGGGTCGACTGAACCCGACTCTTGAGTCGGTGTGAAGAGTATTGACTTGACGAGTCGGGCAAGTTGAGACATCCGCTGGGCTTAGGCCGTCAAGCTGGTTGGGGTCTTGCTTGCGAAAATACACTCGCCCATTGTTTGGCGAGTTGTATTTTGGCGAATGAGAATTGTAGGCTGTCTAAAAATCACAATGGATAGCTGATTAAAACAAGTCCCGATAACGGAAGTCACAATAAAACGACTTCCACGATCACCGCAAACACGACCTCATTTCTGAGATGATTGATCTTGATGGCTGCAACAACAGCATGATTAATAGAGATGCTGATGAGCAGTGTAATGATTTTAGAAATAAAAGGTTGGACTTAGTTGGTGAATTGCTTGGTATAGAGCTGTGGGCAAATATTCGTCTAAAAGACACTATGGATGTTGATTCCCGTCTAAGCTCCTACAACGAAAGCTACAATCAAATAGCTTTCGGGTCGATAAACGAAGAAACTGCAAATGGAGGCCTTTTCACGTAGATCGAGAAGAGTTACAATTCGATGACACTTCCGACAACTGATGGAAACTCTATTCAGCAGTCTTCACAATCTACAGTGAAGGTTACAATTTGACGACTTTCACACTCCACCACAGCTAAAGCAAGGATTACAGAACAACGGTCTTTGCAACACCTTACAGAAGAAGTTACAAGTCAACAAACTCCTTCTAAAACGCGGAAGTCATCTCCGCGTCACAAATATGGAAGTGCAGGCGACCCCCGCGTTTCCAAGTCACAACTCAACGTGAGCGACCCTCGCGTTCATAAGGGTTCAACTCACACCGACCCTCGCGTCACCAAGCAGGCAACAAATCAAAACATGAGCGACCCTCGCGTTCATCAATGTTCAGCTAACACCGACCCTCACGTCACAATTCTAAGACACGAAGTTGGGTTCTGAACGCCAGAGTGGGCGTTTGACTTGTTCAAACACAAGTCGAACGGTTCCAGAACCGTTTATCCCACGTTCTGAGGGATTTTCGCCCACGTAGGAGCGGATATAGGGGTCAGTTACAACCCCTCATTCCCTTATAAAAACTCAACAAACTCGACAGAGTTAAAGGCTGGCTTTTGAGGGGTTGAAGAGTGAAATCAGGAGTTAGCAGTTGAAGGGAATTCTGGAGGATCTCAACCACTCAGGTTCGGTGATTCAACAGCAGCAGCAACTAAATCTTTTAAGATAAGATTTTTGAATCAATCTCAGAAGATCAAATCTGAGAGGATTCTTCGACAACAGATAACAGCTTGATCATTAACCGAATTTTCGGTTCTAACAACTCTATCTATAGAGTTTTAACTCGTTCAGAGTTCTTAAACTCATCCGAGAGTTACATATAAAACTTCCTAAAGAAGTTCATCGTTCCCACGAGATAAGAGACGGTCGGATCGTCAACGGAGAGCAAATTCGACACGAGCAATCGAAGGAGGCATTCCATCGCTACCAAGAAGAACCCAGTTTTAAACAAAGGGGAAGAACCAATTTCGTTCTCCTCTCTTTTGTAATCAAGTTGTAATTGAGATTAAAAGAAATTCAATTCAATTTTCTTTTGTTCTCTTCCTTGTAATTTTTTCTACATACAAAAGATGGCGACTCTGCTGGGGACTAGCTTTTCCGATGAAGAAGTGGTAGTGCAGTCCGACGTCCACCTCATGGGAACGACTGTAGAAACTCTCGTCGTAGAGTTTGATCAAGCGAAATACGAGGAGGCCTTGTCCTCTGGATCGCTTAGCCCTAAGGCTAGGCATGGTGTCCGCAAGATCTCTAAGGAGATCGATTCTGTTGTTGAAGTGCCGAAGAAAGCCCTCTCCTTCGGCCAGGAACTCAAACTGGCTCTGTTGGCGGAAGATCCCACATTCGCGTCAGCAAGGCATGCTTCGGGCCACAAACGGCCTCTGGAAGAAACGAGTTCCATATGCGTCAACGACGCTGCTGCTAAGGTTTTAAAACAAGCCAAGAAGAACGCCGCTCGCCGACGGAGAAGATCCATACGACGGGCACACTTACGTGAGAGCCGAATGTTGGCTCAACGCGAAGATCGCGTTCCTGAAACTTCAGCCGAACTTAGCGTTCCCAAAACAGAACGCTCGCTTCGTGGCAATGAGCCCAACTATGAGCCTCGGCTAATTCAGCTGAAACGCGACCCTGGGTGGCGCGTTGTCTCCTCAAAACGCAGCCCTCAGAAGGAAGCTGTCAAACGCGACCCTCAGGGAAGCGTTCAATCAAAACACGACCTTCGCGGGTCTGTTTCACCAATTAAACGCAACCCCCAGGGGCGCGTTCAAACAAAACATGACCTTTGCAGGTCTGTTTCACCAACTAAACGCGACCCCCAGGGGCGCGTTCAAATAAAACAGGACCCTCGCGGGTCTGTTTCATCATTTAAACATAGGCCTCGGCCTAACGTTTACAAATCCCAACGCGATCCTCACGTTAATCTTCAAGAACGCCACTCTGGTGCTGTTCTTCGAGAACGCGATCTTCAAGAGGTCCGCCAGGTTCAGAAAGATCAGCGTGGTTTCAAAATCCACGTTCGACAAGAACTAGTCTCACCTACCCAAGGGCAGGGGGTTCCATCTCCACTTCCAAGCCCGGGGAAAAGTTCCTCCCAAGTTCCTGATCTGCGGGAATTATTATCAAGAGGAAAACCAACAACGCAAGCAACTCACTCATGCCAATGTGAGAGGCTTATTTCGGCGGTTCTTTCGGAGTGCCATTGCTGCACATCCTTGCCTCGGCAATCTGTGTTTGAAAGGTTAACAAATGTCGTTAGGCCCGCCAAACGACAACGCCGACACAAAAAGAAATCTGAGTACCCTCAGGTCACTATCAACATGATCGGCCGAGAGAAAGCTTCGCATTCCGATTCCGACGAGTCGCAAAGAAGTCACTCCCCAACTATTAGGGAAATTTGTGACCAATTCGAAGGAGTATATCGGAATACTCGGACTCGGACAGGAGCTATTCGCCCGGTTAACTATCAAAAGTTAGCCAAAAGCATTACAATAAGTGATGAAAACTCGGCAATAGCTGAGTCTCAATCTTCAAGCTCTGTCGGAGCACAAGGAGTTTCTGCCTACATGACGGAAAGCCCCGAGGATACAGCCAAAAAGGTGAACGAGCACCATGTCATGCTCCAGGCGCAACAGGAGACACTTCTCCAATTAAAGGATATGTTGGCCCAGCTCCTCGCCGAAAAAGGCCACAAACCTGAGTCTTCCCGGAAGACAACTTCAAAGGGAAAGCAGAAAGCGCACGAACATTCAGATCGTGAGACTCACAATCTTGAATCCTCTTCCGAAGGTGAGAAGGAGATGGAAAAAGAACTGCACCCTCAGTCCACCAAAGTGGATGAGTTAGAAGCTCGTCTTAATGCAATTGCTAACAGGAGCGAGCTCCGCGAAGAAGGAGTGGTTCGGTCTTATCCTGCGGAATGGGATACAGCTCCCTACCCGTCAAAATTTAAGGCTCCAACCTTGCAACCGTTCGACGGCACGGGATCGCCAAATCAGCACATTTACTACTTCAAATCCCAAACTGGAGACGTGGTAGTAAATGACGCCATCTTGACCCGCTTATTCATTGGCACGCTTAAAGGAGTTGCCTTTGAATGGTTTATGAAACTGTCTGCCGGATCCATCCAGAAATGGGTAGACCTAGAAAGGCTATTCTTGGCCAGGTTCTTTGAGGACGACACGGAGGTTTCAGTCCCAACTCTCCTCGCCACCAAGCAAAGGAAGGGAGAGTCCATCAAAGCCTACGTGGAAAGATTCCGCAGCATGGCATTGCGATGTCCCTCAGGTATGACTCAATCAACCCTGGTTGAAACTTGCAGGCACAACCTGCAGACTCAGCTCCTTGCTCAGATGGGAGTAGCGGAGTGTCGCTCCTGAAGACAACTAGTTTCACAAGGAGAACAAGCGGAAGAGATAGTGGCGAGAGTCAAAGCTGAAGAAGTGTCACAACCCAAACCACAACAACAACAGCAACGTAATCAGAACAATGCCCAGCGGTCTAAGGGGAATGAGACTCTAGCAGCTGACTACACGCGAGTGCCACCACCTACCAAGCAAGGCAAAACGCCAAATCAGTAAAGAGCACCCAAACAATATTCATTCAAAGAGGAGCATGTGGATACCTTATTCCAATTGCTTCGAAAGAACAATAAGCTCCAGTTGCCTGAAATCAGGAAGCCAGATGAAGCAGAGAAAGTGGATGACCCCAACTATTGTCGTTACCACAGATTTCTGGGGCACCCTACCAAAAAGTGCTATGTCTTCAAAGACATCTTGTAGAATTTGATAAACGCTAATGTGCTCACCTTGAAGCCGGAGTAGAAAACCGTATCCACTAATATGATAGCGGTCCAATTTGGTGACTTTCCTCCGGTGGTAACCGCGAACGGTGTTGTGCCCATCCGCAAGGGAGAAATACACCTAAAGAATGTTGACTTGCATAGTCAGAAGGACAGGGGGTTGGTACCCCTCACCACCCCAAAAGGGGAAATCATATGGGTCCACCCTGACTTGCTTGGAGATCAACAGTGGACGAGCACCTCGTCCATAAAGAAGGGAGGCAAGGCTAAATCTTCCAACATGATTAGCCCCTCCATTACCGAAAACGATGACCACCTCAAACCTCTTACTGATTCAGAAGAGGAGAGGATTGTCCTGGCAGCATATTCAGGAGACAACCCTGGCATTCGGTCAGGAAAAGCCTATTTGAGGGATTACGGCCAGAATGCTCAAGAGGTGGAAGAACAGCCCCAAGACGCTGGGTGTTCTGTGCCGAAGAAACCGGTCGATAAAGGCAAACAGAAAGAGCTCCGGTTCAATAAAAATCTTCACCAGGAACTCGGGGAGTCAAGCGCTCCCTTTCAATTCAACGTCATGGCGCAATTAGCCAACATACCGGCCAGAATCACTTTATACGAGCTCTTGAAGTTATCTAAAACTACCAAGGAAGCTCTGATCGAAGCTTTAAAGAATACGGAGAGCTTTATTACACAAGTCACTCTGATCCCCGAGGCTTCTGATGATCAAATCTGTCTGCAATGCCTGCAAGTGGTAAGAAGTCTACCATGCATATCATTCACACAAGAAGACATGCAGGTCAAACACGAACATGATCGACCACTGTACTACACAGGGTATATTGGATCTTCGGAAATCAGTCGTGTTCAAGTTGACCCGGGCTCAGCGCTCAGCATCATGCCCTACAAGGTCATGCAGGTATTAGGGATTCCTATGCACCGACTGCACACTACTCAGACTACTATCTTCAGGTTCAATGCAAACAGTACCCGACCCCTGGGAAAGATCAAGCTCAGGTGCCAGATCGGAGATCTCAAGTCTGAGGTAGCATGCTACATCATAGATGCGGACACGTCTTACAATCTTTTGCTAGGACGACCATGGATACATGCAAATCGCATTGTCCCATCCACCCTGCACCAGGTTATGAAGTACGTCAATGACAAGGGCGAAGTTCGAACCTTAATCGCAGAAAAATACCCCTTCCGAGGAGTAGAAAACTTCCACACCGACTCCGTCTTCTATTTGGAATCCCAGGAGAAAGAAGATGTAGATAGCGGTAATGAAGCTGACATCGAGTCAGATCCTGAGGAAGATTGTCCTTGGGAATTAAACTTTGATGTAATGGGTCAGGGTGAGAGTAATAATGATGTACCGAGTGGGGGCGAGTGGTGCATTAATGAAGATTTTATTTTAGCGTACTTGTCTGATGTCTCTCTTAACAATAAACAAATAGAAAATAATTCTAGTGCAGGTACCAACTCATGGCACGTACTGTGCACAGAGGCATCACTCACATTGCCGATCAAGTCGTCTTTTATTTCAGACGAAGAAATAGAGGACGCACAGAAGGCTTTCTTTAAAGTCCCATCCAAAAGGAAAGGGCGGAAGCCGATCTGTTTCGGAAAAGTCAAACCGATGCAACTCAAACGAGGAAGCTCGGAGGAAGACGATGGAGTTCCTCAATTCCATTATCACGAACCCAACTCCTTTCGACTAATGAAACAAATGGGATATGACTTTAACGAAAGGCAAGGTCTAAACTTCGGGAAGGGAAGGCGAACACCAATCCGAATGTCCCTGACCCCCGAAGGAAAACCCCCAGATTACTATCAAAAGACTAGAAGGGGTTTAGGATTTGTCACACCTCTCGCTGTCTCGAAAAATGAAATAAGTAATTATCTGCGTCAGGACCGCTCATCCGGAACATCTGCATATGAGTCCGATGTCAGTGTTGGACCTCTCTTTAGAAATCTGACCGTGAATATGGTTTCAATCGATCACCCGGATGAAGACGCAGGGAATGATGAAGGGTTAATGGAATCGACCAATGACCCCTGGATCAAACGTCTTAACATTTTGTGGGATATGCGATTCGAACAACGCGAACCACCCACTGAAGATAAAGTGGTCCAGGTTAACATGGGAGACGAACATGATCCTAAGCCCATTTTCATAGCCGAAGATTTATCATCTTTCGAGAAAGAAGATCTTATATCTCTCATCCGAGAATATATAGATGTCTTTGCTTAGAATTATGAAGACATGCCTGGTCTTGACCCAAAAGTGGCCGTGCACTGTCTCAACATTGATCCGGATGCCAAACCCGTTAAACAACAACGCCGGTTTCGTCCCGAGATCATGGAAGCAATTGAGTCCGAAGTGAAGAAGCTCATTGACTCAGGCTTTGTCAGGGAAGAACAACACCCAGACTGGGTAGCTAACATTGTTCCAGTTCCCAAGAAAAACGATAAGGTCCGTATATGCATTGATTTCCGTGACCTTAACGCAGCTTGTCCAAAAGACGAATTCCCGCTTCCTATCACGGATGTTATGATCGATAACACTTGCGGATATGAAAGAATGTCTTTTATGGATGGATTCTCCGGGTACAATCAGATCAAGATGCACCCGGACGACGAGAAGCATACTGCATTCAGAACACCGCTGGGGGTGTATTGCTACACAGTAATGCCCTTCGGCCTAAAAAATACAGGCGCAACCTATCAACGTGCAATGAACACTATCTTCCACGAATATCTGCGTAAAAAGATAGAATGCTACGTTGACGACATAGCGGTGAAAAGCCAATGTAAGGGTGATCATCTTGCAGATCTGAAGACAATGTTCGATATCATGCGGACACATCAGCTGAAGATGAACCCAACAAAATCATTTCTCGGAGTATCAAGTGGAAAATTCCTGGGATTTATTGTCACATCCAAGGGGATTTCTCTGGATCCAGAGAAGGTGCGCGCCATCCAAGACATGCCACCGCCGAAGAACCTCAAAGAACTCCGAGGTTTGCAAGGTAGACTAGCCTACATCCGGAGGTTCATATCTAACCTTTCGGGGCGCTGCCTACCTTTCTCGAAGCTCATGAAGAAAGGAGTATCCTTTGTGTGGGATGGGGAATGTCAAAAAGCATTTGAAGAGATGAAGAAGTATCTCACCCAGCCACCGGTTCTCGTGGCCCCTATATCAGGAAAACCATTTTTATTATATGTGAGGGCTATGGATCATTCGCTGGGAGCGCTGCTGGCCCAGAACGACGACCAAGGCAAAAAACAAGCCATCTACTATTTAAGTAGGACCATGATGGGAGCCGAACATCGGTACAACCCGGTCGAGAAAGAATGTCTCGCTTTGGTATTCGCGGTTCAAAAGATGCGACATTACCTAGTTGAACAGACAATTCATGTCATCTCTAAGGTGAATCCTTTGAGAGTCCTGATGACGAAACCATCGTCTCTGAATTGCCGGCTTGCAAAATGGGCCATCCTTTTGTCACAATACGACATGCAATTTATGCCCCAAAAGGCAGTCAAGGGTCAAGCATTGGCAGATTTCTTGACCGATCACCCGGTACCAGGGACATCTAAGTTGTATGAAGAATTGCCCGACGAAGTCGCCGAAGCTTGTGTTGCTTAAGAATCTACACAAGTGTGAAAACTATTCTTCGACGGCGCGTCTAGAGCAAACCCTCACGGAGCGATTACCGCGGGAGTAGGAGTGGTGCTCGTATCGCCTAATGGTCACGTAATCCCAAGAGGATTTTCCTTAATCGAACCGTGTACCAACAATGTAGCTGAGTATAACGCGTTATTACTAGGGATGCGGCTTGCCGAAGAACTCAACATTCGGCACCTGGAGGCCTATGGCGATTCTCAACTCATTGTAAATCAAGTCCGAGGGGAGTACGAAGTACGTCATGAGGACTTAATCCCATACTACTTCGCAGTGCTGAGGCAAGCTAAGCAGTTCGAGGGATTCTTTATCGAATACATTCCAAGAGCCCAGAACGCTTACGCAGATGCTTTGGCTTCATTGGCAACTTCGCTGGCATTACCACCAGGAACCGAAACGATAATCCCAGTCTCAGGACGTGAACTATACTCCTTCAAGATTCCTAAGGAGGAAAGCTCAGACAAGGCAATGACGGAGGAAGTCTGTACGACCTCCATAGAATTCGAGTCTAGAGATTGGCGATTTCCATATATTGATTATGTCCTATACGGAATCTTACCTGACGATCCTAAAGAAGCGGCCGGCATCAAACGAAAGGCCCTCCGATTCTATTACGATGCAGTCATTCAGACTCTGTATCGTAAATCCCATGACGGGGTTTTGCTTCGATGTCTTTCTCGAAAGGAAGCAAGGGAAGCTCTTAAAGAAGCCCACGACGGAATGTGCGGAGCTCATCAGCCCGGAGCTAAACTAGGAGATCGCCTCCGGCGAATCGGCTATTATTGGCCGAAGATGTTTTCAGACGCGGTTGACTACGCTAAACGTTGTCACGCGTGCCAAATTCATGGGGATTTTATCCACCAAGCACCTGGGAACTTACATCCCACATCTGCGTCTTGGCCATTCGAAGAGTGGGGAATGGATATCGTGGGACCAATTTCCCCTCCGACGTCTAAAGGACATCGGTTCATCCTAGCGGTAACTGACTATTTCTCCAAATGAGCGGAGGCAATCCCGTTGAAAGAAGTCAAAACTTCCAACGTAATTAAATTCGTCAAACACCATGTTGTCTACCGTTTTGGAGTCCCGAGGCGGATAGTTCATGACAATGGGACGCAATTCGTCAGTTTTGGGTTCCAGAGATTTTGTGACAAATTCAGAATCAAGAGCGTTGCATCTACGACATATTACCCGCCGGCGAATGGTCTTGCAGAAGCCTTCAACAAAACTATCGTGAAACTTCTCAAGAAATTCGTTTCCAAGACTCGACGTGATTGGGACGAAAGACTCGGCGAATGTTTGTGGGCTTACCGCACAACGGTGAGGACCCCTACGAGAGCTACACCGTTCTCGCTGGTATATGGCTGTGAAGCCGTATTACCACTAGAAATTCAGATTCATTCTCTGAGAGTCGCTATCACGACGGGGCTAACAGAAGAAGAAAAGCATCAACGGCGCCTGCAAGAACTTGAAGCCCTAGACGACAAACGACTTCAAGCTAAGCAGCAGATCGAACTCTATCAAGCTCGGATTGCCAAAGCCTACAATAAAAAGGTTAAGGAACGAACTTTCAAGAAAAGCGATCTGGTCTTGGCCAACAGACGACCCATGGTGATGACACACAAAACCAAAGGGAAGTTCAATCCTAAATGGGAAGGGCCCTTCGTAATAGACTCAGTTTATTCGAACGGAGCATATCGCCTCATCAATCAACAAGGAGACAGGCTCATGATGCTAATCATGGGAAATTCCTAAAGTGATATTTCCTGTGAATCATGTTGCCCCCTAATCCCCCGCTAGATTAGGTTGGGGGTTGCCTATTTATAGTGTAACTCTACTTTGTATTTCGTCAAGTTAACACTACACCTCTGACGATTGAAATTTTCTAGAATTGTTTTATAAATGATAATAAAGAGAATTTCGTTTTCATATTGAGTCGACACTACGTTTTTCATTGTCTTGAATCATACTTCAACAAAAGAGATAATGAAAACCAAAATGATATCATTTCCATTCAATATTGTTAATCTGAATACAAAAGTGAAAACAATTGAAAGGAAAATGATACAAATTTATCCCTCCACCAAAAATAGCGCAAACCCTAAACATCGGGGCTCATCAATCTGAAAGACTTGAGTTTAGATTTCAGCGCTGATATATTTTCCTCGCGAGCCTTTCTGATGTCTTTAGTTATCTTGCTCTTGAGTTCCTCTTCACTAGGCGTTGCTTCTGCAAGTTCTCGCCGAAGTTTATCGGCAGCGACAATCTCGTCGCAATAGCATTTGAAGAGTCCATCGCAATAACCAGCGAATCCTCTTAAAATCTTCACACCATCAGCTAGCTGAGCGTTTATCTGAGGGACTTCAACACCAGCTCGAGCAAGTTCTGCTGCAGTATCCCGGAGACCCATAGCGAGGTTGCCCATGTCCCTCTGTACTTGGGCATGTTCATCACGCAGGTGAGCAAGACGAGGTTCTGTTTCGGATAAACTCTTCTGAAGAACCTCTTGCTGTTGTGCCTTCGAAGCCTTGGCCTCAGAAAGAGTCCGATCCACTTCTGGGCCTATGTCGTCACGTTGCAGCATGGAGATGAATTCCAGCTCATATTCCAAGATGATGAGGCTCTCACGACAGTTCTCGGTCCATATTTTATCACCCTGATGCTTGATCTTAGCCAAGCATTCCAGCAAATGAGGTTCAAAAACCTTGTAACTTACGTCCCCGAGACTGACAACGTCAATGGTCCTTTGCATCCAACGTTCCAATTGTTCGATGAGCTCCCTCAGTGTCTCAGAGCTTGGGGGTGGGGCGGTCGGATAAACGAAGCAGTCCGCATAATCAGTGCGAGTAGAGGTGTGCGGGGCTTCAGATAAGAATGTTTTGATCATCTCTGACGTGGAGCCTAAGATATCCTCTTCCTGCTCATCGATTGTTGCTTCAAGACTTGGAGGAGCGGTGAGAAGCGTAATATCCTCTCTATTTTCAGGAGACGCAGCATGTGCTGATCGTATCGCGTCTCCCATTAATTTGGTCTTCTTTGAATTTTTGGCTACGACAGGTAGTCGCTTACGCACTCTCCTGTCATACTCGCCTTGTTCAGCAGCAGAAAGTGCCTTCTTACCCGATCTCAGAAGACGAGGTTCAAGAGCAGGCGATTCTGGAATTGACTTTTCTTCGGGAGAGTCAGCAATCGGTGTTTCCTCTTCGATCTCCATAGGAGTTTCTTCCTTGGGAGGCTCGATGGCGGATAAATTCCTAGGAGCTTCGACAGCCCCAGATGCTTCTTGTTCGCAGGATAGATATTCCTCAATCCCCGGCAAACGAGTGCTGGAAGAACGACTCCTCGAACGATACAATTCCCGAATCTCACTTATGCAGGAGGTGTAAATATCATACCCCGTGACTTGGGAAACTTCTTCATACCAGCTGCGGAAATCGGCAACAGTGGAGCAGCCAGGCGGCGAATTGGGTAGAGTGAATTGCGCATGGGTTCCCCTGGCGGAAAAGAAGTACCATGCACGAGCTCCTTCATATAAATTCCCAATATGAGCCAATGCCGGGTTGGGATTGCCAACATAAAGCTGGTCATATCCGAATTGCCTAGCGAACCGAGAAGGCACGTAAGGTTCAATAAAGCACTTCTCCCGCAAGCGGAAGACCAGGTAGCCCAACCTGATCATAAGAAGCCAGTTGAATGTGCCTTCTTCCAAAGAAGACGAGCCCTCAAAAAGCAAGTCCAGGAAGCGGGCATCCTTCACGTCAGCTCCGTTAAAATCAGGAGCACAACAGAAAATCCGGTAATTATCTTCCCGAGATAAGAATTGTCGAGCCCTGACTATGTAAGAATGAGTCCACGTGGCCGACTCTAATCTCTGTATGAAGGGGATGTAAGCATCAGCACTCTCCGATACTCCCGTCATCAAGGAGGGGCAATGCAGCACGAACCAGGCCACCAAGTACGTATACGACACTGGTATGCGTGGCTGGGGGTTCTTCCCTGCTTTCTTCCTGGCAACCCTAACCATCGAGGCGCCGAGCAGATCAGAGGTTAACATCCTTAGGCCGTTTTGAATGCAGCCGACCATGGCAGTGAGGAGGCTCACGGGTCTCCCATGTGCCAGCAAAATAGCTGGATATACAACCTCAGCCAGGATCGCTTCTATTGGTCTCGACGGCATTACGCACCGTTTCAACCAAACCATAAAGAAGCCTGCAAGTAGAGTCGTGTCAGAAATAGGAATTGTAGCCTGGTGGTGGAAACTTTCAAACTCAACATCAGCCTCAAAATCCTCCTCTACATGCTCTGTTTTGTAGATGGCATTAGAAGCCTTAATCCGAGCTTTGGCTTCTTTGGGAGAGATGGCTGCAACACGAGACACGGCTACATCTTTCCGGTTTAAATTCTGAAAGAGGTATTCCGCCCACGTGGTATGCATGATACCTCCTCCACACGTCCCACAGATTTGAGCACATATATGGAAGTGGCACATCAACTCCCAGAAAGTAGCATAAATTTCTGGGTGCGCCAACCTCAACTGAGAAAGCTCTTCGGTAGTAGGGATGAACTCTTCGTAGGGTGTTTTTCCAAGCGGCAATCCCGACACCGCTTGCATCTCATGAAGAGCAAAACCTAACTCTCCTGCAGGTGTGAAAAATGTGCAACTGTCCGAGTTATATTTCTCCAACATAGCGAAGAAATTATGGAAGCTCTGCACAACTCCCCGTCGAGTAGCTAACACGGGAATTGTGAGACCCGATTGAGTGAGTGACTCCTTAAGCTCCTCAAGAACGAAGTCAATCATGCGGGTCCACCAACCTCCTTCTCCAGAACAAACCCACCCAGGGGATCGGAACGCTTGGGTAGAAAATTCACCCTGAGTCGCAAGGAACTGGCGAATGAAAATATTCGCTGGGCGTGGCATGTCCTGAGCCAGTTCCTTCTTCTCAAATAAACCAGGTCTCAAGCCCTGGAGCTGCCCTCCGATTTGTGTACGAGCCCGTCGACCAGATCCGAACGACACATTTTCCTTCTCTTTAACTATGTCAAAAGTCAGACTCCGACGATGGCTTGCATTCAAGAAGTAGGAGAGGGGATACATCCTCTTCATGTTTGGAAGGAAGAAGTAGCGATTATCAACTTTCCGCAATAGCTTCGAGTCTTCTGCATGTACGAGGTGATCATCGATGGATATTCGATCTCCGAATATGAATGCCGGTTTGGGAAACTGAGCATGGCCCGCAGGGGTTTCCACGTCTAAGTCGGTGATCAAGACTCTAAGAGTGGAACATCGAGGAGATATAATCATGTCTGTTCTCTCCGAGTCAGCGAAAGTACAAAGCGGAACTGTGTTTTGAAGACTGAAAGTTTCATTCACATCAGGTCCGCCAAGATACCCAAAATGATGCTCTTGTGAAAGCGGCACGTTTGGTAAAAGCACTGCACAATCAAAAAAGCAGATGTTAGCAGCTATAAGCGAGCCATCGACATAAAGATAGAACCCCAAAACACAAAGGGTTTAAGTCTCAGGTCAAAATCACCAACGCGAGGGTCGAGTATCGCGTCAGAAATCACCAACGCGAGGGTCGAGTATCGCGTCAGAAATCACCAACGCGAAGGTCGAGTATCGCGTCAGAAATCACCGACGCGAAGGTCGAACATCGCGTTAGAAATCACCAACGCGAGGGTCGAGCATCGCGTCAGAAAGTCTCAAATGCGAGAGACGAACCCCGCGTTTTTATCTGATCAAAACGAGTCATCTTCCTCGTTATTAAGAACCCATCTAGGGTTCTCAGAAAACTTGCCAAAGCAAGTTCTTTTAGTCTGCACTTACCACGACAGGGAAGTCCTTGCGGCGGTGGAGACGACGACGAAATCCCCACAGAAACAAGAACACCGCCAGCGTCCTCAATAGACGGTGTTTCGAAAGTCGTTCCGGCGACTTTCTTGGAGCTTGAGCCCATCCTTCGTGGCGCCATCAGCACAGTGGATCGGAGAAGGCGTTCTCGAACGAAAAAGACAAAGTTCGTCGGAGATCTCGCCGAAGTCAAACGAGATTTCTCGTTCTTGGAAATAGCCGAAAGTAGAAAGAGTCGAATGACTCTTGATGTGACCACTCAGGTCTATTTATAACAACTGTTAAGTTGTTGAGATGGTTAGGGACTTTAAAAAGAATCCCAACCGTTTTTAAAAAAAAAAGTAAATCTTTTAAAGTCAGTTAAGACTTTAATCTCAACGCGAGGTTCACACCCGCGTTCAAACGCTGGGCTCAGACCAGCGTTTCATACTTCAAACGCGAAGGTCACCTTAGCGTTACAACTCTTCCAAATGAAGAGTCCATCTTCGATACTTAGCCTCTAAGTTCATGGGTTTTTTTCAACAGAGTGCGTTCAAAACTCTGTATCTCCTCAACTCATCAGATGATCATTATCCTAACAGAGATTGAATCTAGTTATTATCACTATCAATGTGATTATAACTCCTCTGTTAGAACTCACTTATCGATTCTCATCAACAGAACGATAAGTCCTCAAAATCACTCAGATTATTGTCAATTTATTAGCTCTCTCCAACAGGGCAATAAATAACCAGTTTATCAACTCCTTCCAGTGGGGTAATGAAACTACCTAAAATCTTGTTCAAATCCTAAGTATCATAAGTCATCACTCCGATGATAACAACACTTAGTGACTTTCCCCAGCAAGACACAAAAGGATTTTATCCCCACAGACGTCACGTTAAAATTACACCTCTGATAAAATCAACTTATCGACTCTCCCCAATAGAGCGATAAGTCCTCAAAGTTGCTCCGATCGCAACACTTCTAACTTATCGATTCTTATCAATAGAACGATAAGTCCTCAAAGTTGCTCCGATCGCAACACTTCCAACTTATCGATTCTCATTAATAGAACGATAAGTCCTCAAAGTTGCTCCGATCGCAACACTTCCAACTTATCGATTCTCATCAATAGAACGATAAGTCCTCAAAGTTGCTCCGATCGCAACACTTCCAACTTATCGATTCTCATCAATAGAACGATAAATCCTCAAAGTTACTCCGATCGCAACACTTCCAACTTATCGATTCTCATCAATAGAATGATAAATCCTCAAAGTTGCTCCGATCGCAACACTATCAACTTATCGACTCTCTTCAATAGAGCGATAAGCCCTCAAAATTGCCCTGATCGCAATATTCCCCTTATCAAGTCAAGACTATATTTCTGGCACTTATGGACTTCTTTCAGTGTTTAACACCAAAATAACACAGGAAGGATTCTGCTTTGCAACTCGATTCTAGGAGAATAATCAAGTATTTATCCCTAACAGTTAAAAATTTTCTAGAATTATCTTACGATAGAAAATTTCTGAGTATTCTTTGTAATTTGTTGTCTAAAATCAAAACATAATAAATGCAAAGAACACTAGAGGATCAATATCACTTTTTATTCAAAAGCCAAAAGAAAGTGATACAAGACAAAACTTGTTCTTATCAAAAGAACATAAAAAAAAAAGAAATAGATAGACTAAATTCACTCATGCATCAAGTCAAAAGCTGCAAGTTGAGTCTTGAGCTCAGCCAATTCCTTCTCGTGTTTAGCTCGAACCATAGCTTCCGCCTTGGCCCGGAGTTCATCCGCACTCGGTGTGATGATGGCCGCCACTTTGTTCCTGGCCTCCTCTAGGGCTAAAGCCTGTGAATGATATTCCAAAGCACTGTTAGCATCCTGGGTGCTGAGGATATTGACGACGTTTTCTTCACGAGAAACTTCAGCCTTCAAGCGTAAAACTTCAGCCTCGGCTTTAACAAGTCTATCACGGAGCGAATTCAGGGAAGTAGTCGAGCGTTCTAGTTCTTCTCGCTTCTGAATATGACGCTCACGAAACTCCGCAGCCTGGCGCTCTTTCTCAGCTAAGTCCCGCTCCAGTGATTCCCGTTGTATCACTTCGGCAACTTGAAGATTAGCCAGAGTTGATACAATTTGTGGCTGGAGGTCGCTATGACCCATGGTCTCGAAGCGTTGTAATTTCTCCTCCAAACGGAGGATGATTTCTGAGCAGCGCTCGAACCATTGAGGTTCGCCCACACACTTAATATTGTTTAAGCCTGCTTCCAGGAGAGGTCGAAAGGAATTCAGAGTCCCTTGACCAGTCATCAAAGACTCAACCACCGTCTTCGCAAGAGTGTTTAGATACACCAAAGATATCTGAAGGAACTTAGGTGCATTAGCAAGCCTGACGGTCGCACCTGAAGATACCCCTTCAGCAGCTGAGGTTAGTGCGTCAAGACGATGGCTAGTAGGCGATCCCGGTGCCGAAGCTGCAGAAGCAATCGAAATATTCAATTGCGAAGGGCTTGAGGTCAGGGCCATCAATGCCTTCGCTTGAGACGAGCTTGGCCCAGCCTCTGTCGGAGCAAGTGAGATCTTCATCACTGCTTTTGGTGAAGTGGCCACCACAGAAGAGTCATGTAAGGTTTGCTCCGGCAAAGGAGCCGATACCTGCACGACTGGCTGTTCTGGAGGAGGAGTTGCTGCAGTGGTTTCAGGCAACGTAACAGATGAAACAGTGGTCTCGGGCAATGCTGTAGGCAAAGCAGTTGCCGGAGGGGAGCCAGGTGTATGTTGCTCTTGTGGAGGAATCGACGCTGGCACAAGTTCTTGCTCTAAAGGAGCAGCTGAAGTAGTCCCGGGGGTTGGCGAACCTGCACGAAAAAAAACGGTCGGAATGCGGAAAAAGCGTGCGGGATAAGTCGAAACAAACTAAGCTTACCGATGAGATAAAAAGGCGTATAACCAGATGCCTTATCAGACAGAGCCTTGGGAGCATCGTCAAAAAGAGTTATGTCTTCCATTGAATCGCGCTCCTCATCTTCTGCGTCGTCGTCCGGCAAGTTGCCAACTTCAGCACCTTCATCATCTTTATCTTCGTCAGCTTCACCGCCGATCGAGGAGCCTTCATAATCAACTCGTTCCTCGTCTTCTTGAGCAGCTGAAGACCCAGGAAGATTTGTGCCAACGGCTGGTTTATTCATAAGTCCTGTTGTAGGACTAGGAATTAAGTCACCGGCTTGTGACATTAAAGCTGAAGGAGAAGGTGATGGATTCTCTTCAAGACCCTTTGGTTCTGATACAGGAGACGGAGGAAGATCCATTACTGGAGCAGATTCTGCATCTGCAGTCAGTAACTCATCCTCCTCGTCCTCAGGGGGATGATAAGAAGAAGCTTCGCCTGAAAGGGCTGGCCCCTGAGAGCGAAGCCCGGTTCTATGCGGTAGGCCCGCTACAGATGACTCCTGTTGGCCTTCATCTACGGCAGCCCGGATGGCTTCAGCCATCAACTTGGGTTTTGGTTGGCCTTTGGGAGGAGAATCAACCAGCAGTTTCCGACGGGTTTGCTTATCATACTTGCCGGCTTCTTCTGCAGAAAGTTTTCTTTTCCCCATCGCTCTCGTAATGGGAGGCTCAGCCGCACGTTGTTCTTCTTCTGGAGCAGGCTCAGCTGTTTGTTCTTCTTCCTGCCCAACAGGCTGATCCTCAACGGCTAAGAACTCATCAATCCCTCTCAAACGGGACGTCTTTGACCCCCTCCTCAAAGAATACATGTGCCTAATCTCTTTCAGGCACGATGAATTTATGTTGTAATTGGGAATCTGAGACGCTGCGTGATACCAATTACAGAAGCTTATGGAGGTGTAGGAGTTGGCAGTTTTGTGGGGAAGCCTGAAAACGGCCTTGGTACAACCTGCTACAGAATAATACCAGGCCCTAGCTCCTTCATACAAGTTGCCCACGACCGATAGTTGAGGACGAGGGTTACCGACGTACACTTGGTCGTACCCAAACTGCCGGGCAAACCTATAAGGTTGGTAGGGCTCGACAAAGCAGTTGACGCCTTGCCGGAAGACTAAGTAGCCTGGCCTAATGGAGAGAAGCCAATGGAAAACACCTCCGTTGAGCTGAGTGAATCCATTAGGGCCTGCTACGTCTTGATATTCCGCACCGTAGATACCGCCCTCAAAATCGGGGAAACATCGGTAGATATGGAAGTTGGTGTCTCGCGTTAGGATTTGGCGAATCTTAACCATGTATCCCCCTTCCCATTTCGCAGATTCTAATCTCTGCACGAATGGGATGAATGAATCTCCTGGGGCAGAGGCTACACTCATCAACGAAGGGCAGTGGAGCACGTACCAAGTCATCAAATAAGTATATGACATTGGCACCCTAGGATTGGGAGTCTTGAAAGTCTTGCGACCCTCGGACTCTATCTCTATAGTATCAACGAAGTCCAAAGTCAACTCCCGCAATCCGAATTGTAGACAACTCACCATAGCACTGAGAAGGCTCACAGGCCTCCTATGGGCTAGAAGGACGGCGGGGTAAATCACCTCAATAGCGAGAGCATCGATCGGCTTGGTCGGGACGACGCACCGCTTGAGCCACAGCATCAAATACCCAGCCAAAAGCGCCGTATCAGAGATAGGGAGCAGAGCTTGGTAATGGAAACTCTCGAATTCTGTATGGGCCGGGAAAACATCTTCCTTGACCTCATTGGTGTAGTGGGAGGTAGCATCATCAATCCTAGCCTGAACCTCCTCTAAGGTGCTTGCAGGCAATCGGGTCACTGAGCCTCTCTTATTGCCCAAGTTCTGGAATAGATATTCCGCCCAAGACACTTGTTTAATACCGTTTTCGCGGGCCCCCGTCAGCTGCATACAGATGTGGAAGTGACACATGACTTCCCACAAAGTGTCGTAAATTTCGGGGCTGGCCTTCTTTAAAAGTTGAAGTTCTGCCGATCCCGGAACAAATTCTTCATACGGCAAATCTCCAAGAAGAAGACCCGAGACTTCGTGCATCTCATGAAGAGCGAAGCCTAATTCCCCCACAGGGGTGAAGAAAGTGCAAGTATCAGGATTATACTTCTCCAGTATAGAGAAAAAGTGAAAGTGACTCTGGACCATTCCGAATTTAGTGGCCCGCACAGGAACTT
>BQKN01066823.1:218068-242963 GCA_022839385.1 Asparagus kiusianus
AACGTGAGCGACCCTCGCGTTCATAAGGGTTCAACTCACACCGACCCTCGCGTCACCAAGCAGGCAACAAATCAAAACACGAGCGACCCTCGCGTTCATCAATGTTCAGCTAACACCGACCCTCGCGTCACAATTCTAAGACACGAAGTTGGGTTCTGAACGCCAGAGTGGGCGTTTGACTTGTTCAAACACAAGTCGAACGGTTCCAGAACCGTTTATCCCACGTTCTGAGGGATTTTCGCCCACATAGGAGCGGATATAAGGGTCAGTTACAACCCCTCACCCCCCTATAAAAACTCAACAAACTCGACAGAGTTAAAGGCTGGCTTTTGAGGGGTTGAAGAGTGGAATCAGGAGTTAGCAGTTGAAGGGAATTCTGGAGGATCTCAACCACTCAGGTTCGGTGATTCAACAGCAGCAGCAACTAAATCTTTTAAGATAAGATTTTTGAATCAATCTCAGAAGATCAAATCTGAGAGGATTCTTCGACAACAGATAACAGCTTGATCATTAACCGAATTTTCGGTTCTAACAACTCTATCTATAGAGTTTTAACTCGTTCAGAGTTTTTAAACTCATCCGAGAGTTACATATAAAACTTCCTAAAGAAGTTCATCGTTCCCACGAGATAAGAGACGGTCGGATCGTCAACGGAGAGCAAATTCGACAGAGCAATCGAAGGAGGCATTCCATCGCTACCAAGAAGAACCCAGTTTTAAACAAAGGGGAAGAACCAATTTCGTTCTCCTCTCTTTTGTAATCAAGTTGTAATTGAGATTAAAAGAAATTCAATTCAATTTTCTTTTGTTCTCTTCCTTGCAATTTTTCCTACATACAAGAATACCATAACCAAATTATTATCTAATGGGTTAAAAAGACAAAAAATGGCCAAAGATCTTGGCTGATAACTCATAAAATCATGAATTTTGTCCTCCACAAAATTATTCGCTAATGTGTCAAAATATGTAAAAATGGTCAAAAATCATGGCTTCTCACAAATTCGTGAATTTTAGCTACCGCGAAATTATTTGTCAATGGGTTAAAACGACTAAAAATGGCCAACTCTCGAAATCCTAAATTTGGCCTCTGCGAAATTATTTGTAGAGGGGTTGAAATAACTAAAAAGGACAAAAATCGGTTTATAGCTCACAAGATCTAAAATTTTGACTCCTCTAAATTATTTGCGAATGGGTCAAATGAGTAAAAATGACCAAAAATCATTGGTTCATAGCTCATAAATTTTTGAATTTTGTTGTCTGCAACATTATTTACCAACATGTTGAAATGACTAAAAATGACCATAAATCATGGGTAATACCTTATGAAATCATGAATTTTGACATTCACAAATTTTTTTGTCAATGGGCTGAAGGGACTTAAGAAGGCCAAACATCATAGGGTATAACTCATGAAATCTTGAATTATGTCCTCCATAAAATTATTTGTCAAATGGCCTAAATGACTTAAAATAGCCAAAAATTGTGGATTATGAGTCATAAAATTGTTAATTTTGGTCTTAGTAAAATTATTTGCCAACGGATCAAAATAACTTAAGATAGTCAAAATCAAGGGTTATAACTCACGAAACCATCAATTTTAGTCTTCATGAAATTATTTGCCAATTGGTTTTCATAAATAAAAATGACCAAATTTTGTGAGTTATAACTTATAACAATGCGAATTTTTTATTATGTGGAATTTTTAACCAATAGGTGGAAATGACAAAAAAAAATTTCAATAATCTTGGGTTATAGCTCATGAAATCATAAATTCTGACCTCTATAAAATCATTTGTTATCGGGTCGTTTAACTAAAAAGGACAATAATAATGAGTTGTACCTCATTAAATTGTAAAATTATTTGCCAATGGGTTGAAACGAGAATAAATGACTAAAAATAACCAAAAATTATGATTTATAGCTCATGAAATAGTGAATTTTGGCCTCTACGAAATTATTTATCAATGCGTCAAAAGACTTAAAATAGCTAAAAATTATGGATTATAGCTCACAAAACTATAAATTTTAACAACAGCAAAATTGTTCACCAATGGGTCAAAGGACTAAAAATGTCAATAATTAGTTATAGCTCATGAACTTTAGAATTTTAGCCTCCACAAAATTTTTTGCCAACATGTCGGAACAACTAAAGATAGCCAAAAGTCGTGGGTTACAGCTCATGAAATCATGAATTTTTTACTTTATAATATTATTTACCAATAGGTCAAAATGAGTGAAAGTGATCAAATATCATGGTTTATAGCTCATCAAATATTAAAATTTAGCCACTGTGAAATTATTTATTAATAGTTTGATATGACTGAAAATGACTAAAAATCATGGATTATAGCTCATGAATCATGAATTTTGTTCTCTACGAAATTGTTTCCTTTGTAGGATTGTGCGCCTATGATAATTGTAGGGTTGTGCTCTCTTATTAAAGAGTAGAATCAGCGGAAGCATACACTAAACACTAGAGAGCGTTGATTAGTGTTATTTAAAGAGTTTGCAAGATGTGTTATAAATTGTAAGAAAGAATGACAACAATCTCTGAAAATGAACATCACAACACAAGCATGTATATTGGTTCCACCTCCCCGGTGTACATCCAGCCCCCAAGCAAATCCCGCTTGAGATTTCCACTATGATTTTGAAACCTTACAAAATCAAAAGCAAACCTGACCAATTTACAAGACCATGCAAATTACAACCCCAATTGACAAAACCATGCCAATTGCACAATGATCTCTAGACCAAGAGATCAACCCTCTCAAAACCGAGAGCAACCTTCCTTGTAGCAAGAATATAAATCCAATCCTATAAGCCTTGATATGGATGTGGACGTGTCATAGTAGCATATGAATCTTTTTGACTCTCTGAATATTACCTAAACAATCTCTAAGAATGATGGGAACAAAGGCAATATCTTGAAACTCTCTTTTTCTGAAACTTAGAACTGAAAACTGGAAACTTGAGAGTTAATTTGCACAATATAGGATTCTTGCGAGTGCAAATGATGGATGGTAGTTTCTGAACATAGAATCTATTTATAGCCCTTGAAAAGACAAGTTTTTAACCCAAATAAACGGATAAAAACGGCTATAAACAGTCACAAATTCAAACTTGAAATGTCAGGAAAACTGTCTCTATAGTCGACTATAACTCTTAGTAGTCGACTACACCGAGTTCAAACAGACTCTGTGAAGTCAAGATTTTTCTTAGTAGTCGACTACTCTGGTCATTAGTCGACTACTCTGTAAAGACAGAAAATCTGGAATTCAGATTCAAATCTTAATAGTCGACTATACTATCCAGTAGTCGAGAACAACAGAAAGTTCGGAATTCTGGAATGACTATTATTAGTCGACTATACTTATTAGTTGACTATACTGTGTAGTAGTCGACTACACTGTAATTTGACAGAAACTTAAAAGATTGATTTTAACCTTAGTAGTCGACTATATATAGTCATTAGTCGACTACACTGTATTTTTACAGAAACTTAAAAATCTGTCTAAGTCTTAAGTAGTCGATTACACTATATATTAGTCGACTACACTGTAATGTGCAGAAACTTTATATTATGTCTAAGGCTTGAGTAGTTGACTGCTAAGGCTATTAGTCGACTACTAAGGTATAAATATGAGATATTTGATATGTTTTAAGACTCATTCAATATCTATAACTTCTAATGGTTAACTCAGGGGATTTCTATAGTTAACGACACACTAAGTATGTGTTAGTGTGTTCTAAACACTATGTGTGTATGTGTGTGAGTGATCAAGGCTTGTACAAATTTCTAAGCAAAGAAAATGTGAAAATTTATATTTTGACATTTACGCATAACTTCTTCCTTGCTTCATATTGCTCTGAACCCATCTTATATCTTGAGTATCTCTTTTAATATCATTGTTGATTTAGCTCTGATACTGCAAAACAAATGTTAGCACATAATACACACAACATGTAATATTTGTTATCATCAAAAGGTCAAAAAACGATTTAAAATGACCAAAATTTATGGGATATAGCTCCAAAATTGTGAATATCGGTCTCTACAGAATTATTTGCCAATAGGTCGAAATGATTAAAAAATGTTAAAAGTTGTGGCTTATAGCTCATAAATTTATGAATTTTGGTCTGCGCATAATTATTTACCAACAGGTCAAAACAACTAAAAAGTCCAAAAATCATTGCTTATAAGCTCATAAATTGTAAATTTTATCTTCCACAAAATTATTGGGTCGAAGCAGCTAACAACTGTGGGTTATAGCTCATAAAATCATAAAATTTAACCTTTTCAAATTTATTTATCAATGTGTTTAAAAGACTAAAAATGGTAAAAAAAATCATTGATTATAGGTCATGAAATCATAAATTTTGGTCACCGCGAAATTATTTGCCTATGAGTCAAAATAACTAGAAGTGGCTAAAAATCGTAAATTATAGCTCATGAAATTATGATATTTGACCTCCACAAAATTATTTGTCAACGGATCAAAATAACTAAAAAAATGTAAAAAAATCATAGGTTATCGCTCATAAAATCATGATTTTTTTCCTTTGTTAAATTATTTACCAATATGTTGAAATGACTAAAAGTGGCCAGAAATTATGGTTATGCCTCATAAAATCGTGAATTTTAGCCACCTTGAAATTATTTGCCAATGTGTTGAAACAACTAAAAATGGACAAAATTATGAATTATATCTCACGAAATTGTTAATTTTGGCTAATATAGAATTATTTGCCAATAGGTTGAAACGACTAAATATGGCCAAGCGGATAAAATCGGACCTGCACGAAATTATTTGTCAGTGGGTTACAACAAGTTAAATAATGCCAAATGTCATAGGTTATCGCTCAAGAATTATGAATTTTGGCCTCCACAAAATTATTTGGCAATGAGTCGAAAAACTACAAACGACCAAAATTTGTGAGTTATAGCTCATGGAATTAAGAAGTTTGGCCTCCATGAAATTATTGGTCAACTAGTGAAAATGACTAAAATGGCCAAAATTAGTGACTCATAACTCATGTATTCATGAATTCTGACTATATGCAATTATTTGTCAAAGGGTCAAAACAACTATAAATGGCTGATAATGAAATTATTGGCCAAAATTCATGGGCGATAACTCATGAAATCATCAATTTCGGTCTCAGCAAGATTATTTGCCAATAGGTCGAAATAACTAAAATTCAAGGGTTATAACTCACGAAATCATGAATTTCTCCCTCTACTAAATTTTTCTTGTGGACCAAAATGACTAAAAATGATCAAAATTTTGAATTATAACTCACAAAATTATGAATTTTAGCCTCTGCAGAATTATTAGCCAGCGGGTTGAAACGACTAAAAATGGCCAAATGGGTTATAACACATGAAATTCGTGAATTTTTGCATCCATGAAATTTGTTGCTAACTAGTCAAAACAACTAAAAATGCTAAAAAACATGGGTTATAGCTCATGAAATTGTGAATTTAGCCTCCACAAAATTATTTTCCAAAACAACTAAAAATGGGCAAATTTTGTGAGTTACAGCTCATAGAAGCGTGAATATTGGAGTCCATAAAATTATTTACTAATTGGTCAAAAAGACTAAAAAATGACCAAGAATCGTGAGTTATAGCTCATGAAGTCATGAATTTTAGCTCCGAGCAAATATTTATTGATGGGTTCAAATTACTAAAAAAGTCAAAGTCGTTGGTTATAGCTTATTAAATAATGAATTTTACCCTCCATAAAATTATTTCCCAATGGTCAAAACAGGTAAAAATGGCCAAAAAATATTTCTTATAGCGCATAAAATTTTGAATTTTAGTCTCCTCAAAATTATTTGCACATTGCGAATTTATTTGTCAATGTATCTAAACGTAAAGATGGCAAAAAAATCATGGATTATAGCTCACGAAATTATAAATTTTGGCCACCGCAAAATTATTTGCTAATGTATTGAAACAACTAAAATGGTCAAAAATCATAGATTATAGTTTATGAAATTATTAATTTTGGCCTCTTCGAAATTATTTGTCAGCAAGCTGAAACAACTAAAATAGGCCAAAAATCATGGATTATAGCTCATAAAATCATGAATTTTTACTCTGCAATATTATTTACCGATGGATCGGAATGAGTAAAAGTGATCAAATTTTATGTTTATAACTCTTGAAATCTTGAATTTTAGCCGCTATGAAATTATTTTTCAATGGTTTGAAATGACTAAATATGACCAAGAATCTTGGGTTATATCTCATGAATTATAAATTTTGTCCTCCGCAAATTTTTTTTTTCCCTTGGGTCAAAATAATTTAAAACGGCCAAAAATCATGGGATATATAGCTCCAATATCGTGAATTTTGGTCTCTACGGATTTGCCAATTATGTCAAAACTACTAAAAAAGGGTTAAAACACTACCACATATTTGCTCTAACGCAACGGTTTATAACTGTTGCATTAGCATCTAAACCGTTGCAGTTGCGCAAGCGCAGCGGTTAGCAAACTGTCTTCATTGCTGCCGTTGCCCTAGCCATAAGGCAGCGGTTGCAAAACCTAACGCAACGGTTTCTAAGACGAGGCTAACGCAACGGTTTTCACAAAATGCAACGTTTTCTGTAACGGTTTATTGATGCCTAATGTAGCGGTTCCATACACAAAGGCAACAGTTATTGCAAATGCAACAGTTGCAAACGATGGTTTCTTGATACCTAATATCGCGGTTTCGTACACAAGGGCAGCGGTTTTTCCAAAATCAGGGAGCAAAGGCAACAATTGTTTTGTAGCTAATGCAACGTTTTGCTTTGCTATGACAACACTTTTATAGGGCTACGACAACAGTTTTACAGGGCTATATTAGCACTTTTCAAGAAATTTGACCAATAAGCAAACACAGTTACATAAACCAAAATAAAGATGGAATAAGAACACACTACATTAAGATATCATCAAAATGAATAATAATGAAGCATTCATATGTTTTAAGCCAATCATTCAAAAAACAAGTAGTTACAAGATAACTTCAACCCATCAAAATATGATCAATTCACAACCATCAAATATGATCAATTCACAAGTACAAGTACGTTCCAAAAGATTCATATATCAAAGCCATCTCCTATTTAAGTCTTTATATCCCCTGCAAAAAATAAAGAAACGTATCAAATATCATGTTAGCAACAAAACCAACCCACTACCGCATTAAATAACATTAGATACTGCCCTTATTTTAACTAATGCCCTAATTTTAACTAATAAACTAAACTATGGAATATCAATAAAGTGATGAATAGACATCCCAGGTAAGTTACATCATTTTCATGTGTGAATGTGGAAGAAACTCGGTGAATAGACATCCCATTTCCATTTTGCTACCTCGCCAAGGAAAATGATTAGACTTAATTCTTATGTGCGAGACATAATGATACCTGGCTCTTTTTCCAGTGAAGTGTCAAATACATAATCAGAATCTTAAATCTGATTAATGTCTGTGTAAAGTTTCAATTCCACCGTGATGTTAACTGACATAGAACTCCAACAAGTGAAACAAAAATAAGGGATACCCTTGCTCCATTACTTAAGGGTAAAAGAACTCCAACAAGTAAATCAAAAATGAGGAAAAAGAATTTGGGTTACACAGTTTAGAAGGATGTTGAAAGCCCCGAAAGTTAGAGAGGTTAAGTGACATTTTTAAAAGCTGGGGGGGGGGGGGGGGGGGGTCACACAATTTATAAATATACCGATGTTACAAAGCATTATGGTAATTAATGCATGTAGATAGCACCATAAGGGAGTCAGGCAGGACAGTTAAGGATATAGTAGTCTAATCTAGGACGAGCAAAAACCCATAGACATGGGAACTTTAAAAACTGAATTGCGATAACCTGCAATTTTTCAGAAGGCATATTTATTGCACCTGTGTTTCCAGACATATAGACTCAAACTCATCCTGTAAGATGAAAGAAAAGAAACTCAGTTACATGTTGAAAACCTTTAACAAAAACAAGCATCACTAAAATAATTACCATAGAGTTACACTAGGTTACCAGAAAAAACTCAGTAGGCAAAAAATAAACATGATAACGAAAAAAAGACAAATAGTCAAGTAAGGAGAGATTTTGAAGAACTATCAGGACATAAATCTACTATAGCTTGAAACCAAGAAGTGGTGATAATAAGATTTATTTGTTTGCTTAACTGATTGATATTACAATATTAAAAAAATTACAAGGTCAATAGAAGTCAGGAAGCAGGAAAAACTTCAAATTATAGGTAGATATTAGGTAGTACACCAAGCAACTTTAGCAAACAAAACTAATTTTCTACAAACCATCAGTGAAGATGATGGAGGAGAAATGAGAAGGCAACATTGCACCCAGTGAGGGAGATAACACCTTAATGAAAATTGATTTGCTAATAATGTGCTGAATTTTTACAGTTTAACCCTATAGTTTAGTTTGATCTAAGGAGAAATTGGCATGAGTGGCATTCCCTAGTGTAAATCAAATTCTACAATAGGGTGCTTGATCACCGCAGTAAATGTTTCGTACGTTTGATATTATTTTCATACTACTATTAGAATGACGAAATAGATCCCTCGCTTTATTAGAAAATCGTCCAGCTCTAAATATTAGGACAAATAGCAACACAACTCCAAATCTCTACATCAAACATCAAGAAATGTTTAGATGTACTGGCAATCAAAACTTTATTGGGCAGAAAAGGCAACACACAGGCCAATATGTCATCATTCAGTTAGCAATTCTAGCAATCTCTCAACTTTTTCATTGCAAAAATTATTTCAAGACTGCTTCATATTATTATATAAAGTTAGATTATAGATTGCTAACAAACATAATCATTCTGCAGGTAGAATGTCTCTCTAGCGTTGTCAGCTGGGAGTTGATTGTGTTCTGGCAGTATCTATCATCAATCTAAGCAGTTAAGCCTATTAAGAAGTAGCCAACCAAAACACGGATTTAATCAACCTATAGTTTCTTTTCAAGAAAGAGCGGTTGTTTTAAATTTCATGATGCAAGCCATATAAAAAATATATATTGAACACATTATAATAAAAATGATGTTCCAACACAACTAAATGATGAAATCCTCTTCATATCAACTCTAAACTCTACATGAAAATGATCTAACTACAACTAGATTAAACAATACACTAGTCCATAGAAAATAGTAACATCAGTTATAACAGCTATATATTGCAGCAGCAGCCATGGTATCAAGGCATTTAGTTTTCAGTTATAACAGCTTTTCTACAAACCATTCATGCACAAGTCAAGTAATATTAGCATGTCTGAAAGTGTAGGGTAGATAACAAGTAGATTACAGAGAAACTTCGAACTGTGAGGATTTGATGTTAACTTGCCGCTCAATAAAAATAGTCAAAAGTATAGAACGTTACCTTTATATTTTCATGCAACGATTTAATGACCTGAAAAAGGGAGCACAGGCACAACATGGCTCAGTAGAAACAATATGATTTTGTTTCCAATAGAAAAAAGGTCGCTACCTCTAAGTTTCTAATAAAGCCTAGAGCTCATAATATAGACATTGGAAATGTACAAAAGTTACCTGAATAATCATCCGATATAGCCTTTCTCTCTCCGCCGCAGTAAAAGTAGAAAAAGCTTTGTCAACATCCTACAAGTTCATATTTGCCAAATTACACCATGCGACGTTATTCTTTCTGACTACTGATTATACATTTTGAATTCAATTAATCCCGTAAAAGTTTGTTAAATTTTTTTTGTTACTGGCAGAATAAAAACGTACGTTCCCTTTCTTCAGTTTATGATACAAAATTCTGCAATTTGATTAAAAGGCACAAATTGAGAAGGAACGAGCATTTAAAAAAATAATAAAAATTGCAACTTTCTCACAACATATCAACGATGATTAACCAAAAAAATACAGGTTTCATTTCAAACGTCAGAGAGATGAAAAGGGATTTGAGCGCCAGAGTGAGATTACCTCTGAAACCCTATTCTCTCGAGATTTGGAGGTTTTAGATTCAATGCATTTCTTTTCTTTATTCGAAATTTTCAGCATTTTCCCTTATTTTCTACCCAACGAGCACCAAGCAAATTAGCAAATTTGACTACAATTGACATCAATTGAATTTATAATACATGAATTCTAGAGAAATAGATCAAAAACTAGAACCAATCTAGAAATTCAGATATCACTGGTGAAAAAAGCCCCTGCAATCTAGCATAATTTTTTCTGAAAATCAATCGATCCACGCAGAAATTTCTAAAAACATACTTAAATAATCACGAACTTACTTGAGATTGGATGAAGATCGACGTTGAGAGGATCGCTAGGGCTTCCCTTGTATCAAATCGACCTTGCTCGTGGACTCGAAGAAGAATTCTAGGGTTTTCGAAATCGAAATCCGGATGAAGAGAGCGGAGATGAGATTCAGTGATGAGATCGATGATTATATGTTGATCTTGGCCACGGCGATTTTAGGGAGTGGAAAATTTTGGCCATGGGGATTTTTGGGAGCGGAAAATTTTATGGATTTCGTTAAGCGGTGAGGGCCAAAAGTCTTCGACAGTTGAGAGGGAGATATTTCGTTAAGTGGTTTGGGCCGTGGGCTTTAAAAACTTAAGCTCCAAAAGCCGAGGAACAATTATTAGGTCAGGGATAATTATTAGGTCTATGGCAACGTTTTTTATAAATTGTTGCATTATGTACTATAAACCGTTGCGATAGATATCTAACGCAACAGTTAAAACCGTTGCACCTTAACTGCTGCAATAGATCAATTATGTGGTAGTGAAAGCCACGGCTAACTGCATTTTACATATACATTTTCTTGAAAATATTTGTAGGGGAAGTGTCCGAACAACCTTTTTCCAAGATAATAAACGTGGCTGATTCATTCAATTATTTTCCCGGTGATTGCGGCCAACTTAATTAACTAGTCAAACACTGAACCAATGTTTATTCCTTATAAGGGGCTGTTTGGTTGGTTTCCTAAAAACCAAAATATAGAAATGAAAACTAAGAAATATCAAAAAGTACAATTTCACACATTTCCATCCCTAAAACTCACCCACAACATCTAATAAAATATTATTTTTATCTAACAACTCATCCACCACATCTAATAAAATATTATTTTCACCCAACAACTCATCCATCACATCCACCACATCTAATAAAATATTATTTTCATCAACAACATCACTCAACTCATCTCATCTCATATTTAAAAATTACCCACATCATCCAATAAGATTGTGACAACTCATCACATCTAATTAACATTTCATTTCTTTGTTTTCATCCCAAAAAGTTGTGAAAACGCATTTCTTAATCTTGGATCACATCACCCAATAATACAATGACAGCTCATCTCATCTCATTTCATTTCTTATTTTTAAGAATGAACCAAACAAACTTTTTTAAGAAATTGGTTTCTTATAATTCATTTCTTTATTTTTTTGGCCAACCAAACAACATCAAAACAAGTTTTCTTAAAAAATCACTCACATCATCCTATAATAAGGTGACAACTCATCTCCATTTTTTTGATTTCTTCTTTTTTTTAGCAAACCAAACACTCCCAAAATAATTCTTTGATTTTATAGTTTTCCATTTCTTTGTTTTCCAATTTTTTTAGGGCAAACAAACAGCCCCTAATTTGAACCAACATGGTATGAATTTGACACAGAAATTAAATTCATAGGATGCGGACATTTTCAATATCATCAGTAGAGCCCAGCCTCCACAGCTAAGCAAATGCCAGAGAGTCCCCATTTCTAATACACGGTAGGCACTAACACAAGAGTAGTAGGCGCAAGCGTGTAGCCGAAGTCTAACAAAAACTTGTGCCGTTCGCTCTATAATTGCATGTAAAGGTCAATTAATGCGTGATGATTTTGATTAATCAACTCTGTTTGGGTGCTTGCTTGATTGATGCAAGCCACGAAATCAGAGTTTTTGCCTGCAATTATGTGGTTTCTTGTGGCGATCATGAGGATTAGTATGCTTGCATTTTAATTAATTCTGTGCTCCTGTCTCTCTCTCTCTCTCTCTCTCTCTCTCTCTCTCTCTCTCTCTCTCTCTTGAATGCTAGAATTTTGGTTTTGTTGCTGAAAAAAAGGGAGTTCAAGAGCTAGCTAGCTAGCTTTGATTTTAGTTTCGCGGGTATTTTTTTTTCATTAATTAATCAGAGAAAATAGACATAGAATATACATGAAAGGAATGGAGAGAAGAGGCCAGCTAGCTTTGTGTTTAGTTTCACGAGCAATATTATATTTATTAACTAGAGAAAATAGGTACAGAATATACATAGGAGGTAAAAGGAAGAATTAGAAGATGAAACTACTGAATTTATGTTTCTATTATAATTATTTGGGACTCGATTCACTTGCGTTAGCCAGAGAGAAGAGTAAGTAAAAGAAAAGGGATTGAAAATTTACATTCTATCGTAGTGATCACATCAATATAAAGACAAAAATTATGTTGTCTGTTTTGTTTTATTAAGAACGTCGACAGAATTTTTCTTGAATTGAGATCTTTTATGTGCGATGTGTACATGAAATTCCAGATTGAGAGTTCTCTATTTCTTCTGGTACTCCTTAATTTACTTATCCATTCATGGACATAAGATTATATAATTTGGTCATTGTTATTATTTCTTCTTCTCTTAGCATATCGTATGATGTTTGCTTCATATTTAATGCAAGCAAATGAGCATTGTTTTAGTCTTCACCGTGGGATCTTGACTGGCACTCAGGGTATCAGCTTAAAACTAATTAAACAAAATTCAATATGACAAGTAGTAAAATATGGTACCACCATTAGAACTGGTCCTAGCTAGAGAATATGGGACTGCAAGAGATGCATTAAATAACTCATTCGTAAATTTTAAGTTATACATAATTAGTTGTGATTGAGTCGAGAGAGACGAAAATGGAGAGATATCATGGTCATAGCTCATTAAGCAAATTAAAAAAAACACTTAATTATCATTGGATCAAAACGAATGAAAATCATAGCTTACAACTTATAGCCCATGAAAATTATGAATATTAAACAATCGTAGCTTATAGTCCGTGAGATTTGCGATTTTTAGAAACAGAAATTTTTATTGTCATTGGAGCAGAAAAAATGAAAAAAAAAAATCATGAAGTACAATACATGAAAATTGTGAATTTTAGAGTACACATAATTAATTGTCATTGGGCCGAATAAGAAGAAAATGAATAAAATTTTAACTTATAGCCTAATAAAGTTATGAATTTTGAACTATACTTAATCAATTGTCATTGAGTCAAAACAAACAGCAATTGACAAAAATGTTGGTTATTGTCCATGAAAATCACGAATTCCATAGAAAAAATTTTAAATTGCCATTCAGTCAAAATGAATAAAAATTGAAAAATCTTAAGTTATAATCCATAAAAATTATAAATTTTGAAATACACATAATTAACTGTCATTAGACAGAAATGAATAAAATTTGACAAAAATCATAAGTTATATATAGCCCTTGAAATTTGTGAATTTTAAAGTAAGCTAAATGGAGGTTGAATAAAATCATGGCTTAAAGCTTAGAAATTTGTGAATTTTAAAGTACATCAAACAATTACCTTTAGATCAAAATAAATGAAAAATGGACAAAAGTTGTGGGGGTTCATGAAAATCATGAAATTTAAAGTATTTTTATGCTAAACAAATGAAAATTGATGAAAATCATGGGTTATAATTCATAAAAGTCATTAATTTAAAATATATATAATTAATTTTTACTTCACCAAATGTATCAAATTGAAAGATGTCATGTGTTATATAGTACATGAAAATACTGAATTTTAGAGTACACCAAATAATTACTATTACGTCAAACAAATAAAAATGAATAAAAAATGAGGGTCATATCTTAATAAAATCATGAATTTTTAAGAAAAAATTAATTGCTATTGTGATGAACCAACCCAAAAATTTTAAAAAAAAATATTGGGCTAATAACCCATGAATTTTGAAGTACACATAACTAGTTGATATGGTTGAAATTGAGGGAAATAGGAATTATATTGTGTTATAGCCTATGAAAATCGTGAATTTTAAAGTACGCATAACTAATTATTATTTGGTCAAAATAGAGAAAACCAAAAAATATCATTTTATAGCACATGAAATTCAAGAAGCTTCAAACATACCTTATCAATTTCCATTGAGATGAAATAGATAAAAAAGGACAAGAATTATGGTCATAGCCCAGGAAAATGATGAGTTTTAAAAAAATACTTAATTGTATTTGTGTCAAAACAAACAAAAATAAATAAAAGTCTTGGTTAAAAACCACAAAGAGCACGAGTTTTGAAGAAAAAACTCAGTTCTGATAAGGTCAAAACATATAAAAATGGACAAAATCATAGGTTAAAACTCACAAAAATTGTGAATTATGAACTGTTGATATCAGTTATCAAATAGGGGGTTATCTGAGAGCTTGTGAGAGATTATGGTCCTCTTAACTCCTCCTGATGAATGGTTCTGGGGCTTGCTATTCTTCCCTGCACATGAAAGAACTCGTACGAGGGCGGAGTTGGGTTCTCCGATTGTTCATTCAACGATCAAGTTAGTAGGTAATCTTGAGTGGCAAAGTATAGAGTATGCTTTTAGTTAAGTAAAAAGAAGAGAGCCTTACCTCATGTAGTGCCACTCCTTTTATAGTGGATCTGAGGGGCAAGAAAGTAACTTGGGTCGAGTCTAGCTAGGCAGCTGAATTGACGGACATGTGCTATGTGTCGGTTGCTGAAGGAAATGAGTCACCTAGTCATGCCTTATAACCCTTAAAAATACTAAATATTAATCTCCATAGAGAATTCTACACGTGTCTTACATTATACCTAACCCAACTAATTCAAGACCAAGATAACCTCTGCCTCAGCATGACCGACTTGTGTTTGGTGGAAAATTTGTAGTAAAAAGAATGAAAGAAAATTGATTTGTATTCTCTCGATCTTAATTACAATTTGGATTTCCGATTACAAAAGAGAGGAGAATGATCTGGATTCTCCCATTTGTTTAAGTTTGGGTTCTTCACGGTAGCGATGAGATGCCTCCCTCGAATGCTCGCGTCGAGTTTGCTTCTCGTTGATGATCCGAACGTTCTTGTTTCACTGGAACGGTATCTTCTCCTCACGATTTGACATTGTGGAGGACTTGCGTGGTAAGTTTGAAACTCTGAATGAGTTGATAACTCAAAGTGAGTTTAAACTCTTGTAAAAGAGTTGATTGATCTTAGTCGTAATTGGTTAGACAAGCCAAGCACGAAGATAGCCCCAAGAATCTATTGCCGAGAAGATGATCCGAAGAAGCCAATCTCTAGATCTCTAAAATTCTTAAAGATCCAAAGATATCCCCCTCTCTCCTCTCTTTTCTTTACTACCGAGTCTCAGATCCAAAAAAGCCCACCAATCTGAACTGATTTTTCAGTTATTTATAGGGGATTAAGGGGTATAACTACCCCATTAATTTGCTTCTAAGTGGGGCTAATGGGATGTAACTGCCCCTTAAATCACTCCTGAATGGAGTTGTGATCCCATCAGATCGTGAAAAACGGTTTTGAAATTGTTCAGCTCGTGTTTGAAAGAGTCAAACGTAAAATCCGCATTCTAGCATGAATTCTGCGTTCAAACGCAGCGTCTGGAAGCTCGTTTGCAGCGTCTGGAAGCTGCATTTGTAGCATTTGGAAGTTGCATTGGCATCTTGTTGGAAGCTGCGTTTGGCAGCTTGGAAGCTATGTTTGGCAGCGGATGGAAGCTGCGTTGGTAGCTTTCGGAGGCTGCGTTTGTGGCTGAACATGAGCTGCATTGGCAGCTAGATCTGAGCTACGTTTGCAGCGTTTAGAGCTGAATGTGAGTTGCGTTTGCACTGCGTCAGCGGCTGTGAATGCGGTGCTTCTTGATGCTGGTACGCGGGGAGGACTTCCGCGTCTTGATTTGAAGAGACCGTCAATTTGTAGTCTCTTTCTGTCAAAGCGTTGCAAAGATCATCATTTTGTAATCTTTGCTTTAGCTCTTTGATATGTGAGAGTCGTCAGATTGTAACTCCCGATGTTGATTGTGAAGGCTGTTGATTAGAGCTTTTATCAGTTGTTATGAAGATCGTCAGATTATAACATTCATCGATCTACAAAAAAGTATTTAAATTGTAGCCTTCTGGAAGCCGTTAAATTATAACTTTCATCATTGGTGTTTGATGGGGATCAGCTATCTGCAGTGATTTTTAGACAACCTACAACTTGTTCAACTGACATCTCGCATAATCGAGTCAAAAGGTGGTGCTTCTCAGCCTTAGACCTGAGGAGTCTAAAGACGATAGTTACCTCGAACCCCTCGTCAGCCGACTACTCTCACATTAATTACCTTGACAAGATCATCATTGCCCTAGCCCCCATAGCCTTTATGACTTATCGGACCTAATCAGCACCAAGCAACTGCTGTCAGTGCCACAATAAATAACGAGGTGACTCACTTCTTTTAGCAACTGACACGTAGCACATGTCTGCCAACTCAGATACCTAGCTAGACTCAACCCAAGTTACTTTCTGTCCCTCAGATCTATTATTAAAGGAGAAGCACTACATGAGATACGGCTCTCTGGTTTTTTTATGTAACTAAGAGCATACTCTATACTTCCCCACTCAAGATCAACCTTCTAACTTGATCGTCGGATGAACAATTAGAGAACACAATTCCAGCCTCTTACAAGTTATTTCATGTGTATGGAAGAACAGCAAGCCCCAGAACCAGTCATCAGAAGGAGTTAGAGGACCCTAATCTCTCCACAAACTCTCAGATAACCATCTGTTCGATAATTGACATCAACATGAACTATACATATTTAGTTGCTATTAGGTCAAAATAGATAAAAATAGACAAAAATCATCTAGTCAATAAAAATCATGAATTTTAAAAAAAAATTAATAATTTAATTGTGAATTATCCAAATGAACAAAATTTGATCAAGATTATGAGTTATAAACTTATAACACATGAAAATAATATATTTTGAAGTACACATAACTAATTGTCTTTGGGTCAAAAATGAACAAAAATGGATAAATATCTTAAGTTATAGTCTTTGAAATCTACAAATTTTGACGTACACAAAATTATTAGATCAAAACAAATAAAAATAGAGAGAAATCATAGGTAGCTTATGAAAATGATGTGTCTTTTAGAAATAAAACTTAGTTTTCATTGGTAAATGGAAGAGAGTTTACAAAGTGGATTATAACCTATAAAAAACGGATAGAAAATAAGGGTTACAATGCATGAAAATCGTAAATTTTGGGGGAAAAAACTAATTGCTATTGGTACAAATTAAGAAAAATTTGACAAAAATTATGAGTTATACTCCATGGAAGTCACAAATTTGACAATATGCATAATTAATAGCTATTTGGTCAAACTGGATAAAAATGGAAATATATCATGTTACAAGCCATGAAAATTATAACTTTTAAAGTATGCCAAATAATTATTGTTAGGTCAAAATAAATAAAGAGTAACAAAAATTTGGTTATTGCATGTGAATAGCTGTAGGTAATAAAAATTACCTTTATCCCTATCAGAGAAGTTCAGAACAATACTGCTAAAACATTGCCCGAAATAGCAAAAAAGGGGAAAAAACATCGATATCTCTCAAACCGGAAGGAATTTGGCGAAATAGATGGGAGCAAACCAAACCCTTTTGGTTGGTTTAGTTGGCTCCGTCTCGTTAAGATAGTCGATTTTCATATATAATTTTTCTAATTCTGACTTACGGTTTGAAAGTTATGACCTATTCTTCGTGGCATGTTCTGGAGCTCGCCTGAAGAGCAAGCTCACCTACAAAGGAGCTTAGCTCGCCTAAAGGCTTGACGCTCGCCTGCATAAGGCAAGCTCGCCTGAAGAGCTTGCCTAACAGCTTGGAGCTCGCCTGCATGATCCAGGCTCGCCTGAAGGTCAAGCTTGCCTACATAAGGCAAGCTCGCCTACACAGCCTCGCTTGCAGAGCTCGCCTGACTGTTTGAAGCTCGCCTGATAGCTTGAAGCTCGCCTGCATGACCCAGGCTCGCCTGAAGGCCAAGCTTGCCTGAAGGCTTGAAGATCGCCTACATAAGGCAAGCTTGCCTGCACAGCCTCTCCTGCAGAGCTCGCCTGACAGTTTGAAGCTCGCCTGCACTGCTTCGCCTGCACCGCTTCGCCTGCAGAGCTCACCTGACAGCTTGAAGCTCGCCTGCATGATCCAGGCTCGTTTGAAGGCCAAGCTCGTTTGAAGGCTTGAAGTTCGCCTGCATAAGGCAAACTCGCCTGACAGCTCAAAGCTCGCCTGCATAAGGCAAGCTCGCCTGCAAGGTCGCCAGCCCGCCGACATGGTTGCTAGCTCGCCTAGCCTATCAGTTGCCTACTTGAAGCATGAGAGCAGTTAAATCCCTTGATTTAAGGGATTGGTTATCCTCATGACCATACCCAGCATAGGAATGATCACTTCCCATAATTTAAGAGAGTGGGTACACCCATTCCACATGAAGGAGTGGGCATGACTCTCCTTGGTTATTTATAAGCCGCGTTTGGCTACATGAAAGAGGTCTTGGACCAAAGGCTGACATTCTTCTTTTGAGAAGAGCTTGGCATCTTCGAACTCTTATATCTTGACCTTCTTTGGGACCGGATCTTTTAAGTTGACTAGGTCTTGGACTCTTGATCAAGACCGAACCTATTTGGTTCCTTGGCAATCAGTTCTCTTAAGCTCTAAGATAACCGAGCCTGGCTCTTTGCAAACTCATTAGCAAACAGCTTGTTCGCGATCTCGTTCGAATCCGCAGCTGAAGAAGACCGAACTTTGAGATCTCGGCGTACTTAGGCTCCGAGCAATCAAGCAATTGTTCGGCCATCAAACTCATCCAACCGAGCTTCTACTGCATACTGAAGCTCTAACCGCAACTTCGATCGGATCGTCCAAGGAAAACAAACTCGGCACGAGCTCCGAGGGAGGCGTCCTACCACTGCCAATGAACCCACGTTAAACAAGGAGGGTCATTCCCTCCTCTTTTGTTGTAAACTTTGATCATTAGTTTGTAATAAGTCATTCTTATAAATACAAACGACCCCTCAAACGGAAAGTTAATTTTTACACCAACAATAGCGAATTTTGAAGAAAGACAACTCAGTTGCTATAATAATGAAAGACAAAAATCGTGGGTTATAATTCATGAAAATCAAAAATTTTGTAGTGTGCATAATTTATTGCTATTTGGTTTAAATGGAGGAAAATAGAAATACATCAAGCCTTATAACAGATAAAAACAAAAATGGACTAAATATGTGAGCTGTTGCTCATTAAAATCATAAATTTTGAAGAAAAAAACTTAATTGCTATTACGAAAAAATAAAGAAAGATTGGAAAAAAAACTTTTTTTATAACTAACGAGAAAATTTTGAATTACACATAACTAATTGCTATTTGGTCGAAATAGAAAAAAATAAAAAAGGTCACGTTATAGCCCATAAAAATTACAAATTTTAAATTGCCCTAATCAATTGTCATTTGTGAAATAAACAAATATGGACAAATGTTTTAGTTAGGACCCATGAAAATCACAAGTTTTGAAGAAAGAGAATATTATTGTCATCAGGTCGAAAGGCGCTAAATGGACAAAGTTGTGGGTTATAACTCATGAAAATCGTGAATTATGAGCTACACGTATATAGTTGCCATCAAAATAGATGAAAATGGACAAAAATCGTAGGTTATAGCCCTTGAAGCTCTCAAATTTTGCAAAAAGAAAATTTTGAATTTTGAATATGCTAAATAATTTTCATAAGTCGAAACAAACGAAAGCAAACAGAAATTATGGGGTTATAGCCCATGAAATTAGTAATTTTTTTTAAGGAAGCAAGCTTAATTGATACTGGGGAGAAACAAACAAAATTTGACAAAATTTGTGTGATAGCCATTTGAAAATTGGGAATTTTAAATTAAGCAAAATTACTTGCTATTTGGATGAAATGAACGAAATGAAAAAATATTGTGGGCTATAGCTCACGAATCTTGAATTTTGAACTGTGCATAGTTAATTATCATTGAGTAGAAACAACGAAGATTTTGAAGTATGTCAAATAATTATCTTTGGGTAAACCGACGATAACAAACAAAAATCTTGTCTAAGTCCATGAAAATCAAAAATTTTGAAGAAGAAAAGCCTAATTTCCATTGGATCCAAATAAATAAAAATGGACAGAACTTATGGGTTATAATCCATAAAAATTATAAAATTTTTATTGCACATATTAATTTTTATTGGGTCGAAATAGATGAAAATGGTACCCAAGAAAATCATGAATTTTGAAAAATAAAACATAACAGCCGCCAAAGCGAAACATATGAAATGATGAAATCGAGGATTATAAGTTTAGGTGTCATTTTTAACTTTGTATCAGCCCCAAAAGTGCAAGTATTGTCATTGTTTTGAGTCAAAAATCACCTTTTTCTTCACTTATCTTTTAACAAACGTTAATTTAATCAAAAGTATAAACATCCACAGGGATAATCCTTCTGGATATACGAACACTGACCAGGCTGGTTGGCGTGTTGACATCATTAGTGGAGCCCACACGCTGTCCATCTTCTCACTCTCTAGGCTTAAAAACTAATTACTCAATTAACGAGTAGTTTTAGTTTAAGACTTTGGACAGGACCAGCTTTTTGGTCATGAAAAGGACGCGTTGACGGCTTCAGCTGAGAAGACCGAATGCACAAGCAAGTTCGTCTCACTTAAGGGGCTGTTCGGTTATTTCCTAAAAACCAAGAAATGGAAATGAAAAACCAAGAAATCTCCAAATAACCCATTTCTTCCATTTCCATCCCTAAAACTCACCCACAACATCCAATAAAATATTATTTTCATTCAACAACTCATCCACATCATCTAATAAAATATTATTTTTATCTAACAACTCATCCACCATATCTAATAAAATATTATTTTCATCTAACAACTCATCCATCACCCTAATAAAATATTATTTTCATCCAAACATCACTCAACTCATCTCTTTTCATCATTTCAAATCACTTACATCATCCAATAAAATAATATAACAATTCACTTCATCTCATTAACATTTCATTTCTTCCATTTCTTCCCAAAAAGTTATGAAAACACATTTCTTAAACTTTCCTCACGTCACCCAATAATACAATGACAACTCATCTCATCTCATTTCATTTCTTATTTTAAAGAATGAACCGAACAAAAGAAAACAAGAAAACTACAGGAAATAGGTTTCTTATAATTCATTTTCTTATTTTTTTTGCCAACCGAACACATCAAAACTAGTTTTCTTAAAAAACCACTCACATCATCCAATAATAATGTGACAACTCATCTCATTTCATCTCCATTTCTTTGATTTCCTTTTTTTTTAGCAAACCAAACACTCCTAAAACAATTCTTTGATTTCCCACTTTTCTATTTCTTTGATTTCCCACTTTTTTATAGCCAAACGAACAGGCCCTAAAAGAAAAAAAAAAAGGAAAACAAAAATAAAAGAGGGGAAAAAATGTAACTATTCATGTTAACAGAAAGAAATATTTATAATAAAAAAAGGACAGTTGAAAGACCACTTTTATGATATTAATGAGTGTAATACGAATCTCAATCATCAACATATTACTAGATTGTTAAACTTGAGAAGAGAAGAGGTTCTCTATCGTCGGGGTTACAAAGAAAGATTCACATTCGTTTCATAATTGTTTCACCTACATTTCTTTTTCATTAATTTTCATTCAACATAAATACATCATATTCTACGATTTGAATGCTCTCTATTGTCACGTTCTATTTTTTTGGATACCATCCACTACAAAACAAATAGTAGAGACACTACTATCCCATTGACAGAGATTGATTAGTTTAGTGGGTGCTTGTGGTTCATGCTAGCGTTTATCGTACCATCTATGAATTGCGCTCATTATTAATTAGATCTTAAAGGCAAATCACAACCACATACTAAATAAATCGATGAATAATAAATCCAAATCCATATCTTTTATGTAGTGATTGATTGTGATTTATCGCAAATACTAATAGTTATCCTCTTTAACCATTTTCACTTTGGATCTGAATTCTCTATAGTGTTGATTGTAAAGAAAACCTACAATTAGATATATGGACTAATACTATTGGTTTATTTCAATGGACCCAGCAATTAAACTTTTTTATATAATTTAAATAATTAATACCATTAATGGTGACATCTATTGAAGTGAGGAAATTTGGACGGTGAATTGTGGAGTCTCTCTACAACTAAGAATGTAGAGGATCTCTTTCTTTCTTTTCGTTAGTCTTCAAATTTCTCTCTCTCTCTCTCTCTCTCTCTCTCTCTCTCTCTTTTAATAATAAAGTTGTCTACTCTTTCAATTAATTTGCATTGTTCTCTTGTTGATATCTCAACCCACATATTTCTTTCACGAGCTTTGTTACGGGGACCCAGAATATAGGACCAATAGGAGGGACAAGTCAGGTGTCCCTCTTTTATTGGATAATAAGTTGATCATCATTAATGATGACCAACTCATTATCCAATAGAAAGGGAACATCTCACTTGTTCTCTCTATTGGTCCCATATTTTGAGTCCTTGAGGAATTTTGCTTTTTTCAGTGATCCAAGCACCACGTAAATAAGGAAGGGTAAACTCCCACCTAATACACTCAAAATCTAAACTAACTCAGAGACCTACTTTTGATTAGAAAAGGTAGAATATCCCAAATCGTATATAAAAAGAGAAATGCTCCTTATAATAATCATAGCTAATCATTCCCCTCACGCACTCCTAAACCCCAAAAAGAACCCACGCGGCTTCCAACACATCTCTCAGCCTTCTCCCCTCTCTTTACCTTCAACAACACCTCTCCCTCTCCCTCAACTGCCCCAAAAGCTCACCCAAAAAAAACAAAGAAGAAGAAGAAAAAAAAAGGCCAAAACAAACACCAACAAAAGAGAGAGAGATTTAATTTGCATAGAGAAATGGAAGGAGAGAGGGAATCCCCTCCACCATTTTGGTCAAGAACGCTCTCTTCATCATCATCTTCTGCCAATTCGAACTCAAATTCAATCGTGGGTCTAGTTATAATCCTCTTGCTCTCCATCTTCGTCATCCTGTTCTTCCCTTCGCTCGTCTCCTCGCCGTTCAGAGGAGCCCACTTCAGACCTACTCTCTTAAAAAACTGGTGGGACCTACTCAACTTCGTCCTCGTCGTCTTCGCCATCCTCTGCGGCGTTCTGGGCCGCGGCAGCACCTCCGGGCCCGAAGAAGAACCCGAACGAATCCGGCCCGCTCCAGCACTCCCGGCCCAGATGAGCTACTCCGTCGAGAATAACTGGGCCGCCTCCGGCCCAATGAGAAGGATGAGGAGCAGCAGCTCGTACCCGGACTTTCGGCAGGAGGCCTGGTGGGGACCTCCGGATGACAGCTGGCGGTTCTACGACGACGTGCAGCTGTACCACCGGAGATCTCAACGGGGCAATGACGTCGACCGTGACGTCGTCAGGACGATTCCGGTCGTTGAGAGTACGGTCGAAGTCAAGAAGCAGCCGACGCCGCCTCCGTCTCCGCCGCCTCCGGCGAGATCCCGATCCCCCCCGCCTCCGCCGCCCCCTCCTCCGCCACCGCCGCGTGAGCAGAGGCAGCCTAGGAGACGGCACGTGAGGAAGCTCCCGCCAGGATCCACAACGACAGAAACGACAGAGAGAAGATCCGATCCGCCGCCGCCTCCTCCTCCGCCGCCGCCGCCGCCTCCGATGACGCCGCCTCGGCCGCAGAAGCTACACAGAAAGAAGAGCAGCGGAGCAAAGGACTTCGCCGCGGCGATCTCTCATTTCTATCAGAAAAAGAGAAAGAGGAGCAGCAGCAGCAAAATGAAGAAGGTCCACAGCGACGAATCGATCGATTCTGGGTTTCCGTCGACTCCGCCGCCACCTCCTCCGCCTCCTCCACCGCCTTCTTCAGTGTTTCACCATCTCTTCTCTCACAAAAAGAGCGGGAACAAAAAGAAACAGCCTCCTCCGCCGCCGCCCCCGCCGCCAAAACCTAAGAACCGGCATCCTCCTCCTCCATCGCCGCCGGAAACTTACAGATCGTCAAGATTCACTGACTATCCACTCCCTTACTCTCCTCTCCGGCCACCGCAGCCGCCGCCTCCGCCGGCAAAAACTAGATCTAAACCGAGAGAAAGGAGGGAAAAGACGATCGAGGATTATTATTCAGTACCATACTCTATTCCAATAGCACCGCCGTCGCCGCTGCCGCCGCCTCCACCTCCGCCGCCGCCGTCACCGCCGGTGAGCATTCTCAGTAATCTACGTGGCGGCGGAGGAAACGAAGGGGAGGCGGCGTTTTGTCCGAGTCCCGATGTGAATAACAAAGCCGAGATGTTCATTGCGAGATTTCGAGCGGGGTTGAAACTCGAGAAGATCAACTCGATTAAAGAGAAGGAGCAGATCCAAAGTCAAGAGCAGCAGTAAAATGGGGTAAATTGCAGATTACTCCCTCGTAGTTGGGTAGTGGTGAGAAGTGATGAAGGCTAGATGAGGGGTTATCTGCAATTTAGCCTTCTAATTTAAGATTCAGTTCTACCTCATTTATATTTATACTTTTTTATTTTATTTATAGTATGTATATTGGGTTTGTTTTATTTATTTGATTTATTTTTTTCAAATATAGAGTGAAAGATACTGGGTGATTGTAAGTTGTAATGAGAGTTTGAACGAAAGAGAGAGAAAGGGTGGCGCCTGTGTTGAGCTTTTAATTGGCAAGGTTTCATGCATGTTATGAATAGATAGAGTTTTGAGGATTTTTTTTTTTTTTTTT
>BQKN01066823.1:257963-274380 GCA_022839385.1 Asparagus kiusianus
TATATATATATTACATTGGTATATGCTAAATATAAGTTTCTAGTAACTAATTTATCCTTGACAATCGCAAGTCCTCGCTACATAAAAATGTTAATAATTTCTCGTGTCTCATCTTAACAGGTTTTGGTCCATCATCCTGTGGATGTGGCATGGTGTCACTATCCTTTTCCTCGCCGAGAACAATCCCAAGTCTCTGGCTCACTGTGATCTTGAGCTCATAAATGACATTCTGGATTACAACCATGTCAGCAAAATCACTATCTTCTACTGCCAGTAAATCATTTGATAAACATAGATCCAGAGTAACATAAGATCAGGCAGTTTTGAATATAAAACTGGGATATGGTGAATAACAATAGTTAAATACATAACAAAAGTTGAAAACAACAAACCGCTTAAATACACAAGCTATAGTGTCCCTGGTTGTCAATAGTCTCTTCCTCCTTTAACCAAGACTTATTTTATACTTAAAAGTATTAATTCCATCAAATCTCATAAACTTTAGTATTGTGTTTGAAACCTTCAACACGTCATAGGCAAAGTTGCTCTAATCTAGATTGAAACAACAACAAGAAAGACACATCTAGCATCCCCAGTATGTAAACCTAAAAGATACAAGACTAACAAGGAAGCTGGTAAAACATAAGGGTTTCAAACTGTAATGGAACTCCATCAAGATCATTATCAACAACTCTGCAACATGAAGAAACATTTCTATAGTTTTCCTTTTTTTTAACAGAAAGAGAAGTGAAATTGTTGGAAATACTTTCGTGAGAAGAACAAGAGCTGAAGTTACATTACATTGTTGCAGCATGGTAATAAATGGCTGTCCTGGGAATGACTGTAATGATCCTATATGAAATGTGCTTTATTTTTTATTCTCTCCTACATTGTTTTATTTGTAATCTATTGAAGTTTAAACTTATGAATTATAGAATAGAGAATATTATCATAAATAGTGAGTATCAAATCTGTTTTCAAAGGAAATAGGCTTATAGAGCTATAGAACCACAACTTCAGCCTCTCTTGTAAAACTACTATATGCATGCTTAAACATAGAAAACTGCCAAGAACTGTCCCAAGTTCTTTTACAATTCTTCTCCATTTTCACTCAAAACCAGGATAACATGTTGGCCATTGGTTCACAAACTAACTCAATTTTGTCAGTAACAGGGGACAGAAACAGACGTTTTTTATCAAAAAGTTTTAGAGAAAGTTCATACCGCTTGGCACTTTCTGACAATAGAGTAATTTTTTTGGCAAATGATAAAAAAGTTGCAGCTAAATTACCAGATTGGTATATTTTGTTGACTCTAAGTACCTACTTGGTATATTTTCTTACTTCAGCAACGCTAAGGTCTATATAATGGAACATGATCAACGACCTATTTTTTGGCCGGAGCAAAATTTCCAGTGACTAAACGTCAGATGCATCTTATGTGGCTTAATTGGGCTTATGTGGCCAAGGATAAGCATGATATTTACCTAACCGTTCTTTAAAAAATCCCCAAATTTCCCCCCTTCTCTTTCACCTCTATTATCTCTCCATGTGAGGGAGAGAATGATTCTTCCCCAAATTACAGAGATTGCTTAACCCAATTCCAATTTCCCTAACCTAATTTTAATCCTAGGAGGAAAAAGAACACCCAATTTGATCGCTGCCCTTTTGAGCACTAATTTGAGGGGGAAAAGGAAAAAAAAACTTTTCAGCTCAAAAGAATGAGCACAAACTACCTACCACTCTGGCCAAAAAATAGGCCTTTTTGTCAGTCATGTTCCACTTAATATACTTTATCATCGCCGGAGTAAGAAAATACCAAGTTGGTACTTAGGGTCAACAAAATATACCGATCTGATAACTTACACAAAAGTTTCTGTTAGTTTCTAAGAATTGATCCAAGAAAAGATAATGAAATAAGAGAGGATAAGAAAATAGCTTTTTCAATAATATAAGAAAATGCTATATTACTTCAAATCTTAAAGTTTACTATATCAGCACAGCAGATAATAAGACCAAAGGGGGAAATGGTCTTATTATGATTAAAGAAACTCACTCTGCAGAAAATTTGAGAAGGTCGATAAAAAATTGCTTGATATCACCTAACAATTCAGGAATGGCATCAGCTGCCACATATACAAGTTTACCACTTACCTGCGGAGCTAAAAACCTGTCAGTATGCTGATGGAGCTAATCGGAAAGAAGAAAATAACAGAATGCACTAAAACATACAGTGATTATGTGTGACAGCACAGTATACTCAAGCTCTTTCCTGTAAGCATTCAATAACAATAACAAGGATGATAATGTCTGCTTGCAAGCCATGCACAACGCAAATGAATCATCTAAAAGACCTGAATTGGAAATGTAATATAAGAAAACTAGTTAGCATTACTGAAAACAGCGGACAGCATAAAATGAAGTCATATTACCATATCTATCCATCGCAGACAGCTGATTTTCATTTATCGCGCTTATGAGTGCAGCTACAAGCCCAGCATCATAACTCACCCTGTAGAAGCCTGTTTGGTCAACGTTGAACTTAATCCAATTGCGTCCATCTTTTATGTTGGTGATTTTACCCATCAAGGTAGTGTTACCATTTGGAGAGCCAATAACCTCCCCAATGTCCAGCTTATCAGATTTTGTTTTGAGTAGAATCTTTTTCTGATTATTATATGAATTACAACATAGTGTTATTGGAACAATCCATTGTCCATCACCAACAGACCCGTCTGCCAGGAAATGTGACTGCAATGAGGAAACAAGATTTCATATTAGAAATAATAAAATATTTGTGTCCAACATGGCAAGACTTTAAAAGGACTGCTGCATTTTGCATTCCGACGAACTATTATTTTGCAAATGAAAAGGAAAAGTGTGGGCATGATAATATATAGAACACGTGGATACTCGTGTTCACCATATACCAAGTGGTTTCATGAATTGTTATGTCCACTGTTCCCTTCTTCCACGGAATCAGTATTAGTCACTATAAATACCTCATATTGCTGATTTTAAGAACTATTGATTGAATGCTGTTAATAGATAAGTTAAACCGTTCTCTCTCATATACTTTGAATGAGAAACAAATTGATTGTTCAAGCATAAAATGTTGGCGTGTTTAATCATATTGCACCCAATCTGGATCAATAACGGGTGCAGAACGATTGTGGACCGTCGATTAAAAGCCAATAGGATTTTTTTGGATCTTTCTTTTTAAGAAAACATTTGATGTAATCCTGCATGAAGATGGGCCATGAAATGAAGTTATGAAAATTGTCAAGCATGTGAATTGCTTCCCTTCTTGAGCATGTGAAGTGCTTTGACAGGTGAATTGGCTCCTTGGGCATGAAGCTCTTAGGTGTGAAATGCATTCTTTAGTAGGATGTGAAGCCCTTAAGTGTGAAGTCTATTCTTTAGCGTTGTGCTAAGCTACCCCAACACCGTGACTGGGCTTCCATACCCGTGTCTTCGACACTCCTTTTTTTAATGGAAAAAAGGAACGTTGAAGACATTAACTGCGACGTGTATTCAATTAAAAAGAAAAAGAAGTTTCTTCGACACTCCTTGGACACTCTTTGAATATGCATACATTTACTGAGAAGTGTACTCAATCATATAATACATGTAGTTTAAAAGACTCATCATACACTTCTTGGATGTTTATTTACACTTTACATCCACGTCTGTAACTCACTGCAACTCATTGCACACAGGTTGGCTTCGTTTTAGGCCATACCTAGTTCAGAAGTATGAATTTAAAGGGTCATTTAGGCGTCTAGTTCAAAAACGAGTGATTTTCCAATTTATAATATCCTTAACAAATGAAACATAAAAGGGTAATATGTACCTAAGGAGACTCCTTAGGGTACATCTAAGGATGCACCTCTCAATGGATGAATTGGGCTACTTTAATGGACGATCCGCTCCATTCATCATGGTCTAAATGTCTTAAAACATCTACAAAATAAAAATCATGACATGTGAATATTTCTAACACATATTTTTTATTGTCTTTTTTGTTATGTTATCATAAAACCGTTAATTTTACTATTACTTGATGCATTAGTAAAACCAACCCAATATGTCTAATTTTTGGTTTACATGACATCCAAATCATATAGATCAAAATGAACGGAGAGGATCAAATAAATTGATTGCATATAATCTAATTTTCAAGGTGCATCCTTAGGTTAAATCTAAAGTGGCTCCTTAGATACATATTTCCCAACATAAAAATATTATAGGAATTTTTTTAGTTTTATAACAACATGTGAATGAAAAAACAAAATTGATTACATGTAAATTATTAATTTCAATTTGTATATATGGAAGTGCTACCATATCCTACTTTTTATAAATTTGTCACGTACCTTACTCATATCAGTACCCGCACCTATGGATGCCCTTCAGTGTGAAGTTTATTCATCTAAATCCTCTTTTATTTTTAGTTCTCCCACATTAAGACTGAATACCCATGTGTGGATAAGGTGTGAATCCCTTTAGTGGGAAGCTTATTTATCTAAAACCTCTTTTATTTTCCCATCTTTAGATCGAATACCTTGCTCCCTCACCCCTCATTATTGATGGGGGACATGACTAGAGCTACGATTTGGAAACTAGGGGAAAAAAGAGAGGATTTAGATAAATAAGCTTCACACCTAATGGCTTCATATCCCACTGAAGAGTAGGCTTCAAACCCTAGGGCTTCACACCCCACTAGAGAATAGGCTTCACACGTAAGGGCTTCACACCCAACAAACAATTCACATGCTCAACAAGAGATTCATATCTCAAGAACCTTTCATTTTATTCATCATAGTCCATTTCACATGAAGGATTACATCTTATTTATAGAAGAGAAGAGAGAGATGATAGACCAAATTTGGCAGTAAATCAAAATCCTAATTAAATCTAACCCTAACAAACTTAAAAAGGTGGAATGAAATATAAATCCTAACTAAATCAAAAAGTAATATCATAAATAAATCCAAAAGAAATCCTACCTCGAATAAAAGATTACATAACATAAAATCAAAACCTACCAAAAAAGAAAGATCTTATAAAATCCTAATAAAATATTTATCAAATATTCACCTAACCTTCAATAAGATTCACATGTGAATCCGTCCTACATAAATTGTGGCAGTCAATTTTTCAATTTTATTAGACAAAAACATTAAGGGGCCGTTTGTTTTCATGCATATTGGTGCTTTTGCATTGAAAAATGAGACCACAAGCTTAAAATAATAGATTGTTATTAAATACATCGTTTGTTTTTTAAACCTTCATCCCATGAATTTGGGTTGCCACATAGGATAGATGCATCAAACATAATACCCTAAAAATATACTGATTTCACTCAAATTTGTGATTGGCCTCATATCCTTAATGAATTGCACATGCAACCAAACAACATTTGGTTGCATTTTGCACCTTATTTAAATATACTTTAATATCCATTGCCAACAAATAAAATTTTGGGTATGGATTTTTCTAGATCCATAGCATGTATCAAAATACAATCCACGAACCAGGCAACCCCATATTGACCTTGAAAATGGATCAACCTAACAATATATGCACAGTATATGCATTGGATAAGATATGTAGGTTTCAACTAAAAATTGTTATCCACAAAATCTACGGTTTCAACTACAAAAGGAACTTAATTAATAAATTAATACATCTGCTATATCACTTGTACATTAACCTGCATTCAAAGATGAGGGAAGTAGGACAAAAAAAATAAAAACATGTTAGAAACAGGGTTCAAATGAGAACTAACAAGACTATGCATGGATAACACAAAATGTTGATTCGATTGAAAAATGTTTTCAACTAAATCTGTGGTTTCAACTACAAAAAAGACCCTCTTGGTTAGTAAACTAATGCATCTGTTCTATCACTTGCATTCTCAGATTCCCAGATGAAGAAGTTAAAAAAACATATCAGGAATAGGCTCCTAAATGAGATGACCAACTAACAAAGTTTGGTCAAGTACAAATTAAGGCCATTCACAAAGCATTCTTGATGTAGACTCTTAAAGTCTCTTTCACTACGTCAAAACCCTAGATTTTAGTGAGAGTTTCCGGTTAACCTTTTCAACCCAAAGTTGAGGGTACCCTTTTTATCGGTTGAAACTATCAGTAAGTTCTTAAAATCCATTTTCAATGTTTACCTGGCAGAATTTGATTAGGATTGCTCTTATATCATCTTAATGTCTCTTCCATCTACAGCCAAACTCTGATGTTTTTGGTAAAACCTGAAGGTTATAATATACTTTAACAAGTATAAAATAGTGTCATAACAATTAAAATAACAATGGAGTTGTCCTAACATATGACCAAGCCAATGATAGTACATGGAGATGATGAGAAGACATTGACAGAGAAGATTCTTCCCTTTGAACCTTCACTCTTTTTTTTATTAAAAAAAACTTGACGATAATAAACAGACCAACCCAAAATATCTAGCCTATGGTCCATGTCTGGGTTGCCGACATGAGAGACAAGTTCTATGCAAGTATGAGTTGTTGTAGCCTTTTAAATGCATCAAGATCCATGCATTTCTTCTCCATGCCTAATTTCAGTATGCATATTTTGTAAGGTCATATTCTTTATATGTGGCAACCAATAACAAATGATATTTTAAAAAAAGCGCTCTGAAGCAGCCAAAAGGCGGACGCCTAAGCGGAAGCAGTCATGGGCCGCTCCGATTTATCCTTAAGCGAGGCAGGGGGAGTATCCGCAGTGCTTTTCACTCGAAAAGGCGGCAAAATGCGCGATTAGCCGCTAAGAAGCGTCGAAAAGCGCTTTGGGCACTTTATTTGGTTTATCAAAAGCGGATTTGTGAATTACAAACCTGACCAATTCAGACCCGCTTATTAAAACCTCTCATTTCTTTCTCCTTCTATTTCTTAACCCGACCCAGCACCTAAGGGAAACATCTAGCCATCACCTTCATTTCAGCTCCTCTCCTGCCGACGAAATCCCTCCTCTCCCATCGCCTCAAGTCAATGTTACAGAAAGCGCTAGGCGGCCTAGGCATTGTACCCGGCATTAGAGCATTAGAGCCTAGGCGGGATCTAGATGGTTTTCCTATTTTTTAATCTTTTAGTTATGATAATTGATAATGAATGACAATGGTATAGTATAGACAACACTAGGCACCAGACACCTAAGCAGATTTCTTTCTTTTTTAAGCGGTGACGGAGAATGTTTTTGAAAGTCGGAGGTGGAGTTGTTCATAATTAGTGGAAGAGGCTGGAGGAGGTTGGAGAAAGTGGTGGCTGCAAAGGAAAAAATCACGGCAAATACCTAAGTGGTGCTCCATGTAAGCGGCCCACACTTCCGTAGACACTCCCAAATTCTAGGCGAGTAGCCTAGGTACAGTCTAGCCTAGGCAGGTACCTAAGTGAGCTAGGAGTCAACTTTTTAAGACCTTGCCTTAAGCCGTCGCCCGCCGCCTCCACCGCCTCCTCAACTCCCCTTATGCCGCCTCCACCATCTCACAACACCTCGAGCTCCTCTCTCGTCGTCTCCATCACCTCCTCAGGTCCTCTACCACCTTCACCAGCTCCTTAGCTCCTCCACTGCCACCTCCAACATCTCCTAAGTTCCTCTCCACGAATGACAATGTTTTTCGTTCGGCGTAGTTTGCATCAACCAGCATGTATAATTATTAATTCCATGTTCTTTTTACTAAAATATTTTTAGTTCATTGCATCAGATCTAATTAAAGTTCGTGAATCATGTGAGGTAGTGAGTATCATGTGATTTTAGCTACTAAATAGTAAAATCTGTTGATTTTAACAACTTAATAGTATTAAATATGTTGATTTCAGACTTAGGATCTCTATAAATCATCAAATATGCATTTGTAAAATTTTTATATTTTTATTGATTTTTTTTAATATTAATACATATTTAAATTGGACTGTATTTTTACGTTGCCATTTTTTCGTTTTCTGCTGGTAAAGCCAAAAAAAAGCCTAAGCGGTGCCTTACCACTTCAATCTGCTTCCACAACCTTGAACAAATATTGTACAACAAAAATAAGGGGACTGCCATAAACATTTGAAGAAACTATTTCTAACAAAAACAGAGTATATTGCACAGCACATCATTTTCCTCCTCTGTAAGTATTAAATGGTGGCATGGAATTGAAATAAGGAGATACTGGGAAAGAAAAAAAAAACACACCCAAGAGGCATAGGATGCCTTGGAGATAATATTTTATAGGTGAAAAAAATGCAGCCATCAATTGTCCGTTGTCCATTGTTGTAAGCGTTCAAGATAATTCTTAGTTATGAAAAACGATTATTCTATCATAGCTTATCGCCATGCCACCATTATGTTAAATGACACTCAACAGTATGCATTTTTATTGCCTTGATAACTGATGGGTGTAGCCTAACTGTCACTGGTAATGAAATCTTAGGACAAACTTAGCCTCACTTTATTAACATCGATCTATATGCAAACTCCACAAGTACTTGTTTCCTTCCTTTCCTCTGTTAATAGAAATATTTCTTCCAGGTATGATAATTACAGGTACAATATAGCCAATCTATACAACAAATAATACAATAAGATTTTAGATTCACTCATTTTAAGCAGAGAAACAGAAAAGCTAGAAATCATAGACAAACCTGTACAAACTCCAAAGCATTATCTTTAACTGTCACATAAACAACAGGATACCCCTTTTGCTTTGTCCATGTATTCATTATCATCTTTACAGGTTCACCAGACTCCTCTTCAAGAACAGCCCATAGATCTTCGGTCTTAGCATTTGAATAAGCATATTTTTTTATATATGAAGCCAGTGATTTCTAGAAAGAAAATGAAATATTAAAGCATTAGGTTTTAAAGGAAACAACAATGTGATAGAACACACTACAAATAACAATGTATGGATGTGACATTTACTATACAGAAGCACAGATGAAGTATTAAGAAAGCTCAAGAGCAGAAACAATTTTCTACTGACAGCCTGGAGTGAGAATGAGTGCTTAAGATAACAACCAAAGACAAATTCAGCCAAATTTTCCAAATATTGTTAAGGGAAGCCTTATGGCATTCTTTTCTCACGCTTTTTTATTTACTGGCTAGTATCTAAACTAACTACACAAAAACCATTAGAAAGAACAGGATTCCCCTCTATACATCGAAGAGGTTTATTAGATAACCTAATGATTATTAGCTACATAATGTGGGAAAGAAAATCAACCCATCTCCAACCTGAAAACATGAAGCACCAAGGTAACTTTGCAGCATTCTAATAACAGAGGCTCCTTTGTCATAGCTTATCGAGTCAAAAATTTCATCAACCTCACTGGCATGGTTTATATCAACCTGAAACAGAGTTAACACCCGATCAGCAAAAATAGGACATTAATACTGTTAAGAATGAAGGCCATATGAAGCCTAAAGGTGACAGAACAATGTAGGATGCATAATAGAATACTTCTTGTCCCACACCCCCCACACCCCCAAAGAAAAAAGTTAATATCCCGGTCATGCACCCATACTTATTTTGAATCTCTACAATAAAAAGTTGGTCATTTCCAGCAGTCTACCTCCCAAGCAGATTCCAATTGTTTTAATATTTTTCAAAAGCAATTACTCCAAAAAACTGAAAGCTTATAGTCGCATAAAGTGTCTGCAGTTAATATGTTTAATGAAAAACCAAAATTACTAAAATAATTCTTTCATAATATTAGTAAACCTGGCCCAATGATACTTCGATACAGATGAATTGTTTAATTTCAAATATTCAAATGCAGAGTACACTAATTCGGACTGTAAATTTGACCCAAAATTACCAAGAAACACTATTATACTGACAGGGTTACTAGTTACAATTTATTGCAACTCATTAAATTATATAATGAGCGTGCTTTTCTTGATTTTCTTCTACATCTCTTGTGTGAATATGGACATCAAGGTTACAGATCAGAAATCATGGAAAAATATCGGACATCATGGAAAAATATCTGATGGGGTATCAAAAATGATTGCACGGAGGAAAACTTCATATATGTTGGGATTCCAATAGGTAAGTGTTTAACATATGGTCCAAGCATTTGCTGGTTTGACAACAAAAAGCACAGGTGCTATATTTAAGGTAAGGCTATTATAACACCATTGTGATATGGTTAGACAATTATTAATGTATCAGCAAAAGCATTTCAAGAATTTGCTATGACATATCAATTTGTCATATGAGAGTTTATAATGAAAATTGCGATGTGTTTCAATTTTCAAACACGTGTAGCTAAATGGTTTTAAACCCATCAGGGCCTAAAGGAACATGGAGGTGGTAGCCAGATAGAGACAACAAAAGAGCTATACCTCTATAGGATGTGATTCGGAAAGTGCATCAAGGTTAAAACCTGAAATATTGTCATCAAGGAATTGAATCCAAATATTCCATTCGGGAAATAAAGAATCTGCTGCTAAATAGCTCATCTGTAAGAGTAGCAGTTCATAAGATGTGTATTAGCTCCCCGGCACATAATATTGAAATGGTTGGAAATGATTCAAAGAGGATAATCATGATTACCCATGTGGCAAATCCCTCGTTAAGCCACAAATGTGTCCACCACTCCATTGTGACAAGGTTCCCAAACCATTGGTGTGCCAATTCATGAGCAACAGTAATAACTACCTGAAAAAACGGATTCAGATAACTCAATTTAGTGCTCATTAAAGATCAAATCCAGAACCATCAATACTGGTCAAACCCAACACCAATAGCAGTTATGATGAAACACCTTAGAATTAGGGGCCCACACAATATAGCTCTAAATTAGGGAAGAAAAAACATTCCATGAAACTAATCTCATATCTCAATGAAAACCATTGAAAGATTAATATACACAAAAATCAAGTGCATACAGAATGATCAGTTCAGCTCACCGATTGTTTGCCCGAAGCTGCTGAATGGAGATCATCATAAAGTAAAGCTGTTTCCCTATATGTAACTAAGCCATAATTCTCCATAGCCCCAGCAGCAAAATCAGGAATTGCGACCATATCCAATTTTGGGAGCACATAAGGCACACCAAAATATCTAGGTGACAACAGGAAGTAACTCATCAATGGTTGCAAGATACATGCTTGATCACTCAAAGCAACCATGGTGAAATTTAACCTTAGAATTATTATACAGTTTATCATGTTGAAAAGATATGGCAGTATAAACAGATTGAAATATTTTACCAACACAAATAAAGAAACAAAAACTACCAAACAAAGAAGCAACCCAAAACACTGAGGCTTTGATGTACTACAAGTTCCAACCTACACAAAAGGAAATAAAATCAGCGTATGGGACAAAAGTACCTCTTGTACAGATCCAATGTTCGCACAGCGACATCCAGAGCAAATTTCCCTTGATTGCTCTTACCAACTTGACAATATACACGAACAGTGACTCCTGAATAAATGTCACAGAAATATGGCTTTAGAGATTAAGAAGTAGGATGAAGAAGAGAGGAGCTCCCAGATTGGGTGATATATAAATTAACCATACCATCTGGTGATATAGCCTCTACATAATCGAACAAACCAACAACCATTGCAACCAAATAGGTTGACATAACTGGGGACTCCTCGAAATAAAGAGTCTTCACAGGCCCATCAACTTTTTCTTCAATAACTGGCATATTTGACAATGCTACTAGCTCAGTGGGTACAGCCAATGATATCTTGAAATTAGCCTGAATGAATGCATCAGTAAATCAAATTAAATTCGTCTTTTCAAATCACTAGCAGAATAAAAAATACTTTTAATGAGCTCAGATCCATTCCAGAAGCAACTCTTCATTGTAAGCATAACTACAACTAAGATGCCACAATTCATGTATTGGATCGTAATCCATGCACAAGTCAATACAGATGAATTTGAAGTAGAAATACATGGCTATTAAGCAATGCATAGTGGTAATTAAGAATCTGAGACAGGTAACCTGTTCAGATTACAACACATTTTTCCATACAAGCATAACTACAACTAGGATGCCACAATCCATGTATTGGATCGTAATCCATGCACAACTCAATACAGATGAATCTGAAGTAGAAATACATGGCCATTAAGCAATGCATAGTGGTAATTAAGAATCTGAGACAGGTGACCTGCTCAGATTACAAGTTTACAACAAACTTTTCATACAAGCATTTCAATTCTTTCAATCCCAAGTCAATGAGAAAGAGGGGTCAAACTGGACAAGCTGAGTTTATACAGATATTTCCAACTATGTGCTTTTTTTCAGTCTGTGCTGACATCAAAATCTATGATGGTATCACAATAGTGACTCCAGCCTTGAGAGGACACTCTGCAATTATGGATTTTAGAACAAGTATTGCAGCGGTAATTTTCTACCAGCTGGAATTTGCATGGAAGTGTATTTATATGTTCTAAGTTTCTAACAAATTCCTAATTAAATCGAACGTAGATCAGGAGTTTTCAAAAAATTGTATTCCTTCTCTTTCTGCCAAAAAAGAGAACTCCTGCTTATCTAGAAAGTGCACGGAAGTAACAAAAAATATACGATCACAATGGATGTAGCAAACATGAAATTTTTGAATTGGATTTGTCAAATGTAAGAAATACAAACGAGCATCTTCATGAACACAGACTGCTTCTAATAACGCATAAGCAACCATTTACATGAGCAAGAATCGATATACCTTAAATGCAGGCTCATCCCAGCAAGGAAAACATCGCCTGGCATCGACAGACTCAAACTGAGTGACCGCCATGTTCTTCTTCTCTCCATTGTACTCATACGTACTGCATAAAAACCACATACAATAAAAATCCATAAAAATAAGTAATCACGGTGCAAAGATGTCATCTTTACCTTCTATAAAACCCTCTCATCTGATCATTTAGGGTTCCAGCAAACGAAATTCCCAAAACACCGTCCCCAATCGGAAGCCGATCATCAAACCCTAACACCAAGATCTCGTCCTCTTCCACCAAAACAACCTCCGAAGGGGAAAGCTCCTGAAATCAAGATAAGAATCAAACTTTTTCCCATGATGAGCAAAGTGAGGCTAGATTTTGATACCTTGGACGATTCTGGAACCCTAAAACAGATGGAATCGTTGTCGACAGTGAGATCGGCGGCGTTGAGGACGAGGAATCTAGTGTCGGCGACGACATCGATCGTGATGTCTAGGGTTCCGGTGAACTTGCAGGTGGAGAGGTCGGGCTTGAGCTTGAGATCGTAGCGCCTTGGGGTGGCGAATTTGGGGAGGCGAGATTGGCCTTTGAACTGATCTATGCTCTGCTCTTCTCCCATTTTGTTGCCGATTTTATTTTATTTTATTATTTTTTATTATTAATTATCAGAGAGGGAGGGTCAAAGGAGTATCAAAGTTCATGCAGCGAAATTTTCTGATTACATATTTAGCTTCTAGAGCTTTTTTTCAGTTTGGGCTGTTTGGTTGGTTTCCTAAAAACCAATAAAAAGGAAATTGAGTCATGGAAATCAAAAAAGTACAATTTCCATCCCTAAAACTAACCCATAACATCCAATAAAATATTATTTTCATCATACAACTCATCCACATCATCCAATAAAATATTATTTTCATCCAACAACTCATCTCATATCATCTAATAAAATAAACCAAACAACTTTTATGGGTCACATCATCCAACTCATCTCATCTCCATCTCATCTCATCTTTAAAAATAACTCACATCATCCAATAATATTGTGACAACTCATCTCATCTCATCTCCATTTCATCTCCACCCATTTCCTCCAAAAAAACAAGGAAATTGATTTCCTTAAGTGTGGGTCACATCATCCAATAATATAATGACAACTCATCTTATCTCATCTCATCTCCTATTTTTAAGATTGAACCAAACACAAGAATAAGACCTATTATAAGAAATAGGTTTCTTATTCTTTGATTTCCTTCTTTTTTAACCAATCAAACAACCATCCAACAACTTTTCTTAAAAAATCACTCACATCATCCAATAATATTGTGACAACTCATCTCATCTCATCTCCTATTATTTGATTTCCTTCTTTTTTTAGCCAACCAAACAACCATAAAACAATTATTTAAGGAAATAGGTTTCCTATTCCTTGATTTCCTTCTTTTTTTTTGCAAACAAACAGAGCACCAAATCTGTGTTAATTTTGTATCTGAACACCTAAAATGTTCATATTTCCAAATTATACCCAGATCTTCATGTTTATGCAAGAATGGAAAATAATGGGGTGAGGTCACAATTTATCAGTAGTCAACTTCTGGTTAGCAGATAAGAAAAGTTTAACAGATTAAACCTACTCTTAATTAAAAGACCGATCAATAAAACATTAAATATTGAATCAAAGAAATTTTACATGGTATATAACTATCGTCAACGATAATGTTATATAAAAATCATAAATTATTTAAAGATGAATGAAAGGAAAAGGAACACCAATTACCTTCATATCATAAAATGTCCATATATATCATATTTTGCAGAATTCCCTCAACTCGTCAACAATAAGACTTCGAAAATTAAAGCCTACTAATATGAAATTGTGCATCAATCACCTACGAGTCAACTTGGGACAAACTATACAAAGCACCACTATAAGTTGTTTAGAGCGTATATATCATATCATATATCATATACTCTCTTTAAAAGCACGAGTTCGGGAAAATCTTTCGGTAGACAAAAATACCAATGAAATTCAAATATTATTCCATTAAGTAAGAGTAAGTTGATAAATTGATGAATTCTTATTGGATGTACATAGTATGAAGATAAGGATACGGTTTAAATTGAAATGTAAATCTAAATAAAATTATTAAATACCAAATATGTAAATGTCTGCAAAATGAAGGGCGTATATGCAAAAACTAAATAAATTAATGAGACAAATAATGTCTACCCCAAAGGTCAAACTCGGGAACAACGTAGACCTACAAATGTACATAATGTGGATGAGATATTTACAAAATTCACCAAACAAATTAAAAAGACAAAAGTCATTCTCAAAATTAAAAAAAAGAAAAATTAAGGAAAACAAAAAACATACTCCCTTTAAAAGCACGAGTTCGGGAAAAACTTTCCATTGTCAAAATTATCATGTACTATTTTTAAATATTTAATTTAAATTATAATATATCCTAACCATACTTATATCCTATCCTAATACCCATGAACTATCTATAGCTCAACAATTTAAATAAGATTAATAAATATATGAAACAGCTTCGTAGTATCAGCTTATTACATGAAGTATTACAAAAAAAGGTAAAGTTTTTTAAAAAATAGACAAAATACTCTCAAAAACTTAAAATTACACAAAATAAAAAACTAAAATTTTAGAACTTGGTAAAGAAAAGAATAATTGTGTGATATTCTTTTATTAAGATATATAAATATAACTTATAATTTAAGGTTTATTATCCCTTTTCAAACTCTGAAAATAGTCAAGTTGATACTGGTAGAAAATAGTAATAACAACAAATTAAAAATATCTAGTTAAAGAATAAAAATTTAAAAAATTATATGATAGATTAAAAATTAATGTTATTGTATAAATTAAACTAACTGTATATAATTTTACCTATATGTTAGAGCAGCAAAAATACATATGTATCATTAATTGATAGAAGACTAAATCACAAAAAATAATAAAATACTATAATATAATAGCTTAACATTAATTGATTATAATCTATAAATATTGATCTCCAATGGTAATTGTAGGCGTATAAAATTGCCTATAGGTCCCACAATACAGCTCGACGACGCCGATTCAACAAATGAACCATTGGGCGACGTATCCAAGCACGACCGTTATCCCGCCAACGCCGAAGCCAAGCCATACGCAACGGAGCAGGTTAACGAGTCGACGAAGCCAACAAATCGCACCTAAGCAGTGGAATGCATCCACTCGCACGCGGAATCAAACCAGCGTTTCGGGGAATCACCGAGTCATCTAAACAAGAGCGAACTCGGTGATATAACGATCGAATCAAGATTGGTTTCGGACTCGAACTCAGAAGTGGGTTTACTGCCAAATCAGGAATCGGATCAAAACGAATCGAATCCGGACAAGTCAACCACACAACCGAATCGAAGTCCAAATCAACAACGAATCGGAACCGGAAACACCGGAAAACCCAAAACGACGAAACGAACCAACACCCGGGAACTCGGCCGAAACCGAGCCACCTAGGGGTGGCTAGGCTCAGAACTGTGCATATGCACAGTTCTGAGTGCCTATAAATAGGCCAGGTGTTTGTTCATTTTAGAGGTTGGATTTTGGAGGAGGCGAAGCCCTGCTGGATTGGAGATTCAAAACTTAGAAAAGATTCAACCTTTGGAGGCTTGAAGACTTGTTCATCCGGATCTGGTGCTCGGCGATCGTCAACG
>BQKN01066823.1:274390-304146 GCA_022839385.1 Asparagus kiusianus
TAACGCATAAAGTTGTTAACTAAGATGGCAATGATATCAATGAAGAAGAATCCGATTTTTTCCGCGAACAGTAATAATATTTATAGGGTAAAAAATTATAAAGATTTATGTATGTAGAACTATTAAAAAATTTAGAGATATCATTCAAAAGAATCAAGCGGATTTTATTTCAAATGGAATTCGGAACGTACATGAATCACTTCAATTAACACTAACATAAGTTATATTTATCAAAGAAACACCAACCGAATACTCCCTGAAGAATATATTGAACAACTTTGTTCCAATCAAAGAAATATTCTTCATGGAGGATAAAAGAAAAATTACCATGTCATGACTCTACGTAAGCAAAAAATATAAAATCGCCATTTTTCTTTTTCTTATATAGTATCATGATCCTGCGTGTGACTTTATTTCGAGGCATGACTACTAACGAATGATCAATTCTTAAAGACATGATCAGAAATAATGATGTAATAGCACTATTAGAATTCAAGATCTCTAAATATGAAGGTAGTATATTTTATTACTAAAATTATTATTAAAGGCCACTAAATATAAAATTCACATTATGTCTGTCTGAAATTTATAGAGGAGATATGCATGTAAGCTCTTGGACTTATTATTCAATCCAATAGACTTAACATACAAGCCCTTGAACTTTATTTCCAACCCATTAGACTTACCATCCGCCTTGGACTTAACTTAACAATCAAGAATTGTCAAACAAAAATCACATTTAGCCAATATTTCTTTATATTTTCATCTTTTCACTATGTACAAATAGAAATTATAAATTTCTTTTAAAAAACCAATAACTTATAGGTTTTGTGAAACTTGCAGCCAAGGTGGTGGGCTAGGCCAAAAAAGAAGACAACAAGGCCGGAGCGTGCATCCAAAGTCGGTGGTGATGGAGGGGGATGTCGGTGTCTGAGAGAAAAGGGAGAAAGAGGGAGAGAGGAGGAAGAAGATGTGTTAGGAGAGAGGAGGAGATGAGAGGAGAGGAGGAAAGAGGAGCCATGAAGATTAGATCTGGAGAGAAGAGAGAGGAGGAAGGAGGGTGCGCTCAGGGTTTGAGGTGGTAGAGGGCGAGGCCGAAGAAGGAGACAACATGGTAAGAGCGTGCACCTAAAGTCGGTGGTGGCGGAGAGGGATATCGATGTCTAAGAGAAAAAGGAGGAAGAGGGAGAGAGGAAGAAAGAGATGAGTTCAGAGAGGAGAGCAGAGGAGGAAGGAGGAGCTATGGAGATTATATATGGAGAGAGAGAGAGAGAGAGAGAGAGAGAGAGAGAGAGAGAGAGAGAGGAGGAGGAGGAGGAAATAAGGACAATTTGGGTTTTTTTTGTTTAATTTGGGTTTTTTTTGTTTTTATTTCTCTCTCTATGCTTAGTTGGTAGGGAATAAGGGCCGAATCACATTTTTTTGGGTTGAAACACATGTGAAAAATTGTTAAAGGAACAGGTCACATAGGGTTCTTAAAATTGGGGCCTTGACGTAATTTTCCCTATAATTTATACATTTTCTATTAAATAGTTAAAATAACTAATAAGAAGAAAACTGGTCATCTTAATAAATCCAACTTTTGTACTCCAAGCAGATTAATTCTCAATGAATCCTACATATAGTTAAACAATATACATAAAATTTTTAAGTTAACAAAATGAAAAACTATTCCTTGTTGCTTTCCAATATTAATTATGCATTGCATCATTTTAAGGATTTTTTCATTCTGGAACAATACTTAATAATTTCCAAAACATGGTTCTTTTAGGTATTCAAGAAAAGAGTCAAAAGATGTCACTCCTTACCTCTCATCTCTCTATCCCTCTCACCTCTTAACAAATACCAACGAGTGTTAAAAAAAAACCCATCTAAAAATAGGCTTAAAGGATTTATAGAACTTCAAAGCGTTCACATTTGACTTTTACTCTCTCCTTTTACTCTTGAATAATGAAATCCATTATTCTTGTGAATGTGAGGATAAAAAAACTTTTTATAGGAATTGAACTCCCCATTTAGCTGTTATGGATAGATATAGGGTAGAGCATGGGCCGGTTTGAACCACGGGTTGAACCGATCCAACCTAGTTTGGGTCGAAACCCTGCTCGGCCAACATCGGGCTGGGCATAACCTGACACACATTATATTAAAGTGCTAATTTTGAGACCTTAATTTGTAAATATTAGGATATCAAATGTCCATTATGAAAACATCCATAATTTTGGATTTGGATCCTCTCCACTACAAAAAAGTAGTGGAGAGACCACTACTTTTAATCTCAAGCGTTGATTATTTAGTAGGCGATTATGATACAATCTAAATCTAACACTTATCATACCCCCGTGTATTGCACTCATTCCTAATTTGCACTAAAAGAAAAAATCATAACCATCAACTAGATAATCAATGACTGTGATTATGTAGTGGTCCCTCCACTATTTTTTTTGTAGTGGAGAGGATCCGAATCCGGATTTGGATCCTCTCCACTACAAAAAAATAGTGGAGAGACCACTGCTTTTAATCTTAATCGTTGATTATTTAGTAGGCGGTTATGATACAATCTAAATCTAACACTTACCATACCTCCGTGTATTGCACTCATTCCTAATTTGCACTAAAAGAAAAAATCACAACCACTAACTAGATAATCAATGGCTGTGATTATGTAGTGGTCCCTCCACTGTTTTTTTTTGTAGTGGAGAGGATCCGAATCCTAATTTTATACCTCAGATCTCGGGATCTTAGAAAGTCCGAGTCGGATTTATCAGTCACAAACCGACCCGTCATCAACCTCCCCGTACACGATACTACTCTCAATCATTTCTCAATTCTCGCGAGCGAGCGAACGAGAGAGAGAGAGAGATACTTTGGGGGCTTTTTCTGTGAATTTCTTCAAAAAAAAAAAAAAGAAAAGAAAAAGAAAAGAAAAAATAATAACCGCATGGGTCTGAGCAGCGGTAGCAAGACTGTATCGGCATCCGCCTGCGCTCAGCTCAGGGCTGCATATCACGATTGCTTCAATCGGTAGCGCTCTCTCTCTCTCTCTCTGTAATTAACCAAGTAACCAAGGGAACAATCTCTTTTAATTCTTATTTATTAACTTATTTTTTTGTTCTTGAGAAATTTAATAGGTGGTATTCAGATAAATTCTTGAAGGGGCAATGGGACAAAGAGGAGTGCGTTGCCGAGTGGGATAAGTACAGAGCTTGCCTTGCTGTAATACTTCATTATTTACTGTGATCTATTTCATTGTTTGTCCCCTTAATCATCAATTACTTTAGTGGGTATTATCTTCAGCTTCTAAAGATCACTACTGAGTTGTAAATATGAGAACTTGGTGACCCAAAAAAGATAATTTTCTAGCTGGGTATTATCTTTAGCTTCTAGAGATCACTACTGAGTTGTAAATATGAGAACTTGGTGACCCAAAAAAGATAATTTTCTAGCTGTAGTACTATGTATAAGATTGATATAAGGAATTGCATTCATCTCTGAGGTATAATTAGTGAAAAGAGGCAGAGGGAATCACGAATGTTAAATGTAAGAAGACACAGTTTTTGCTTGGTCAAGATTAGTACAGATATTAGCATCTAGGAAGTCTTAGAGATCAGAGATAAAGTAAGAAGATCGAAACAATATAGAAACATTGATGGTTTTCTAAAGGAGAATGCTAATTGTTAGCTAGAGGGGTGCTATTTTAGTTAGAGCTAGAGGTTATGGATGGAAGCCTTTAAGAAGGGGGAAAGAAAAAGAAAAAGAAAAAGAAAAAGAAAAAGAAAATGCCATTATGTTTATGTGCAGGTTTGAAACATTTTCTCAAAAAAGAGCATGTACTTGTGAGAGTGAGCATGGTTTTTCATTGATTGCTCACCGGCTAGGGAGAAACCTATTTACATCCAAAGTTAGCTAAAGAGGACCTAAGCTTCTAATATACAGCATCTTTGGTTGCATTGGATAAAAATTTCATAACGTATGGCTGCTAGGTTTTATATCCTATAATCACCAATAAATGCGCTTGTGTTTATATGTGTGAGAAGTGTAATAAGATAATCCCATGAAGTTTTATTTAACTTTTCTAAGAAAGTCAGCCAAAAATCAGATGATGGGCAATCCATGGATGATATACACTATTATCACTTTCTACATGCTTTAAATGGTTCTGCACAAAGGTGGTGCTATTTGTACACTAGTTAACCATCAAGAAAGGGGTCATATTTGTTATATTATGGCAAAATGTTGATTCTACATATTCTGCTCTTTAGCTATGTTTGGGTATGTTCAGTGGCAGATCCAGGATTTTGTCCTAGTGGTGGCCCCGTATAACTTTGTTTTTGAAATTTACCTTGAAATTTTTACAATTTAATTTCCCTTGGTGGTGTCTTACTCTAGTTTGCACACCATGTAGATCAACCTCTGTGTGTGCACGCATGTGCAAAGAAAGTCTTTAACCATCATGGTTATTCCCTCAAAATACGAGCATGATTTTTGAATTTATGGAAGCTTATTTTACATCACTTCTCTCTAGTATTTATCTGATGTCGTAATTTTGACCTTTGGGGTTGTCTCAACTAAGCAAACGAAATGGCTTGGGCACATAGTTCAAAGGGGGAGGTTACTCTCAAAGAGAATTCCAATACGTAAGAGACTCGTCTTTTTGTTAGGATGCTGCATATCCTTCTACCATCTCGGTTCTTTGTTTTCTCATTATCTGTGATAGTGCTGTCTTGCAATTGGCGTCAGTGATGGTTGACAGAATTCCATGGAAACATGAGGGGAACATAATTTCATTAAAAAGCATCAAATTAAGCATTCTACCATCATGATCATGTTTATTTTGATTATCTCTCATGCTTCAGCATGAAGTTCAGTCAAAATCAACAAACCCTTAAGAGGTAAAGGGAAATCACTTCTTTATATTACTTGTATGTTCACCAGGAGAAACCAAATAATCAAAGATAGCTAGGTTGTGTGATTCTTGTTGCTGCACCGCAGATATGCAGGTAGTGTTGAAATTTCAAATTGATCAGTTATAAGTAAAATAATAAATCCAGCGTGCCTATACTTAGGTATGCTTTCTAGCTCTTTTCTGATCAAGTAGGCCTTCCCTTAGCTGGATTTATGATTTCATTAAATGTCCTAACCACTATTGGAGATAGTGGGTCTGGAACATTAAAATATTTGAATTATTCAACCTTCCATCAATATTTTCGTTGATTTTGTCGAAGAATATGTATAATTTATTTAGAGAAATCTTATGTTGATTATCACCTTTCAAAGACGTGATGTGTAATTTCACTATCAATATTCTTTTGATATTGGCTTACTTTTTAACTGTCTTTACATTTCTGCTTATATTCCTCCATTACCTATGCAGCAACATCTAGAAGACAAACATTTGAGAAGTATCTTACTGGGAGCAGAAGCATCTGGATATACTAATACCAGTGATGGTTTCAGTTCTGTGGATACTGATGGAGATTTTCGACAATAATCATACATAAGAGGTTTTATTTTCTAGACATTATTTCACAGATAGATGCTGAATAATTGGATCAAGTTGTCAATTTAATTTAGAACAATAGGATCACTCTTATATGTTGTATGACAGTATGATTGTGTCTTAGGCTTTAAGCCTGACATTTCAAAGGCTTTAAGTTGTGGACATTTTTAAATAGAGTGCAGCAATCAACACAATGGTCTCTAAGTTCTATAACCACTAGCAGTATCACCATTTCACTGACAACCCAGATATTTTCTCAGTGCTTGTCATTTCTTTTTTTTTTTCTATAGTTTTCAGTGGTTAAGAGGACTAACCAGATTATGACTGCTTCAGCTACACCTTGATTTAATAAGTTACATCTTTATGGGGTTGTTCAATCCACATGTTTGTATGACTACTGCAGTACTCACATTGGTTCTAGATACTCAAACGATATCTTATACACACAGTAGCCCATTGGTACATGAGCAATTATCTTGGTGCACTCATATTCCTATTTGCCTTAGTAGACACGGAAAATATTAGATGTATGAAGTACAGATGTGGAGTCAACACAAGGATACAACCGTTCCTCAAAAACAACGATATCTTGTCAAATAAATTGTTTATATATCATGCTCGTATCTTTATTATAACATCACGGAACACTTGCAATATATTAGGACACAGGTAAGAAGGAATTATGAACTTACAGAATTCAACAACCCATCATAATTCATCTATTAAGAGCTCGTAATGTGAAACTACAATCAACAAAACTGTGGAGCAAATGGCAGTTGATCATGAATCTATCCTTTGTACAACATTTGTCTCTTTTTTGCCTTTAGGCAACAACATGAAAGACCACAAATATCTGAACTTTTCTTTATTCCATGAAAAAATGAATTCATTTCAATTCGGGTCTGTAAAAAGCGTACTTCATAGTTTCTTTTGTCTCCTTTAATATATATTTTAGACCATAAGCAATATTACTATTAAATTTTCAAATCATAGTAGATACCATCCATATTTAGAGTCAGGCCGATGTTGATCATCATTCTCCATCTTAGCCAGGGAGCAGAATCTCACTGAGAAGGCTGTATACTTGCTAATTTTATCAAAGCCGAAAATGCAATTTAGTAGGTGAAAACTTGCTTCTTTGGCATGCTGGGTCATGGTGTAAGCTCATCTAATCAAAGTTTTTCTTTGTTCTTAAGGGGGAAAAGTCAGACATTTGAGAGCCACTAGTAGTCATGAAGTGGTAGACCCACAGAACAGCTGCAATGGAAACCCCGGAGCAATCGGGCTTAGATTGATTATCAGACATTTGTAAACATTATTTGATGGAAATGAAACAGGCTGAGCATTCAAATTGACAGTTGAATTTTCTATTGCAAGAATGTGATGGTGTAGTCTTAAATGCTTCAGGATGGAATTTTCTCTTTTTGTGCATTTTGTCCTTTTTACTTGCTGGGGATCAAATCATGAATTGTTGACTGTCTTCTTTAGCTATCTGATGCAGAAAAATATCATGCTTATGGAAAACAAAAATTATAACAAGATTTATGACCAACCAAAAATTTGTGCCCCCAGGATCCCAAGTTCTCATCACCGAACAAAAACATTAATCGGAGAAAGATATTCCGAAAATTTATTAATAAATCATAATCTGGAGGGAAAATTTCATCTTTCATTTATGTGATTTTTTTTTAAACTTTTGTTTAGGAACTGGCGTGCAAAAAGATTTGCCTTGTTTCCTGGGTATGAAACAGTAAAACAAGTCATCAGTTATTAATACCTTGGCTTATTTGCGTGCAAGATGATCTTAAAGTGGGTAGGTCATGAAAGCAAAGGTGAGATAAGGACCTGAAGAAAGATCCATAACCGGGACTTGACTTAAAAGACTCCTGAAAACAAAAGAACAAATGTCAATAATGCAAACCCGTGGCTCACCCCCAACCAACTAAAATCTACATTAGTGTAATATTGACAAAAATGATCTTTATTCTGCAGAAGACAGAATTTACTTCTCACATCCAATATTGGGGTTTCTTGTGTACTGGTGTGCACCCATCGCAAAGCACGCCCCTCTGTATTTTTTAAGCACCGCATTTTGAACTTGCCTCTCTCTAAGTTTTATTACATTTGATTTAATTATTGTATGCTTAAAATTAGAAATCCTATATACTCTTCTATGCTTAAAGAAGGATCCAAGTTTTAGTACATTTGATTTCGAAATCATATCTATTCATCTATATTTAAAGGATGATCCAAGTTTTAATACATTTGATTTGCTTTTACGATTTATGATACAGTAAAATTATAGCACGAATAGTAACTTTAAGTAGAGAAGCAGATTTGATTCACTATTTATAATACAGTAAATTACTGTAGCACAAGCAGATTTGGGGTACTAGTTAAGATACAGTAATTTACTGTAGTATGAACAACAATTCTTTAGATCCTCCTTTTTTAAGTATGAAGGAGTAGATAAATGGAGATTACTGCCAACTTTCCAACTCTATGACATAGATTTCAGATATCTATATTGATACACATGAGCACAAGAGAACAGCTCAACATGTTTCAATTTCAACAATTATAAAGCAAGAGGAGAGAATCAAGAGTACAAAATAAAGTTCTATCTTCAAATTGTTGGTCGTTTCTCTTTCCCAAACACTGTACACAAAAGTTTTCTATAATCTTGACTATGGAGTTGACCTGCTGACTCCTTCCTAAAGTTCTATCTTCAAATTGTTGGCCATTTCTCATTCTCATGGTTCAGAGAAAAAGATACAAGCATTAAAACAAGAGTCTACAAGTCATACAAGAGATCAAGTCAAGTCTACTGTCTTCCCTCCTACGGCTCCTCCTTATCATGAAACCGGGCATCGCCATTGAAGTCGAGGTCTCCTCTTTAAAGCTTGGTGAACCCTCCCTTCAAAATTTAGAAGGATCCCTTGCCATTTGCAATGTTCCCTTACGCTTCGTCACAATCATCAAACTCTTTAGAGAATAATAAGTCAGCTGAAATGCTATTTGAGCTCTCTGATTACCTGAATTTTTCTGCTATTGAGCTTCAAGAACAGTGCTTATCGCCAACTTCTGAACATCTGCAGAACCATTTTCTCCTGCAAGAAAATGGTGATCAAATTAATGAGAAAAATATAGGTTCTTGTAGCAAGAAAGTGTAAGCTTCTCCCTTTAATGAATTAGAGTTATTATGCTTCCTTGCCTCTCATCTGTGATCTATGTCTTCTGCTTATGCTAATTTGCAGAGGTAGGAAATTGGCGAAGAGTGCTTCCAAGAAAAGCAGCATTAAGGTTGCCTTCAAAACAAAATCGGAGCTTGAGATATTGGATGATGGATACAAGTGGAGGAAGTACGGGAAGAAAAAGGTGAAAAATAGCCCGAACCCAAGGTTATTCCTTAATCTTCTGTATGTTTAAAAATCTCAAGTAGTAGCTTTTATAGCATTTCATTACTGATAATGTATGTAATATGTCTACATAAGTTTAGAAGTAATAACTTAAATTTACATTTAAAAGCGCCTTAGATATTCTCAAAAGATAAAAAATAAAAATAAATAAATAAATAAATCCCAACTCCTAGAAACATAAGATAAATTCTACTGAATACACAGATTCCTTTTTCTTAGATACCTCCTGCGTTCTTGCTGGTGTATTTAGGATTTCAATCGACAATTTTTTTCGGTCAGTGACGAGAGAAATATCTACTTACAATGCACAATCTATTATATCAGTTTCACAGATAATATATATTGATATAGTTTTAAATCGGCTAAATAGCAATTGCATACCCTATTGTTTCAACTACTTTTCACTTATATACCCCAACTTGTATTTTGTAGCAAAAAAACACCCTAAAGTTTTTTAAACTTGCACTTATATACCCTCACTTTTTTTAGCGGCACTTAAATACCCTATTGTGTTTACAACTAGCAATACCTTTAAGTTTTAAAGCTTGCAAGTAAATACCCACTCTCAGTTATGCAAACTCGAGGGTATCTAAGTGCGGATTTTAAAAACTTTAGGGTATTTAAGTATCAGATTTAAAAACTTTAGGATGTTTAAATGCAAGTTTTAATAAGTTTAGGGTATATAAGTACTACCAAAAACAAGCGAGGGTATATAAGTGCAAGTTAAAAAACTTCAGGGTATTTCCTTGCTACCAAATAAAGTGTGGGTATATAAGTGAAAAGTAGATGAAACAACAGGGTACATAAATGCTGTTTAGCCTTTTAAATCAATGACAAGTGAAATACCTACTTACAATGCACAAGATGTTATATCATTGTCACAGAAATTACATTGATCCGGTTTGTAAAAAGTAACACGCGGTTATCTAACTGGAAATGGATGGCAGGAATTACTATCGATGCTCCGCTGAGGGATGCCAAGTAAAGAAGAGAGTAGAAAGACAATTAGAAGACGCTAGCTATGTGATAACAACTTACGAGGGCATCCACAGCCATGATGTCCCCTCTGCAACAAAATCACGAAGAAACACCGATTCACATTCCTATTCCTTGGCTTCCGTATGTGAAAATCCTTTCTGAGGGCACTTTGGAAAATGTTAGCAAGCAAGAACAACCTGCCAAGTCATCCATAAGAGGTTGGTTGTAATCTTTGACACTTTATGAGATAGACATGCGAAAGTAGGTCAACCTCGGCACCTTGAATATGATAATGTTATCTATGTTCATTTTTTGGACAAATAAGCGTGAGATCCATAGATATAGGTTCTGTTCTTATAAGTCGATGACTGTATCAGGGACACTGTTATATTAGCAATTACGTTTACCACTAAAAACATACAAGGGCAAGCATCAGGAAAGTTGATACCGCAGAAACCAATACATTCTGTTTGTAAGTTATTTTTTCGTGATGATAATACATTTACCTGATCCGTATCTGATGGTGTAGGTGTGCTGTTCAAGTTTTATAGATATATTCCACAATTACCCAATAGCTGGACTTTTTGTTATTTGTTTGTCTGTGTTGTTAGTTTCTGTGAGAGGCATTCAATATATACTTTGATATGATACATATTTTGACTTTTAACCGGAAATGGAATTTTATCCTAAAAAACAATGATGCACGGAATGAATGCATAATATACATGTGCTCATTGTAAGGCTGCTAAGGCATGCCAAACTAATTGGCACTCATGAAATTTGGATATGCCGTATATAAAATTATACCTTCCAAGAAATAGAAAAAAGAATAATACATGCAGACCTGAAAATTAGGGGTTGAAATGAACCAGATAATTAACAAATACTTCATCAATTGTCCGTCTAACTATTTGATTTTATTCGATTCAGTGGTTCGTTTAATAGTAAACAAATAGTTTTTAGTATTCAGCTCGTATATATTTAGAATCTAACCTGATGTATATTTGCATCGACTGATTATCAAATATTCGCTTAGAGTTTCATCTCTTGTAATTTGTATTATTACATACACGACGTTATGTTTTTAGGCTATTTACATCTACTTCATTTAACAGTAAATAAATAGTTTTTAATTTTCAGTTCATATATATTTAGAATCTAACCAGATGAGTATTTGCTTTGACTGATTATCAAATATTCGCATGGAGTTTCATCTCTTATAATTTGTATTATTACATACACGACGTTATGTTTTTAAGCCATTTACATCTAGTAATTTAAGTTTGTATGCTAAGTTTTGACAAACTTAAAGAGCCTTGAGTTAAATTTCAAGCCAAATTTCTCTCACCAAATAAAACTATCTTTTTGATTACATAGTTTAATATTCATAAAGTATAAAATGTTAATCAAATGAATACATTGTAATATTCGATAAAAAATTCATGAATATTCAAAAAGTATTTGTGATTGTTTTCGAAGAAATTTAGAGAATGATATTCGAATTCGTATTAGAATTCAAATATTTTAAACAAATACAAACACAAACAGCATGGTCTTCAATTCGCTTCCACCTCTACTGAAAATTAAATGGTGAACTCATACGCATCTACAAGCTAAAATAATGCAACATTCACAAGCTAATATGAACACTTCATAGGAGGAAAGAAAAGTAAAAGCCTCTACTGCAACAGCCAACAGGAAAGAACATACCTAAGAAATACACCAGAAAAATGAAGAGACTGAAGCTGATCAGAAAGTGCACACATTTAGACTGGCAAAGATTTACAGCATCAGCGCTCGAATGGACCTCAACCATTGACAATATCTAAAATGCAGAAAGATACTTGTTTTCCTTGCAAATAGAAGCAAACCAAATACCAGTAAAGTTTATTCCTCTGATCTTGGAGGTATTTCTTCTAGATACAACAGAAAGAACCACTGCTAATTTACATCAACACACATTCATAGGATAAATTCAATCCTACCAGGTATCCAGCCTCAAAAGGTTGCAATAGCAACCTTGGCGGCGTTTTACCTAAAAACAATCCAGTCCCTTTTCACATATGGTGGTGTATGTATAACTCTCTGAGTATGTGTACTGTTTTCATCGCAACCTTATTTTTTCATTTGGGAAAATAACATTAGGATTGCGAATATGAGGATTAAGATCTAACAACTCCTTCCACTTGTTTCCATTGCCATGAACGCGTGAAGAAATGCTCCAAAGGGTATCTCCTGGTTGCACAGTTGTAGTCATTGGAGAAGGTTTTGAAACAGCCTTTGACTTCATAAACGGGTGCTTATTGCTTTTCCCCATACCACTAGCAAGCAGCCACCTTGAACCGGATTGCTGCTGGTTAGAATTACCCCAAACCTTTTTCTTACTAGGCTCAGTTTTAATACCTGCAACATGCACCTCTGTAATTTGAAATTGAGGAACAACATCCTCTTCTTCTTTCCTTTCCTCATGTGCAACTGGTTCAGTTTTCTTCTCAGGCTCATCATCCTGTTCTTCACTATTTCCTTTCTCTGAAACCGCGCTGTATATCTTGGGCTTCGGAGGAACAAATACCCGCTCCACTTGTATTAACGAAAGCATTGGGGCTCCAACTGGTTCATAGTCACGCAAAGGGTCTCGAAGCTGCACCATAAGAGCAACTGTAAAAGTATTGCCGAGCAAACCCCACTTTCTTCCTGACCTCTTGCCTCCTTTTTTATCTCCAATAATCATCTCAGTAGGCCGAGCATGATGAGCAGCAAGAATCTTTGTTGTCCGATCACTGATATCTTCCTCGCCAACTACTCCAGAATCTAGCCGCATCCACTCATCTAGAGTTATTGATAAACCCATTAAACCATCGATATCATCCCCATTATCTTTAACATCCAAAAGCTGCAATCCACCAGTGCCTTCGAGTCCAAGAGACACACTATTAACGGCCCCTTTGCCTTCAAAAGCTGATACATCCCCAATAGATTGGGGACTAATGTTTGAAGGTGCCTCTTGATCAGACATACCTGACTGTATCCTTAGTCCCTCAATCGATAAGGCTTCAATCTTATCCATTGCCAACGGAGCAAGATCTTCCAATGAGACATATTCTGAGTTCATCTGTCCACCACTTGATGAAGCAATTTTTGAACATTTACTTTTCTTGCTCTTCAAGGCAATTTGATTAAATGCTGGCTCTCCTTCCATTGTCTGATGTTGTGAGAATCCCTGGCTGTGAAAACAAACAGGCAAAAAATGCCTCATCAAATAGGAGTAGAGACAGTAAAATTCGAACAATGTACAGACAAATGACATAGAATCAGAGGACTCTCAAACCTGTCACATGCCTCCAAAGCTGGAGCAGCCTCCCATACTATCTGTTGCATTGTCTGACCAGTAACTTCTTCAAGTGGCATAAGCTTCTTAGCTTGCATCGATAGCTTCTCAATCCCCACAGAAGCCAAACGCTGCAGAATTTCCATAATGCCGGAACCCATTTCAGCAGGGACGACAACGGGGCTCGAAACCTGCATGATTAGATTCCCATTGTTCTTGGCATTCTTGAAGAGAGATGGGTTCATCGAACGAAGAAACCCTCCATCCTTTGTCTGAACAAAAGGACCCAACCCTTCACCAAGAGGAGGCAACTCAATTGGATCCTCTGGTGGCAAGTCAATAGGGCTCCCAAATCCACTTCTACTACCAGATGGTGATCGATGAAAGGCTTCCTCATTGAGACCCCATTCACGCATCAAAGCCTCTGTTTCAGCATCTTCCATCATTTTGGCCCTCGACTTACTATCAGTAGCATAGTTAGTTCTGTGAAGTTCCATTTCAGCTTCTTGAACAATTGATGATAGATCAAAATCCTCTCCAAAGTCCCCATCAACCCAATTGTGTCCCTTCTCTGCTTCAGTATCAATGTCAAAGATACCTTTACCAGTGGACAGCGATTCCTTCTGGAATTGTTTCCAAAGTCGCTCCCTTGGTGACTCGGGATCACTATCAGAGCTCAACCCAAATGGACTATGATCTATACCAAGCATACTCATGAACTCACTAGCAACAGTCTCATCATCCAAGCTAAGAGACTTACTCTTCATGGCTCCAGATTTGTAGCTCGATTTCACCTCAGCATACCTCATATGATCTGGTGTCTTAGGTTCATCATCAGGAACCAATTGACTGCTCAATTCGGAGTCTAAATCTTCAATCAATGGGCCTTCAGAAACATGTGTAGAATCATAAGAAACCTCTTCTAACTGCAAATTCACCTTCCTCTCACTAACTCCTTCAGAATCATTGATCTTTTCCAATTCATCATCAGACTCACAAAGTTGATTCCTTGTTGCTAATTCTACTCCCTCATCAGCTCTAAATTCAATCTTCTCCAACTCTGGCTCTCCTATTTGATCCTTTTCTGCCAGTTCCACCCCCTGCTCGATCACTGCGAACTCAGGATCCTCACATTCCTTCTCTTCTCCATCTCCTTTCAAATCCTTCATTCCACCAAAACCCTTCTCAATTCCTGCCTTTCTATCAACTTTAAAATCCCCAGGCTTTGCAGAATCAAATTTCAGATGAAGCCCATCTATTGTCGAAGCTTCAGACCTCGAGCAAGGCAGAACCTCATGCAGCACTTTGACATCCTCCACTGACTTTGTCCGATCTCTACTCCTCACTAAGCTCCCAACTCTAGCCACCTTCTTCTCATCCACAGCCCCCTCATCTCCATCAACAACCTCAAACCCAAAGCTCACATTCAACGAAGCCCCCTTCGCCTTCCCCGAGAGCCTAAAACTCGTACTCCACTTCCCCAATCTCTTCTCCTCCTCATCCAACTCCTCCAAACTCAACGGCAACAATCTCGTCAGATCGATCAAATTCTTCCCCAATTCCAAATCTCCACGATCCACATCCTTGACAGTGATCAAGAAATGCCTCGAGTCATACTTCGCTGATCCCTTTGGCCCGCTGCGCGTTCCATAGATAGAGCAAGAGCAGGACAAAACCTCATCGAACTCCGCGACACCGTCGAAGACGCGTACAGCTCGAGTAGAGATTGCGGCAGCGTGAGGGTCGGTGGTCCGCCGCCAGAAGACGGCGAGCGTAGACTTAGAGAAAAATGGCGGGAGGTCGTCGATTGAGTGAACGTGGAGGGAGAATCGGCAGGGGAAGCGGCGGTGAGAGCGGAATTGGGCGGAGAGGGACTTGATTGGGTTGAAATTGGACCAAAAAGATTGCTTCTTTGGCTTCGAATTGGCATTTCTAGGGTTTTGGGGGTGCGATTTTGGGGCGGAGATCGAGCGAGAGGGGGGTTTCTTGATCTGGGCACGGTTTTTCTGGTCGAGGGAGAGGGCTTTGCTTAGGGTTTCGATGTCGTGGAGAAGGCGGGCGTCTCCGGAGGCGGAGGAAGCGGCGGCGGAGGAGGCGGAGGGTTTTTTTCCGCCGCTGCCGGCGACGGTGGGCTTTGGGAGCATGGATCTAGAAGGGGTGAAGAGAGCGCGCTGCTGGAGTCCGGTTGTTTATTGAGAAGCTGTTTCGTTAGTTTTGAATGGGTCTGGTGTCTCGCGGAGGAGTTTAGTAGTAGGTGGGATACTGGGATATTAGGGTTGACAACGAGGTTTTAATAATGATTATGCTTACAAAAGTTTTTATGAAAAACTAACTTTGGGCTATCTAACCCCCCGAGTTTCTTGATAAGTTTTTTTGGATGGTGAAAACAACAGTCTATTTGAATTTCTCTAGTTTTTTTAATAGCATTGTTGTTTTAAAATAGAGAAGAAAAAGAAAAGTTTATAATCATCCCAGGGGAGAGAGAGAAAAAACTCAGCTAGAAAGTTTCTTACTGAAGTTTCATGGGCGATATTTCTTGATAAATTGGGTTATAAATTTAAATATTATGTTTTCAAGAAGTTAAACTATTCGAATTATTTTCTTTCATCAAGCTCCATAAAAATTGATCACTCTGATTTCATAACATTAGGCATATTCTTTTCAAAAGTTTTTAGTATATTAAAGCCAAAAGAAAGGTATCTTTCTTAATTGAATATATTTAGTATGTCAAAAGATTTTAATATATTATATACCAAGGAAAGGTATCTTTCTTAATTGCGTATGAAAAATTCCCCAAGGACCTAAAATATGGAACCAATAGAGAGGACAAATGAGATGTCCCCCTCCTATTGGATAATGAGTTGGTCATCATTAATGGGTCCCCCCTATTGGTCCCATATTTTGGGTCACTGTAGCAAAGCTCATTGAGTATACTTAGCTAGTCTATGCCGCATTTGGTAAGGTTGAAGGAAAAGACTTAAGTTTACGTCCCACTTGACACCTGGCAATTATGCCTCAAACAAATATGCGTGTCTCATATTGCATATTTGTTTACACTATCACGTCCAAATTGAAATATTTTAAGTTAAATGTCTACTTAAACTTTAGGCTTGATCAATTAAGTTTAGATCGATCACGTAACCTCCTTATCGTCGATGTAAGCTAGCAAGAGTTTCTGCATTAAAACAAAAGCATCAATCCATTTTTTTTTCCCAAAAAGAAGATAAAAAGGAAACTATAACGAGGAAGGAAGGATATTCCTTTCTTTGCTCGATGTTTATTGAAGAAAAATGCTTATTTGGGATACTGATATAGGATAAGTACTTAATTATGTGAATTTTGATAACACGTATTCGAGTAGGTTTTTTTTGGGTGTGAGGAGGATTCACTAAGTACCCTCCAAGTAAATTCCGGGACATTGAGCTCTCCTTTCGTAGTCGAGGTCCAAGTAAATAGCATAGGGCGCGTTTGGAACTCAAAAAAAGAAGGGTTTTTTTGGGTGAAAGCCTGACACAATGTCAATGTCAGGCTTTCACCCTAAAACGCCAATAAAAGAGACGTTTTAGGCTGAAAGCTTGACATTGTGTCAGGCTTTCATCCAAAAAACCCAAAAAAAATTGTGTTCCAAACGCGCCCATAGAAGTGTCACAATGCCTAATAATTAAAAATTGGGCATGATATAAATACTAGTCAACTCTTGAGCTTTTGAGTTAAGAAGCTCAAGTCCTAACCACTAGGCCACTTGCAAAGTGTTATTTGAGTGAATACTGGTAAGGGAATTATTATTTTTACTACTTTCGCACTATAAGAAAACAAGGGTGGGGTGGGCCGGTGGGGGGTGGGGCGTTCATATGATGACCCATCATTTCTTTTTTTTACAACTTTCAAGTAATGACTCCGCTGTCAAAGCAATAGGAAAATTGTAGTACACTTATCTTTTTCCTATTGGAGTACCCGTTTCATGCAAATAAATTAATTTTTTCTTATTATTAGAAAACACACAGAACCTAGAGTCTTACTGAACATTATCCATAGGCATATGGACCCAATTCTTGGCAAACTGAGATTAATTTCATTTGTTACTTTCTAATTACTAATGGTAACCAAAAATAAAAATAAAAATTAGTTATCTCGCCTAAATTAGAAAATGTACTTATTATCAAGTTAACTCTATTGATTAAATCTAATATTTAGGACTCTATTCTCGTACCCCTTGTTGTGGGTTAAGGACAAATTAAATGAGGTGATTAATAAATAATGGGTCTTTATGAAATAAACACTCTTTAGATAACAGAACAGGATGAATATCAAAGGATTGATCAATCATTTTCCTTCCCTTCTCATATGAGAAAATTGAGAATTATTTCAATCAGCTTTTCTACACCTTACAATTATGGCCACCTTTTTGGGACCATGGAAGCATATCGTTTCCCTCCATTTCTATTGGGATGAAGCCGTTGGACGTGTCCCCCTTTAATTTGAATTCAAACAACCAATAATTTGGAATGGCCCCTTTCAATTTGCATTATAGTAAATCCATTATTGTTGTGTATTTTCAAGGAAAAAGCAGGGCAGGATGCCCTCCTCAAAATATGCCATGTAAGATGTCATCGTTTGGGTTTTTAATATTTGTGTTTTCATTTTCTATCTCAAGCTAAAATGAAGCAATACAAATGATCTGATGATAGTTAACAAAGGAGATGTTCAAAAAAAAAAAAAAAAACTAAGAATAAGATCCATTAACTAATCTCGAAATTTTGTGATAAAAACTTTGTTGTTGTTGTTTCTCTCAAAATTCATATATGGCATACTGGCCCATTTTCTGGGGAAAAAGATACGTTATTGTAGGCTGTCTAAAAATTACTGCAGATAGCTGATCCCCATCAAACACCGATGATGAAAGTTATAATTTGACGGCTTCTAGAATGTTACAATTTGAAAACTTTCACGTAGATCGATGAAGGTTACAATCTAACAACCTTCACAACAACCGATGAAAGCTCTAATTCAATAGCCTTCACAATCAACATCGGAAGTTACAAACTGACGACTCTCATATTTTCAAGGAGCCAAGACGAAGGTTACAGGATGACGATCTTTGCAACACTCTAGCAAAAGAGACTACAAATTGACAGTCTCTTCAAATCAAAACGCAAGTGGCCTCGTTCTTGAGTCAAAGCAATGCAAATGCAGCTTTAACCCAGCTACAAACGTAGCTGCTAAACGCTGCTAAACGCTGCCAAACGCAACTTTTAAATGCTGCTAACGCAACTTCTAACTACTGCCAACGCAGCTTCCATCCGCTGCCAACGCAGCTTCCAAGCTGCCAACGCAGCTTCAAACAAGCTGCCAACACAGCTTCCAAATCGCTGCAAACGCAGCTTCTAGACGTTGCAAACGCAGCTTTCAGACGCTGCGTCCGAGCTTCTAGACGCTGCGTCCGAGCTTCCGGACGCTACGTTCGAGCTTCCAGACACTGCGTTCGAACTCAGAATTCATGCCAGAACGTAAATTTTGCGTTTGACTCATTCAAATACGAACTGAACAGTTTTAAAACCATTTTCCATGATTTGAGGGGATCACTCCCCCACTTAGGAGTGAATTAAGGGGGTAGTTACACCCCTTAACCCCCCTATAAATCTCAACAAACTCAACTGAGTTAAAGACTGACTTTTTGGGATCAGGAGAGATCTCTTGGTCAGATCGGATCTTGGCAATCTTCGGATCTTCTGGAGCTACTCTTGGAGCTTTTCTTTGGCTTGAAACCGATTTCGGTTAAACCATTTAACTCTTCCACAGAGTTATAACTCGCTAAGAGTTATTTTCAAACTCGTCACACAAGCTATCCTCGACATCAATCAAGAGGATTCAACCGTGTTCCACGAGTTTAAACATTGGATCATCAACGAGAAGCAAACTTGACACGAGTTCAAGGGAGGCATCTCATCGTTACTGTGAAGAACCCAGATTTAAACAAAGGAAATGACCTCCGTCGATCTTTCTCTCTTTTGTAATTCGGGAAACCGATTGAAGGAATTGTAATTTCTTTTTCTAAGTTTGTTAGAGAGAGATTGCAGAGAGAGAATTGTAATTAATTCTTTTTCTGAGTTTGTCGGTCCTTAGTTTTAAATAAGTATAAACGTCATGAAAACCAGCGTAAATACAATACTGCATCAGTATAAACAATACAAAATTTAATGCAAATCACAAAGCCTATAACTAATACTGGGACATGATAGTTTAACATTTTCCTTTTCCTTTATGATGCTTTGTACAGAGGGCCCTCTAATTGATCCTTTCCCCCATTTTCAGGGACTTCTCACTTCTGTTTCATTAGGGGTCTTCCACTGAAAGAGACAAATATGCGGTCGGTTGGTGCAGTTGGCTTTCGATTCAAGACAGTATAATGTTACAATTATCAGAAAATTATGTCTCAAAGCTTGTTCTGCCAACTAATCGAATATGATCCTTTTTCTTTTAAAAATAAAATAAACGTGATTTTACGTAAACCCTCAGAAATATCAGGTGACATCTACGCTGACTTGTATATATGACTAAGGCCAATAAATGTACTTTAATACTTGAGAGTGAATAAATCGTTAAAATTTTATAAATTCAAGATAATTGATTATCACGTATTGCAGATTGTAATTGAGAAACTGGTATTCCTATTGATAATTAGATGCAGTGTGGAGGATCTAAATCATTTATCAGTAATAAATCAGCTATACAAGCTAGGATTCGTATGGGTCTGAAATAAGTGATAATTGCATCAACTTGTAAGTCATAATTCACTAATAATTGACAAATAATTCATAAACTGTTGAGTCCCTTCCGCATAATTAAACCACGAATACGATGCGAAGAGTTATTAGCCAGTTAAAAGCTAGTCACATATATTAGAAAACTTATTAGATTTAGGAAATGAATACACACACACACACATAAAAAGAGGATGTCATGTATATAAAGCACTTGGTCCCCAGGACACGCAGTTGCAATTCTTCCCCTTTTTTTTCCTCAACTCGTGATTTTTTTTTCTTTTTTTATTGGAACGCTATGAACATGTTATACGAGTGGAATAAAACACTTTATAAGGAACGGAGTGAAAAAAAAATTTACATTATACTGAAATGTTTTGCACATGATATATGAGCAAAGTTGAGATTTTATGAGGAATGGGGGAGTTAAAAGATCTCTTATTTTTGTTGTCCTAATGATCTTAATAGAACAAGATTTTAAAATACGCTCATTTTGATCCCACTGTAGAAGCTGTCAACTCCCTACGAGGTGAGCTTCCCTCGAAAATTTGAAGCAGGCATTGTATTTTAGGGGCTGATATCTAAATGACCCTATTCTAAAAACTGATGTCAAGAAACAAGTTTAAGCTTAGCCAAAAGCTAAAAGCAACATATCTTCTGAAAAGGCTCTGCAATGAAATTAAAAAAAAAAAAAAATCCCAACCAAGCAATCATCTCGCGACAAAGAAGTCACAGAAATTCAGGAAATTTCCTAGATATTATGATCACCTTCATTTGGGTGATTCACAAAGCAAGCAAATCCGTAAGAATAAACAACCATATATGAACTCTCACGTCTCACCCAACAACGAATCCATCAGCATTAATGACCATATGGGTACAAAAAACAACCAATACTCGAAATCATGCCATCACACTAAGTGAGGTTGCACAGGCACAACACAACCACCTTCAACAACATTTTGTACATTGATTTCAAGCAGAGACGGTTACATTCTGTCCAAATAGAACACACATCCGCTCCAAATTCCGAAAAAAAAACTTATGTTTCTGTTATCTTAGAAGAAACTAGCTTATCGTGTCTAATTCTGTATCAGGAGCTGTTTTCTTCAGCAGATAGTTGGTCCTCGTGATCCCTGTTACTCAAAGGTTCGACTTCAGGCAGATCTTGATGGGCCTCCGCTGGCTTCATCTCCGATTTCTTCTTCTCCTTCTGAACAACTTGCCTCGGCATCACTTCAAGAAGAAAGCTTGCACCATTCCATATGGTTGCGGATACTTTGAGTATCTGAAATATCACGTGCAACTTGTATGACAGGAATATGGGGACTGTTAGGGCTAGGGTTGCTACCGTGAAGACAGCTTGGAACAAAATGTACATTGTGGGTCGGTTCTGATCACCAAGCAGTCCACTTAACCGCCACCAGATGCTGTTTGCCTTCTGTGCCTTCTTTGAGAGTTCTCTGTTATATAAAATTAGAGCCAGGGGTTACATTCTTTTTCCTCACAAGCAGGAAAGAAATTGAATAATATTGTTTTTAAAGGAAAAAAAATGGAATGATAATGTTATCCTTGAAAAATGAAAATGTACAAAGCTACCTAAAAATCTTATCATTAAGAAGAAAAAAATCAATAATAGTTTCTTCATGTTGAGCAGTTTAACCGATTTTATCGTTTTCTTAGACGAGTCCCAGTATGGCTGATCTATCTGAGAAAACATCATCAATGACGCATACTACCAAGATATGAGATTATCAAGGATTTAGTCCATTATTATACTTTAGAAATTTGGAAATCATTTGTGTTGGAACCAGTTTACCACCCATACAACTAATTTATTGCAGTATATATACTTTTTTATCAGCTAAACAGTCAATATCATCACAGTTGAATAGTAGGACTTATGCAAGAAAAGACTTGGATATTTATTTCCTCCAAGGAAGAAAAGCATTAGACGATTTGTTTCAAGGGAATGATTATGTTATCCATGAAAATGCAAAACAACCTTTAAAAGTAGTCACAAAGAAAATCAATTCATGCGCACTTGTGCTGAGCAGTTTAACAAGTTAATTTTATCGATTTTCTTACACAAGTCCTATATTCCTGATCAATCTGTGAAAGCTTCATAGACATTTACTTTCAAGATATGAGTAAATAAAGAAATTAATCCATCATTATGCTTTACCAATTTGGAACTACCAAAATCATCCAACCAATTATCACAATCTATAGATTATGATACTGCGATTATCATCGAAATAGTCTATATCTCAACAGTATGGTAAGAGAAAAAAATTGACTACTTCTATCTGTACGCTACTGTAAAAAAAGGGTGATAAACTAGAAGTAGGACCTGTAAGAAGTCATGACTTCAGGATCCCGCAATAGCCTCTGTCGACGAAGAACATTAACAATAAGGAAATACAAAAGCTGCCACAGGGTATAAGCAACCAAAGGAACAACAAAGAGCCATGTCCATAGATATGATTTGTCCTCAACATATGGCCATGATATCCTTGCTGCTTTACCCACGGGATGCATGGCAGCAAATGTTTCTGGATCCCACCACCTTATAGTAAAGAAAACTATCCCTGAAACAAGACTATTTCATGAGCTGAAGCCATTGAGCTAGACATAAATTCTAAGAGAGTTCATGCTGATTTTCACAAAAAGGTCTATAGCTAGATTGTATAACAGAAGGTAAGAAATGGTCATGAGAAATGGAAGAAGTAGCAGGCTGCGCACATGAGCTATAGAAGCCATTGAGCAAGACATAAATTCTAAGAGAGTGCATGCTGATTTTTACAAAAAGGTCTATAGCTAGATTGTGTAACAGAAGGTAATAAAAGGTCATGAGAAATGGAAGAAGTAACAGGCTGCACACATGAAGTAATGGACACGGATATATGCAACTCAGATTCATTTCTTGCCATTCTTCTCCGTCTGAAGCGACAGCAAAGATGAATATACAGTACTGAAGAATATACTGTTGATGTACTATATATTAATTCATATAAGAACTGAAGTATAGTTATTCAAGAAGAAAATAAGGATGTTCCCACAGAGAAAGAGGTAGACAATGTAATATAAAAATAAATAATTTTTTGTACTGTTTGTAAAATGTGTTAAGTTATATCAAGTAAATGAGAAATGAGCATGTACTAGCTGATAAATTGGATTGACTGACACTAACATGTGGTGCGCTTAAAAGGATTTAGGAAACTAGGGGAAAACAACGTAAACAGGAAGAGTAAGTTGATATAAAGTTAAAAAAGCTGGTAAAAGTTTAACAATCTGGTGATTTTACGAAGAAAAAAATTGACAAGGGCAACAAGGCCAAGCCATGTTTTCAAAGAATATAATATTACTAACTGGCAAAGTTTACTAAAAAAAACAATAAATATCAGAATCCATAAGCTACTGAGGGGCAGGCAATTCAAGTTGTACAAATGAGATAAACTAAAGATTCTATCACTTATTAATGCTCACAATACCAGTTTAAGCGTATTGAGTTCTGAAATCTACTTTCATCTAAAATGTACATTATAAAACAAAAATGGCACTTTGCAATCTACATCAAGAGGATGAGTTCTCACCAGGTAACAGATGTATTAAAACACTGACAATTTTGTCGGCAGAACTGAAAACAAGACTGCAACGCCAAACAATCAACGCCCAAGCCAAAGGACCCTGAAAGAATTCAGCTGGATAAGCAAATAATGTTCCTAAAAGGGGAGAGAAGAAAAAAAAGGAAAAAGAACATCATCAATAAAACCACAGTTGGTGCTTACTTCTGCAAATGAAAAGCAGACCATGAAGAGCTTTTCATTCTTTGGGTAGAAAAGGAGCATAATCAGAAAAATTGTGTTGGCATAGTAGCAGAAATCCTGTTCATTCAGTATCATTAAAATCGTGCCATACACAAGATTGAAGAAAATAAAGTAGTAATGGAACATCCTTCCTGTAGAAACAGAGGTTGACAACAAAAACGGAAATAATATGTTTGATATCAAGCAATAAATGAATTTGGCCCCACTACAACTTCCATAAACATATTACAATCTACGACGATATTTATTCATAAATGTCAACTAACATGCAACTAAATGTGACTTATTTTAATTTAGTGCTGTTCATCTTCATTTACTGATTTTTATAATCATATGCAACCATTTTTGTTTCAACTTGTAAACGACAGGAACAGGTTTGCTCCACCATGCATACCAACGTGTGCTAGAAAGTTTATTGAAGTTTAAACACCTACAGAAGAAATCTTGATAGTAAAATCTCATTTTTTGCATATAGATTTAAGGGAGGACCACAATTGTCAGAATGCACATCAATGAAATAAATTTGTCTTAAAATAAAAAAGTAGAAGTCACATATAATGATGGCGAAGTTTTTAGGAGCATGATTATCCCTTGGTGTCATAAAAAATTAACTAAGAAATCCCTAAGGGGTCACTTAAGCTCTCAGCATCCAACATGCTTCTGTTACTCTTAGATATTCCATTGTACATAAAGTCAAATAAGTAGACTTTATATTGACAAAGTTAATTATTCCTTGACATACCAAAAGGAGCTAACCCAACAAGTTTCTGGAACAAAGTTTTATAACATTCCTCTCTGGAACAGAGAGAGATTTCATAAATAGAACAAGAATATCAAACCTGCTACTTATACATATCATCAGCTAATACAAAATGCTACTCCAAAATATCAAACCTGCTACTTATGACCTCTCTTAGAAATACCAAAATGATTTGACCTGTTCCTCTCTGCCGGGTTTCAACTCCAAGGGCTAAATGTACAGGACCACATAGAACAAGAATAGCCATTATTACCACAAACTCCAGATAGATCAATATTCTTCTCAATGTTCAAAATCAAACTTAGACATCTAGGACACAGATGTGCACACTTTATCTAGGAAAAGGCAAGGACTCCATGGTGGACATAAGGCTTGCAGTACTAAGATAGAATGTTGAACCGTTTATGGGCATGTTGACATACTGCTAACAGTCTAAGATAGAAGAGACCCTTTATGGGGGCACGGCGACTAATCAATGCTAGGTTGGATGTCAAGTAAGTGTAAATTTTATCTGTATGAGAGGTAACACTTCAGTGCAAAAACTAGGCACCTAAATGTTTTTTTACCTCTTTTTTTTCTGAAGAAAAGTGGAGTACAGCCACCTGCTTCATTAAAGAGAGTGCAATGGAACAAAACAAAATTACAAAAATAGGCCAGGATGGTCATCAACCACCTGCCAAGTATGCACTTTGGTTGAGCCAAAGCTTGAATAAAGAACCCCCTAAGGACAAGGGAGATGAGTATCAGCCTTCTAGACGTTGGAAAAATATTATGGAACCTAATTAAACCACAGCCTTCTTCATTATCTCTATACTTTTGCATGTTCTGCATATAATTTCAATAGCTGTTCTCTTGCATTTATTGAAGCTAATAGAACTCAGATGGAAAAGATGAGAAACAAAGGAAGTTAATAGTAATAGTGATAGTAAACAGATGGTTCATACGAGTGCACAGAGAAAGTTCAATTGTGAGGTTGTTTATGAGGCTGCACATAGTTCCATACGAGGAGCTACCCATGCAATGTACAATCTCATTAATAATTAAATATTCATGGAAAGATCAATAAAAGTGTTAAGTCCATCTCTAAAGTCCTTGAACATATATACACAGCATGTAATATTACTGGCCAATAACATTGCAAAAAGGATATACATGTCAAGGGATTCAACATTCTCTGCAATGGTTAAATGACATGTTCAAAATACAACAGAAACATACCACCTTTACATTTTCGAGAATAAAGTTTGTACATTATCATTGCTTGTTGATTGAAATACTATAACTTCTAAAGCAAGAATATAAATTCTATAACAAGATACAAGGTAGCAAAGGAAACATCTTCAGCAAGCTTTAGCACACATGGTACCTAGCAAAGGAAGTAAACATAAAAAAATGTTATATATCAAGCAATAAATATACACTCACCAATAGGTAATAATGCCATTTCTTGTACCGATAATATATCCATCGAAGAGGAACAAACGTAACGTAGAACAAACAATACACATATGGAACATCTTGGGGACCTAAAATCAATACAAATCTAAATTAATTCACTAATTAATCACTCCAAAACAAATGGGTAGGATTCTAGTATAACTTACGAGCTCCCAATAGGTAGCAAAACGCGCCAAATCCAAGAACACCCACCAAATGGGTCACCTAATTTCCCAACAAAATCCACAAAGAGACGACATTTATAATGAAAAAAATTCAAGAATACCCATCATTTCGAAAGGGGTGAAGTGAAGGACCTTATTGATAAATCTCTCGTGCTCTTCCGCTTGTTTGGCGATCTTAACCGCTTGCTTCGATATGATCTTCTTAGTTTGAACCGCTTGCTTCGATAGGATCTCCTTCGTGTCAATCACTTTCTACACACCAAAAAAAGAGGAAACTTTCTGGAAAAAAAGAATGCAAAATTTGGAATTTTAGGGGGGGTTCTATGCGAGAATACCTTCGACCGATCGGCGATCCTCTGCCGAACCCTTTGAAACGTCTCTCCGTCGTCGAGGCTGGCGTCCGCTTCAGACATCTTCGATAAATTCCACAGAGAGAGGATTTAGAGCTCTAGAGAGAGGGAGAGGGACTCGAACAAAAAGTTTGAGACGGTGAGTTCTTTTTTTTTTTTTTGCTATAATTCTCGTTTCGTGTGCTTTTGAGAGCGCTGCGCGTACCAAGTAAAGAGAAAGTTGATATTCTCACCCCCGCTTTAGGGGCGTTGGATGAGGAGAAGCTTCCGCAGTCGTTCAATTAATGGAATAGTTGGGTGTAGGTATCCATTGGGTCCGGGTCATTGCTTCTAGAGATATCCATTAAGATCGTAGCCTTTCGAAGGGCAATCCTTCAGCAATCCCACTCTATAAGTTTCCTATGTTGTCGTAAAGGTCAAGAAACATATTCCTCTCTGCTTCTCACGTGAATTCCATATATAAATTAATGAGTCCTTCCGTCCTTAATGCTAACTAGCCTTTAGGGGTGCCAAACCGTATCCGTATCCGAGGAAATATCCGTAACTGTATCCGTTAGGATACGAATATGGTTATTCAAATCCATAACCGATAGGATATGGTTACGGATATGGTTTTGTAGTGAAATATCTGTATCCGTATCCGAAAATATCTGAATACATATTGGTCATACTCTTACGATAGTTTCGAGTCTTAGACTATGGATTTGTGATTAATTTTGATGATCAAGATGTCTAATCTTAGATTTTCAATCATAATGAACATATTAACGAACTCTTTTTGTATCACATGACTATATTTTTCTGAATACTATCTAGTTTTCTAATATCTTTTTTGTATCCGCATGCATATCCGTTTATATATCCGCATCTATATCCGTAACCATATCTGATTTTGACGGATATGGATATGAATTTTTCTTACCGACGTATATCCGTATCCGAGATGGGTAAGCGGATATGGATATGATAAGTGTCATATCCGAGCCGTATTCGCTCCGTTAACACCCCTACTAGCCTTAACTTTCTCATACAAGCTTATTATCTGCAATTCTTCCATCATAGTGAGTAGAAGTGCGAAAATATTTGTATCGACAGATACTGAGATAGTGAGATACATATCTAATAGGATATGATTGATATGATTGGGGAGGTGAATATGTAGTAAGATATTTGGATCCATATCTGAAATATATAAATACACATTGGTCATGTAGTTGCAGTTGTTTAAATCCTTAGATTAACATATTTGAGAATTAATTTTAATTTTTCATTATCAAAAAATTTAATCTTATATTTTCATATATAACAAACACATATATTAAAGAATTCTTTTGCACCATATGAACTAAGCTTTCTTTTAATATTATTTGATTTTTTTTCACATCCGTTTTTGTATCTACATGTATATGCGCATTCATCCGCGAATGTGAATATAAGTTTTTTTTTTACCGAGAAATATTCTTATTTGTATTCTTACTCTTAATAAGTAAGTGGATATGACCATAGTTTAAGTGGGACCGTTTGCAACCGTATGGTGAGGAGTTATATGCAAGATCCACCGGTCACAGGTTCCGATAAGCGGTTTTAATTAGCAACAATAGATTTTGGGTTGGTTTCCGTGCCAAGCTTATCATACGTTAAGTTTCCGAATGACTTAGTTTATATAAATTGTCACGGAAATACTCAGCATTTGCAAAAAAAAAAAAAAAAAAAAAAAGAAGCCTGGAACTACGCTTCAAATTTTTTTCTCTTTCGGCCCCGACTGAGCGTAAAGTTGCAAGTGGCGTTCTTAAAACTTATCCATCACAAAATATACGTATCTCGACCACGTACGTGCATGTACACGTTGGACACTAGCAAATGCTGGTCTTTATCAAGACAATAGCTCGTGATTAAAAAGTAATAATAATAAGGTTAAGAATTGGGTCTAACAAAAATGAAATTCAAGGCGTTCTCTCTACCGGTATTTTCCCCCTTCTTAATTTCTTCCAAATTATTGATGATGCCAGGTTTTAACTTCTCAACTTGTATGTTTCACGAAGTGATGTCGTTACTTATCATCAAAGCTCTTTATAAGAATGTAGGAAAATAAGAAAGTTGTTTGATAAACCCAACTTATAAGAATATATAAGTATAGTTATGTGTTTCGCAAACTAATAATTAAAAAGCTTGTGTTAAATATCAACTAATTAAAAAACATATTGTTGTAACTCTATATTGTGACTAATTAATTTATTTTATATTAACCAGATAATTAGTAATATTAAATTTATTTAGTAATTAAAAAATAGTTAATTTAAATTTAATTATTTCAATATTTATATTATGTAATTAATTTCATTCTAATGAAATAGTATTATTAATAAAAGTAATTAATTAATTAATTATAAATTAATTATCTCATAATAAGAAATATATTTGATTAAAATATTTTTATAAATTAATTTTTTAATTATTAATTACTAATATCGAGATTTAGTAATTAAATCCATACTAGTATTATTCTAAATAAATTTTTTTATATATGACATATCATTTGTGATTATTAGTTACTAATATTGAGATTAATTAATTTTATATTAATAAAAAATAATTATTAACTAATTAGTTGTTAATAAATAATTGATCAATTATTAAGTATTAATACATAATTATTAATAATAAATAAATTAGTCAATAATTAATAAATTAATTAACTAATTAATTAATAATATTAATTAGTTTATAAGAAAATATTTAACTAAGTAAAGGGAATGAGAGAGTTTTTTTCCGTCTTTTGGCCTACATAAGGAAAGTTCCTTATAAATAGAGAAAAAAATAAGTTGGGAAAATCTAACTTATTTTCTCTCTACTTATAAGTAACAAATAAGTAAAATAAGTAATCCTTACCAAACACCATATACCTAATAAATAAAATACTTATAAGGAAAAATAAGTAAGTTGCCAAACATATTTGACAACTTATAAATTAGGAAGGTTCCTTATGTGTTCGCTCCACATACAGTAATGTACATTGTTTGTTTGTTTGCTTGCTCACATTTTAAAGAGTCGTTCACACAAACTTAACCAGCCAAAAAAGATAGCTCCTATAATAACATGCATGATAACTACCCTTATCAGTTAAAAGTAGGGTAAATATCACAAAAAACCCCACTTACATTTGAACTATTATCAAATTACCTCCTATAACTTTCAAAATGTTCGAAAC
>BQKN01066823.1:304246-318772 GCA_022839385.1 Asparagus kiusianus
CCCACACACACACACACACACCACCCACACACCACCACCACCACCCAAAAAAAAAAAAACCCAGCCCCTCTAAAATGTAGGGGTTAATAGAAATATCCCTTTAAGTTTATTATATCAGCATATCCTCCAAATAGGCTAAAAAAACACTAAATTTGCGCGAGCAAGTACAATTAGGCAGAGAGATGTTTTTGCAAGTGAAAAATCGATTCGCGCTGTTAGGAGGGTTTTATAACGAAATCTCAAACTTAAAAGGGGTTTTCTGAGCCCTTAACTTAGGTGAGATTTTGTCCTATTTTCAAAGTAATGGGAGGTTATTGAATAATAGCCCAAAGTTGAGAGGTTTCTCACATATAGCCTTATTAAAAATGTTATTAAATATTAATTTTGTTCCTTTTCCTTTTTTGGGGAAGGCGTGGCCTTAAGGCCCTTAACCCGTCTAGCTCACCGAGTGTGCCCCCAGGCCCAAGAGAAACCCAACCGCTTGCCGATCGGAGTTTCGTATGATCCGACCCGGACCCATGCCACGTAACCCCACATCAGATGTCAAGGGAACAACAGGGCAACGAGATCGAGCAAATCTATTGAGAGAGAGAGAGAGAGAGAGAGGAGAGGATGGAGGATGCTCGAGAGGCTCGCCGGAAGAAGCTCCTGAGCCGAGGGACGGATCGCCTGGCCTTCATCACCGGCCAAGCCCGCTCCCTCCCTGAACCGAATCCCCTCCGTTCACCGCCACCTGCCGGTAATTACCCCTAAAAATGTCTTTCCCCCCCTTTTCCAATCCCCAATCACAAATTTAATTTCTAGGCTTACTACTCTAATCCATGCTATTGTTATACGAATTATTGCTGGGAGAAGTAAGGGAAACAATTGGATGATTAGTTACTGCGGAATTATTTGGAGAATTAAGCGTCTTATGTGATTGTAGAACACTGGAGTGAAATTGAAACTTTTGATGGTCAGAAAATGATATAGGTAATAAAGAAACAAACTTTGATGCAGACATGGTAATTCTTGGCCATCCAATGAGAAATTTAATCTTTCGTGTGCACCGCAGGTTACATTTAGCTTTGCAGTTTTCCTTTGTTTGACTTCATCTTAAGTGCAGATAATCCTTTTCTAGAGCATTTGTTTGTAATGGAAATGCATTGTGATATATTCCTTTTACAAATTTATGTTAGTACATAGTTTTTTTATTTACTTTGATATCCTTGGATGTATTGTATGGCTTTGATTGAAAAATTAGCCTGTCACTACTAGGGATGAAGTTATGACTAATGATCATGTAAGGTTTTGCCAAGACTAATAATGATCATGAAGGTTTTGTCAATCACCAACATGAAGTTTCAGAGACAACGTTTTGTTTAACGTCTCATTGTTTTAATGATTACTGAGGTAGTAGGAATGGCTTAGGGCTCTTTACGATCTATTCTTCAAAATAGCAATTAAAACCCCTCAAACCCCTGAAATGCTACATATTATTCTGAAATTTCTGATCGTAAAAGACCTATGAAATTAAATGATTTGGATGGTTAAGAAAGAACATGTCGAAAGAATCTAGAAAGAAGGAATTCTGAGATGGATGTGCGGTAACATGCTAAGAAATAGGATAAGACATGATTTTACTTGTAAGAAGTTAAATGCTGTTTCAATTGAAGATCATTTGCTAGGACCTAAATGAATACGGGAATGAAGCAATTAAAAATGATACAGTAGTAGTTATTTTGAGACAGAGTCGATGGAAACAAGAGTCTCAGAGAAAGGCTTGTTGCTGCATTGAGATCCGAGTATGCATTTGGTATACTAATAAATTTATTGTCGAAGATTATGCTTGCTTAAGCTGATTGGAAAACTTGGGTATATTACAGGTACTTCCCTTGCTGAGGATGTCGCAGGTTCTGTAACAACCAAAAGTCAGGAAAGCAATGAAATCTCTAGGGTGCAACCTAAAACTGAGTCAAGCGATGAAATATCTAATTACGAGATTGAAGAATCTGCGAAACACGAGACAAAAAATCAACATGGTGCAGTGTCACCGACAACGTCAGCGGTCGCTAGATTATCAGTTGAAGGAAGTGATCGAACTACAGACACTGCACCAAAAACAAGCCACACAATCTTCACACCAAGAAGAATCAGCGTCTCGATCTCTGCTTCAGAGAATATTCGACTCGTTTGTTCAGTTATTATAGCGCTGTTAGTGGTTTTATCATATCATGGTTATTCATTGGGGATTAATGCTCTAGGAAGCATAACCAGCTTTAGGCCACTTTTACTAGTGTTTCTAACCGATGCCACGGTAATCTTAGCGCCGCTAGTCATTAATCAAGCAAATGAGCAAAAAGGTAAGGAGACAGCAAGGAGTACAGCAATGGAAGGAGATGGCTCGGCGATGAATATAGGCAGTATGCTGGAGGCTGCTATGGTATTCCAAAAAGCTGTAAGTGCTGTTTCCATGGATTGTAGTATTTGTGCAGTCATAATGATTTGTGGAATTGTGATCTAGTTAATAAGCTTTTGCCGTAGTCCAGGGCTTGTATGATTATTGACATAAGTTACATTTATTGGCTTGGTCTTGTCTGCTAAATTTTGTATGTAGGGAAGTTTGTATTCTATGTACTGAGATTAGAGTGCAGCCCTGTTACATTTCAGAACATTTTTATTTCATTCTTGTTTGCCGGGGATTGTGATTCCAGCAATCTCTTCATTTTCTATTTGTCGTTTAATGTTTTTGTTTACAGTTGAGGTGTTTTAGATCCAAGTTTTCTATAAAAAGCAATTACATTGAGAGAGATGAAGAGAAGTGGAAACAATGTCATCACTTTGACTAATGCAAATACATCTTGAAATAGAAATATTGCAAGTTCGATTAATTCCAGGAATCTAAAGCAAAGAGACTTCTCTCATTCCTGGTAGGTATAACCTAAAACTAGTGCAAACCAATTTTCTCTGTGATCTTCTCTTCTTTCATTCCGTATTCATTTTCCCTTGCAATCTTGATGCTTTTGCTAAGTAGAGAGGAGATGGAAACTTATTTCTCTCTTCTAGCTATCCGTGGCATCCATTTCTTGTACCTAAGAGAAGGACTTCATGTGAGCAAACTAAATTTATAAGAAACACAACCGATACAAAAGCTAAGAAGGGGATTCACCTGTAATAAACAAGCAGGAGCTTCGAGACAACCTTTTAAAATAATGTCCACCTTCTCCAGAATGCGAAGGGGCACAGGCGTAATAACATACATTAGATCCTTCGAAACATCTTCAGCTCTGACAAACCCTGTTGATATTGACATCAGAAATATATATCTTACAAACAATTTTCGGAAAATTAACTCAAAATTCGCAATGCTGATATAAGAGGAGAAGAAAATAGAGTAGCACGTACCAAGTCCAACACAATTCGGTGAGGCATTCTCAGGTGAAGCAGGGACTGAAGTACTGATTCCTAGGCCAACAATCTTAGCTTTCAAACTGTGAGAAATGTTATCATTGCCCTCACAGTGGAGTTCAATAACTCTGATTCTTGAAAGAGAGATTTCATGAGCAGGAGCAGAAGCCAAATTACAAACAAGATCTTTGTATGTTGCAATGGCTAGCTCTCGTGGAAGACACTGCCTAAAGTACGCAATTATACGAATGTCTCTGAGAACATGTGCAGCATCCTTGCGCATTGACACACTAAAAAGAGAAGAAGAACATAATCAGTACTGATTTTTTTTTTTTTTGCATAAGATCAATATTTCATAAAAATAGCATAGATTCTTCAACAGAAAGTTACCTAGAAGAGTCCTTTACTGCAGCACAAATTTCAATTGAGTTACTCGATCTCTGGTGATTCTCATCCAACCAAAACAACCCTTTGGGTAGATTTTTGCTCTCTGCAGAGACGCGAATTTGAACTACATGAGTTGGAGATATGTGCCTTAGCATTTTCACCAAGAGATCATAGCCAGCACCTAAACCAGAGGAAATTCAGGTTCAAGTTAGAAGGGCATTTCAACTCTCCAAGAGTTACCGTAGAGAAACTGTTAAAAGTCTGGTGGTGAAAATAAAAGTATACCTTTCATCCATCCCGATGTGTTCACTACAAGAGGCATCATTTCTCTCCCAGGATCATTAATCTCATTAGGTTGATAAAACTCCTCATGAAAATAATCATATAGACTGAGGATACTATTCAAATAAACATTTTTGTCCTTCTGGCAATTTACATCACCATAGAAGAAGCACCTGATATGCAGCATTAGCTGTAGATTAAGAGTAGGAATCAACAGGTAGTTTAATAAAAGCAATGCAAGCGTGTACAGATTGGAGAGCTGTTGAGGGGTAATGAAGGTGATTATACTTTGAGTTTCCCCTTTAATCTTTTTCACTTCCTCGTAATTTTAGAGAAGTGTTGCTTCTGAATTCATGCAGCTTATTCTGATATATTAAAATTTCCACGGTGGTAAGAAATATTACATTCCTAGAATTTTATTTTTGTTGGATAATTCACTCATGGTATGAGTAGCTATAAGGGATTGAAATAAGATAACCTACTTCTCTGGAGTCTTCAAGTAGAGAATTGTGAGATCTGCAAAGAATTGTGAAAACAAAAAGATCCTCAGCAGTTGATTTAGACTAGTAACTAAAAATTTTTAAGTGAGAAAGAAAAATATCTGCAGAGAAAAATAAAGAGAAATAATCTGAATTCAATTCAAAAGAACAATACCAGGTGTTGGCTTATCGATTATGTGAAGGGAGACACAACCAGGAGTATTGAACTCCGGCTGACCCACATCTGTATCCAAATAGCCTACCTTCTTGTACCTACAAAAGATATCCTATATTGATGAAATATCAAAGTATGAACATAACATACATTAAATCTATGTTGATAAAATACACACGTAGGATGCAATTTACTGTATCTAAATCCTAAAAGGAGATAATAGCAAGCACCGATGCAGTACTAACAAACGATTACAAGTTTTTGGCAAATTCAAGAACATGATTGAATAGTCTCTAAGAAGAGTAGAGTGTTAGGATTTTTAGATCTCGCAAAACCCCTGAAAAACCACCAAATACAGCAAATAGAATCACACGAGATTTAGCGTGGAAAACCCTCAACAGGGAAAAACCACGAGATTAAAATCAATCCATTATCGCCTCCAAATTACAATCTTTTGCATGGACAAAGACTGCCAAACCCTCTCTCTCTCTCCTTCTCTCTACTTTTCTTGGTTTTTCCTCCAACAATAGAAGAATATGTATAGGAAAACCAAAACCCTATCTCTAGCCTAACTTTCTAATTAGAATAGGTTTCGAACTCCTAATCATGATGAGACCCAAACTCCTAATCATGATGAGACCCAATCTCATAATCATGATAGATCTCTAATCCTATCTAATTCTCATAAAGTTATACAAAGAATCAAAGACATAATCTCAATAATCTCCACATTGGATTTGATTCCCAAACTCCCTTGAAGAGATATATCATTGTCGTCTTGAAACTTTGCCTCTCCCGTTAGAGTTTTCTATTCCTTTCGCACTTCAAATCGAAGCACCTGCACTTCAACTGGATGCTCCGTGACCCTCGCTATCATCTGCTTCACCATGACGTCTCCACCTTTCTTGTTTGCACAAATAGATCTTCGCCACCTCTGATATTGAAACAAATCAACCATGCTTCTCCTCCAAACTGAACTTGACATAAGTCTTCTCCCACTTGCTGTCCTCGTACTCCACCTGCATCGCTCATATCGAATCATATCAATGCACCTCTCCTACTTCATGCTACGAGCCGGATGCCTCTATCTCCTCCACCACTTGGCTTGGACCGAATATAAGCGCTCATCGTCTTCAAGTCCAATGTCACCATCTTCATCTCCTTGTGTGTCACTTGGTCGTGCCCGCTTGCAAGCTTCACCTAATTTGGTATTGTCCTCCTCGAGTCTACACACCAACCAACTACTGCTCCTATGATGGTTCTGAATAATTATATGTTGACAACTCTACTGCTAGAACCACATCTGATTCTCTACTCCAGTCTCATCCATTACATACCCATTTGCCCTTGCTTCCATCAGATTTGTCTTGCCATTGAATAGCAGAATATCAAATTTCGGACCAGAAGAAGTCATCATCCGTTAATCATAACTAAAATTCAAATTAGTCACTATAAAGATTGAATTTGATAAAACCGACGTTAAAAATAAACTCATCACGTCAAAAAACCTAGGAACGATCTCCTAAATCACCAAAATCCGCCTCCAAATTCTCAATCGAAAGACAAATCAATTTTAACCGTTAGATCTCCATGAACAGTATCCCGCTGCCGCTACAGACAGAATATCAAACTTCGGACCTGAAGAAGTCATCATCCTCTAACCATAATTAAAATTCAAAATAATTATTATAGAGATTGAATTTGATAAAATTGATGTTAAAAACGAACTCAGCACGTCGAAAAATCCTAGGAACGACTCCTGGATTACCAAAATCGGCCTCCAAATCCTCGATCAAAAGACAAATAAATCTCAACCGTCGGATCTGCGTGAACAGTATCCCTCTGCCACTATAGTATTTGCTACAATAACTTTCCTCTTTTTTTTCTCCGGTGTCAATCATCGCGCTTCAACCGCTGACACATTCACCAATCGCACACCGGTCAAACCTCCACGAACTGTCAAACCCCGTTCTGATACCACTTGTTAGGATTTTTAGATCTCGTAAAAACCCCGAAAAATCACCAAACGCAGCAAATAGAATCACACGAGATTTAACGTGGAAAACCCTCAACAGGGAAAAACCGTGAGATTAAAATCAATCCACTATCACCTCTAAATTACAATCTTTTACACGGGTAAAGACTACCAAATCCTCTCACTCTTCTTCTCTCAACTCTTTTTAGTTTTTCCTCCAACAATAGAAGAATATATATAGGAAAATCAAAACTATATCTCTAGCCTAACTTCCTAATTAGAATAGGTTTCAAACTCCTAATCATGATGAGACCCAATCTCCTAATCATGATAAGTCTCTAACCCTATCTAATTCTCATGAAGTTATACAAAGAATCAAAGATATAATCTCAACATAGAATTTATGTCTCTTTTACAAAATTCATATACACATATTGGAACCAATGTTAACTTGATCGAACTAATGAATGATGAGTGGACCTGATTTTCGTATATCTGAGAAATTCATGTGGTTGAATGAAAATACAATTTTAATTTTAGAAAACGACATTAACCAAGAAAAATGTCGTGATCATGAGCATTGTCCAGGAAAAAGAGTAAATTTCACAAAGCTGGAGGATAAGCATAAGACTTTGGGATTTTCTGAAGTTTCCAAGATCAAACAGCTCCTAAATAGGGGGAATAATTTCAACATATTTATAAGATTTGAGGGACTGATATCAAAATATAAAGATGTGAAGGATTAATATCAAAGAATTTACAATCCCACTAACACTAAAGAAGGAAAATAAACAGAGCAAACCTTGAGCACTGTGAAAAAGCCCACTTGATTAAACAGCAAAATGTGAATTTTTTTTTTAACCAATTTAACTATAAAGAAGCAAAAAAGCAGAATAGCGCGTCAAAATTGAATTTCACCCAAACAAAGGTTTTTTTTAATAAATTTATCTAAACCCACCAACAAATTTACATTCTATAACGATCTTGATGAACCCATTTCTAGTTTTATCACAATCCCATAAAGTTTTCATCAAGAAGAACAAGACCCAGTGAGCAAATTCGAAAATTCTATCACAAAGTTGCAAATTTTACCTCTTCAAGAGAGTATTGAGGAGAGTGCGAGAGAACAAAGACTTGCCGCTGTTACCGGGCCCGCAAACAACGATAACGGGTGGCGGATCGCTCGACGAATCGTAGGCAACGGAGTCCGCCGCCGCCTCCCACTGAGGCGGTACGCTCACCGCCTGGCGATCGGAAGAAGAAGAATTACCACTCATTTCTCACTTTATTTGTTTGTTTTGAAATGTGAATGAATAAAGGCCCTGAGGACGCAGGATCACGCCGTTTCATTGTTCGAAGACGATTTAGGAAAGAAAAGGAAAAATTAAAAAAGACAAAAGTCTTGAATGTGGTTTTCTATTTTAAAGGAAATATTTTTGTTCGAAAAAGATGGAAAAAGAACAAACTTTGGTATCAAGTTCTGTTACATTTCTGAAACACGTTAGAGATCAGGGGTGGTAAACGATCAGATCGAATCGAATACTAAAGTGTTCGTATTTGTATTTGTTTAAAATTATCGAATTCGAATACGTACTTTAATTTTCATATATCTAGTTTTTCGAATTCAAACTCAAATGCTTGGTATTTGATAAATATTCACGAATATTTATCGAATATCAAAGTATAGTTATTCCGCTAAAGAATTTGATTTTCAAATAGTATTAAAATTCATAAATAAAATTTATTCATTTACAATATATGATGTATATATATTTAAATCAAGATTTTAATTAGAAAACAGATTTAAAATTATTTAAGTCTTAAAATCAGTATATAAAACTTAAGCAGGAATGGTAAGTGGGTTAAAAATATGACATCATATGTGCAATAATACAAATAATAAGCTATGATCAAATTTTAAATGAATATTTAATAGACAAATAAATCGGATATACATTTGGTTAAATTCTATTCGTTAGTAAACTCGAATACTAAAAAAAAAATATTTGTTTAGCGGTAAATGAACTGCCGAATCGAATATGATCGAATAATTATTCGAACAATTACCGAACTATTTGTTAATTATTTGGTTCATTTCCACCCCTACTAGAGATGTGACATGAGCGCTGGCTTTTGGGTTCTATAGGCTTGGACGCTCATCTTTTTTATCGCATGCGAAAATGAGAGTCCTTTTTTTCTTAAAAAAAAAAAATTTCGAATTGTAGTTAAAAATTTCTCAAGCATGCAGTTAGAACTTGAAAATTCACTAATTCAAAACATCTCCAATAAACTTTTCTACAGGGGACGCGTGATACTCACAAGGAGTGTGCGAAACTTGTGCGTGCTACCAACGTTGAAGTTGTCGATTACACTTATTTATGTGTTATTTAATACCGGCTCAACTTGTGCTCGCATGATACTCAGAAGGAGTGAGCGAGACTTGTGCATGCTACCATCTTTGAAGTTGTCGATTGCCCTTATCTACTGTTGTTTGTACCGGACCAACATTTTACATTAATTTAAATTTATAGTAGGAGATTCGCCTTTTATTTCTTTTTCGCATTACTTTCTATAGAGGATCTCTATAGGATTTTTTTGGGTTAATTGCACGTTAATAACATGGAGTTTCGTACATTGTTAGAATTGAAATCTTGAAGTTTAAATTTGAGCAGATTATACCACAAAGTTCCAGCAGTATTACACTTTAGTTACCTTCCATTTTATGACCGTCAAAAACTTCGTTTAAAGTTATCAAGTAGCCGTCACATGATACTTCTTTTGACCTTTGTAACCCTAGGTCTAAAAGGATCCCCCAAGAAATGCTTGCTCTCTACTTAAATCTATTTAATGTAGAGCCCGCATGTTTGACGAGCTCCTCAAAACTAAACCAGGAATGACCAAGTTTAGAAGTAAACTGATTCCATTTTGATCTGAAGGAGGGTAAATTAAAAAAAAAAAAACAATTTTAGATCCTTTATTTTTTTGCTTTGGAAAACTGGGCGAACAAGTTTCTTCATGTTATACCCTAAAAATTACCAAACCCAATGAGAGTTGCTACGTAACTGGCCGACTACCCGAGCATCTGCAAGCGCAAGCGGGGTGATAAGTCAACTGACCTACCTTGTGATCCAAATCCAAGACGAAAGGCGCTTCCGATCCAAACTCTGTTAGACGACTCTCCACTTTTACCTAATACAACACGTCTAAAACGATGGAACGACCTATCAAGCATTGATCAAAAGTTACACTGCATTTAATGAACATACAGTCAGTGTCCGCATTTCGCCACCTTGTCACTGTCAACAAATAATGCCGACCAGCCTTAATGACCTTACTAACCAGAGCCTTCAAAGCTCATCGGACATGTCTTTACTCCAACAGTCCCATCATTGTATAAAGGCGACGCGACCAATTAATTGCAGGCACATGTAAAGTTGGTCTGAACCAGAATTGCACATATTCGGCCAAATTTACCAACGTGCCTCTATGAACCCTCTATCAGTAATGGTGATTTCCATCAACCCACGGTACGCAATATCATACACAAAAAGTCAATAAGCCTAGATTTTATTTTTCTCTTCAGATTAACTAGAAACATGACTTGAGTGTCGGAGGGCACGCCGGAGGGATCCACCTCCTGTGCCTCTAACCTTTGTTACTTGTGCAACAAAGTATAGTTTCAAGATCCTCAACAAAAGATTAACTATCAAAAGCAATTAAGGAATACATAAACCGGAGTTTAACCTCTCCCAAATTACATATCAACTTTCTAACATAAACATTTCCCAAATGAGACCAAGTGCAAACATGGTTCCATGATGGAAGGTTGCTAAACATGCCCTTTATAAAACATAAAGCCCAGTATTCTTAACCTTCTTTAAAAAGTGTAGTAATTTTTGACGAGAAAAACTTTCTCATTCACGTTACATCCGCTATTATTATGAAATTTTGATGAGAAAAAACTTTCTCATTCACGTCGCATCCGCTATTATTATGATCATGACTGGTTTTTTTTAATCAAATTGACAATGAAGATAATGTTTTCTTTTCTCAGATACATACACATGAATACAATTCAACATACTAACAAAAAATCGACAGAAATTAACTACACGTTCGCCTCGAATTTGGAGCTAATTTATGAATTATACGTTGGAGCAATAGAGAAAATTGGAAAGAAAAATCCTACATTGCAAATAAAATCTTTTAAAATAAAAAGAGGTATTTAGTAATTTATCCCCTCTTCGTTAAGTTAACGGGGGTATAGCTTAAAAACTTCAAGCCTATCATTTCGACAAATTTAAACTTCAGAATATCAAAGCTAAAACTGGATGGAAATTTTAGGATATCAAAGCGCATTGAAACTTTTTCTCCATAAGAAATAGAGCACTGCTAAATTAAAAACGTGTCACCTCGCATCAGAGATTTTGAATAAACATCACAAGATTCACAACACAAAGAAACCCTCGCTAGTTTGTCTGGCCGCCAACTGATCTGAATTTGACGGTGAGCAGAACAAAAATCAAACCACGAAGACAGCTATAACAACCACCATAAAGCCTAGCATTTTCAACATTGGTCTTCAGTATCTCCATCGTAAAAATCGCACAGTTCACGCTCCAGAATATGTGAAGAACAGCAATCACCGCATGTAAAAAAAAACCTTGAAGGGTTTCGACAAACATTTAAACACAACAAAGAACATAGAATCTGTCTTCGGCCACTCAAAAACCCTAGCTCTCCAACCATGTCACCGTCCCCACAATGAGCTCTCCCAGATATTGCTAACATATGCGAGTCTTTTGCTGTCAAACCCAAGTCGTTAAAGGTTATCATACAGAACTATGAGTAGGACAATCGACAAACAACATACGACAACAACAACAACAACAACCAAGCTTTTATACAAAATATTTGGAGTCGGCTACATGAATCCTATTTTTCCATTCCTTTCTGTTATGGGCATCTCATCCGTTAAATTAGTCTTAATCATATCATTCTTAATTGCTTTTAACTAAATCATTCTAGGTCTACCTCTAGATCTCCTAACACCATTAACTCTAATATTATCGCTTTTTCTAACCGGTGCAGTAAGGGGTCTCCATTGTACATGACCAAACCATCTTAATCTATTCTCTCTCATTTTATCCTGAATAGGCACAACCTCTAATTTACTATGGATGTACTCATTTCTTATCCTATATTTTAATGTATATCCAGAAAAACCATCGCAACATTCTCATTTCTGCTACATTCATTTTTTAAACATGTTGTTTTTTAATTGCCCAACACTCTGACCCATAAAGCATAGTTAGTCTTATAACCATCCTATAAAATTTTTCCTTTAGTTTCATTGGTATTCAACGATCACATAAGATTCCCGAAGCACTCCTCCATTCCAACCATCTCGATTTGTTCGATGCACAACATCATCCTCTATCTTACCATCATGCCTAATGATTGATCCTTAATAGCGAAAATGATTAGTTTTAGGTATATATTGACCATCAATATGTACCATAGGATCTCTTCCTTTCCTAGTTTTACTAAAAATGCACTTAATATATTCTGTTTTTGTTCTACTAATTCTAAACTTTTTAGATTCAAGAGCTTGTCTCCATCTTTCTACATTAGAAATAATCTCTCTTCTAGTTTTATCAACTAATACTATATCATCGGTAAATAACATGCACCATAGGATTTCATCATGAATGTGCTTAGTAAGTTGGTCTATAACTAATGTAAAAAGATAAGGACTTAAAGCCGACTCTTGGTGTAAACTTATGGTAATAGGAAATGGTTTAGTCTCTCATTCATTAGTTCTTACTCTAGTTGTTACTCTATCATACATATATTTAATCACATCAATATATATACTAGATATATATATTTTTTCTAACACCCACCACATTACCTCTCTAGGCACTCTATCATTACGTATTTCTAGATCGATAAAAACCATATGTAGATCATTTCTCTCTCTCTATATCCCTCCATCAATTGTCTAAAATATGTATATGTCCATAGTTGACATCCCAAGCATAAAATCAAATTAATTTTTAGATATATTTGTATCTTTTCTTAGTCTTTACTCAATTACCCTCTCCCAAAGTTTTATAGTATGACTCACGAGTTTTATACCTCAATAATTTAATCAACTTTGTATATCCCCTTTATTCTTATATATCAGTATCAAATAACTAATCCTCCACTTATTCGAGATTCTTTTTGTCTCGATAATCTTATTAAATAGTTTAGTTAACCATCGTAAGCTTATATCTCCAAGATATTTCTAAACTTCAATAGGGATATCGTCCAGCTTACAGCTCTTTCACTTTTTATTTTCTTTAAAGTATCTTTAACCTCGTTAATCCTAATTTTTCGACAATATTTATAGTTCCTATTATTCACTAAATCTCTATTTTGCCCCACTTGTTTGGTTATAATTAAACAATTGATAAAAGTAACTCCTCCACCTCTCTTTATTTTTCCGTCGGTCACTAGAACTCTTTGATCCTCACTTTTAATACATTTAATATTACTCAAATCTTTACTCTTCCTTTCTCTAATCTTAGCAAACTTATCTCTCTCTCTCCCCCCTTAGATTCTAACTTCTTATAAAATTTTTCATTAACATTGTATTTATTCTCATTAACCACTCTTTTTGCTTATTTCCTTACTAGTTTATATTTTTCTAAAATTTTCCCTACTCCTACACTTTTGCTACTATTTATATAAAGTTTTCTTCTCTCTAATAACCTTTTGCACACTCTCATTCCACCACCAACTCTTCTTACCATCTAATCTACAATCTTTAGAATCTCCTAGTATATCTTTAGCCACTTTACAATCTTTGCATATTAACCTATCCGTCATTCTAGTAAGAAAAAAGTCTATTTGACTATTATTAAAACCACTTTTAAATGTTATTACGTGTTCATCCCTTTTTCTGAAAAGTGTATTTGCTATTATCAAGTCATACAATATTGCAAACTCTAAAATTAATTTACCCATATCGTTCTTATCTTCATACCCGAAACCTGCATGTATCCTCTCATATCCGTTATTATCCTTACCAACATGCCCATTAAGATCCCCTCCTATAAATAATCTCTCCAAATGAGATTCATTGTACTAATTCATCTAATCTATCTCAAAATTTCCTTTTAGTATTCTCGGGCAAGCCTATTTGTGACACGTAAATACTAATAATATTAATAACCTCTACACGTAAGACAATTTTTATTAGTATTATTTAATCTCCAATACTTCTTACCTCTACAATACTTTCTTTTATTATATTATCTACAAGAACACCTACTCCATTCCTATTCTTCTCTTTTCCCGTGTACGAAAGTTTACATTCAGTCTTTTCAATTTTTCTAGATTTTCACCTATTCATTTAGTTTCTTATAAACAAATTATATTCATCTTTCTTCTAAGCATGACATCCACTAATTCCATAGTCTTTCCGGTAAGTGTACCTATATTTCAAGTAGCCACTCTAATTCTATTTTCTTGTAAAAGTCTTCTACCATTTTTTCTCGTAGACCGTTCTAGTCTATGCCTAATACTATTAGGTAACTTATTAGAGGATTGTAGATTCTTAGAACACAATTGCTCACTTGTCATTACACCGATGTGACATCGATGTAATGCGTTGCTTCCGAGGGACGCCATAGCAAACCACCATTGCTTACTTATCATTGCATCAGGATGACATCGATGCAACGCGTCGCTGTGGGACGCCCCAACGAGTATATAATATGATTCATTTTTCATGTGGATCCGACAATGTTTTACGCTAGCTGTCGGCTACCTAACATAACCCTCCTCCTTTA
>BQKN01066823.1:318782-332550 GCA_022839385.1 Asparagus kiusianus
CAAATATGGTAACTATAGGAAAGGAATACATAGTTGTAAGTGATGTTAAAACAACAATAATAAGCCTTGATGATCTGTTTTTTCCACTGATTTTACTTTGATGCAGAAAAGCTTGAATGGTGATATAATGAAAATAAGAGGAATGTCGATATCTGCTCAAAGAGTACTGAGAACATATTCATATGCAAAAGTAGAACTCGCATTAGTTTGTTCTATATTAAAAAAATAGGACCGAGTTAAATAAGGATGTCTTCTATGCATTGATCTGATCAATCCTTCTCGAGTTAGACTCTCCACACTGTCACAGAAACGCAGTCGTCGATGGATGCTGATTACAGTTGCCATCGCTAGAACCGCATTTTTCTTCAGAAGATCACATGGACTTGAATCAGTTCATGGTAATTAAAGCTTGGTCTTCTAAGTTGGAAGATCTCTACGAAACCACATCACTTTAGGATCCATAAAACAAATTCTTGATTGTTATAAAACGATAATGATAATCAGAGGACTGCGTGTTTAGTCCTCTGTTCACAAACGCCCTATTTCCAATATATTGAATGCTCTAATTAGCTTCTATGCTAATTATGCAATAAAGAAGTTCTAAGACCAAAATTCCCATAGATGTTGGCAACTCGAATAAAATTTCCATACAAACAAAATTGTATCCTGAGGTTACAACAAAACGATGGGTTCGCAATTTTGAGAATGCTCTCGTAAGTTAATCTACAATAGTATAAGAGACCCATACTCACAAAAATCGAAACATTTTCCGACCATCTACTCATAATTGCGCACAAGAGCGAGAGCGAACTCTACAGATAAATCAACAATGAACCAAGAAATTATTCAAGAAAAAATACCGACATAACATACGAAACATACAGTAATCAAACATTTCATCAGATACCTTACACGCGTTCCTTCCTTCAATCCGATTCCTGCAACCCCGCGAGCACAATCGACCCGACGAACAATCCAGCAGCCCCGGCCCCCAACGCAGCAGCAACCGCGGCCTGAGCAGCCACGAGCGCCGCCGAGTCGTCAGGAATCAAAACAACGGCAGTGATCGCCATCACCAACAGCGGCAACGACAACGAAGCCAGCGTCGAAGGCGACACGTCAGCAGCAGTCTCAGCGAGGCTCAGCAACCCAAGCTCTTCAGCTTTAGAGAAAAACCCTAGTTTCTCAATGGAAGACAATGTGAACCCTAGGCTCTCCGCTTTCGACAAAAGCCCGGCCTTTTCGACTCCGCTTAAGACTTTTCGCTGCTCGAGTTTCCTGACGACGTCGACGTTGACGTCTTCGCTGCCCTCGACGAAGAGGCCGGCGCCGAACCACTGTTTTTTCCAGTTATCGTCGTAGCGGTTGACCTGTGATTTTGAGGGGTGGGGGTTTTATTTAGAGGAGAGTTAGGGGGTCTTGAGTAAAAAAAAAAACTGGACTTGAATGCAAAGTTACCTTCTTTTTAGCGGCCATGGCGAGAATCTTGAAGAAAGGTTTGGGCTTCGAAGGAGAGGAGAAGAGGGAGGAGTGGAGGGGTGAGATTGATGTCGCCATGGAAGTGAGATTTTTTTGGATTTGTCTTTTTGAGGAGGATGAGAATTTATTAGAAGGGATTTTGGTGGGAAATCATTAAATCTTGTTCTTGTGCTTGATTATTTTTTCCTTTGATTTTTGTTTTGGGGCTTTTTTTTGTTGGCGATCTGTGCATGAAATTTGAGCCAAGCAAATTGAGCTGAAGGCCTATCCACAAAGAAGCAACTGATACAGCAGTTATTTGGATGGAGGGAAAACCAGGGAGAAAATTTTTCCTCACCGTATCAAAGCCTTAACGGAGTTTAAGTGTATCTAATCTTTTAAAAGAGTATTATTATGTATAAATTAAAAAAATATATTAATTGAAAATTAGCACATAGTTATTTCTTATAATACCTCTTCACCAATTTGATATTTTTAGTTTGCTCTGTTGGATTTAAATCTAATTAAATCTATTTGTGGGCACATATGATTAATCAATGTGTATTTCTATCTTTAAGGATAACCCACTTAAAGTGATCAATCAATTTGGGTTAATAGGTATTTAAATAAATCATGGGGGTTATATGTGCAGATACCAGGTTGTAATTGTAATTTGATGAGGGGCCAAATTACAAATGTACAACACCTATATATAAGGGGTTATGGTCCCTAATCTAGGGTTAACCACTCTCATTCTCTTATCCCCATCTAAAGAGATCCATAAGAGAGAAACCCTAAGGTTAGAAGATCATCAAAACCCTAATCAAGTTTTCTTCAATGGATTCAGGTATATGCTTCCGCACCTTTTGATTCTTGTTAATCTCTTTGAATTAAATCATGGCTTTATGGTTTTAGATCTCAAGTTTTTTATTAGATCTAACAAGTGGTATCAGAGCCACCATTGATTTGTTCTAAGAGATTAAGATTAAATTAGGGTTCTTTGGTCTTAATTTGTGTTTGTTTCGGATCCACTTTTGGATGAACAGTAAAGTTTTTTTATTTTCGGATGAATAGTAAAATTCCATGTTGTTTGGTTTTTTCTTTCGATTTTTGGATTTGCAGCATTTATGAACTCTAAAGTTCATTTCTTTTGTGTTTGATTCAATTATTGAGGTTGGATCTAAATGTTTTGAGTTCAAAAATCGACAGAAAAATAATTATTTTATTTTAGGAATTTTTTGATTTGTCGTCAATCTACAAAACTCCTCGTCGGAGTTGATTCAGCGGCGGCGGTTTCAGATTAAACCCTAAAGGGGTTCGTGCACGTGAAAACGTGCGGAAATTAAGGAGGTGGTTACCTCATTTTAAGGAGGTGGTTACCTCAATTTAAGGAGGTGGTTACCTCATTTTAAGGAGGTGGTTACCTCAATTTTTTGCGAGGCTTGAAAGCTTCAAACGAACCTTTGCATTCGTTCTCAAACGAACCCACGTTCGTTCTCTAATGAAACATGCGTTCGTCAAACGCTGCGTTCGTCGAATGCTGCGTTTGTTGACGCTGCGTTCGTTTTCAAACGAACATTGCGTTCATTCGTTCATTGCGTTCAAACGAACATTGCGTTCATTCGTTCATTGCGTTCGTCAAACGTTGCGTTCGTTCTCTAACGAACCCTGCGTTCGTCGAATCCTGCGTTCGTCGAATCCTACGGCGAGCCTTGTGCTCAGTCAAACGAACATTGCGTTCGTTCCAAAATGAGCCTTGCGTTCATTCTGATGTCCTTTTTAAAACATTGGGCCTTGACTTGAGAATTTTATTAAGAATTTGGACCTGTGTTTAATTATCGGGTATAAGCTCCTTTAAGCTCATTTTGGGCGTAAGGATTAATTGAATTTATCAATTAAATCCTATTTGTGGGTCATAATTTATTATGGGCCCTTAATTAAGCTATGGAAATTCAGTTGATTTAAATTAAATTATTTAATTTAAATTAAATTTTGGTAGTGGATCAATTGGTTATTTCAAATAATATGACACTAAGGTATTAAAGTTGTCTTTCATTCTAAATGATCGATTGAAACAAGAAGTTGCCAAAGTAACCTCTCTTGTGTAGATTGTTCATGAGGGATGTTAGATGTTTGTGTGTATGTTTTCGTGTAAATATTTAATCGGCCCAAAGGAAGGTTATTATTTATTTTTAGATTGCATACGCATCTGTGATGATAAATACGTGACGATTATAAGGTTTACATGTGGATAATGAATCGATCCAAAGATAGTTTCATTATTTGACATGCGTTATTGTCAGTATTTGATCATTGCAATAAGGTATCACTTGCAATTAATATTACTGTCCAAAGACTTGATATTAATGTTGTACCAGATACCTTGAGATGGGATTTATCATTATTTGAATTTTATTGATCACTAATCAAGGTTAAAAATCTTTTGTTTATTTCAGCTAGTGCATCTGCTGCAACAATTTCTGCTAACATCAACTCAATTCCCATGCTAAATGGGACAAGCTTCAAGGTTTGGAAAGAGAACATATTAATTGTTCTTGGCTGCATGGATCTAGACCTTGCATTAAGGATTGAACAACCCTAACCTCTCAATGCGGAAAGCACTCCTGATGCAAAGAAGGAATATGAGAAATGGGAGCGTTCAAATCGCATGAGTCTAATGATCATTAAGCGCGGCATTCCAGAAGCCTTCAGGGGCATAAAATCCGAAGGGATTACTAAGGCTAAAGATTTCCTTGCCGAAATTGAGAAACGTTTTGCGAAAAACGATAAGGTAGAAACAAGCACACTTTTAGCTCGCTTGATTTCAATGAAGTATAAGGGCAAAGGAAATATCAGGGAGTATTATGGAAATGTCTCATATTGCTTCAAAACTTAAGGCACTTAAACTCGATCTTTGTGATGAGTTATTGGTACATCTGGTTCTGTTATCTCTTCCTGCACAATTCAATCAGTTTAAGGTCAGTTATAACTGTCAAAAGGAGAAATAGAATCTAAATGAGCTCATTTCATACTGTGTGCAAGAAGAAGACAGGTTGAAGCAAGATAAGACTGAAAGTGCTCATTTGGCCTATGCCTCTAAGGATAAGGGCAAGAAAAGAAAGAATGATAATGAAGCTGCTAAGGGTCCTGTTCAGAAGAAACAACATAAGGATGGTCAGGGTTGTTTCTTCTGCAACAAGTCTGGACACGTAAAGAAGGATTGTACCAAATATCACGCCTGGCGTGCTAAGAAGGGTATGTTCCTTACTTTGGTATGTTCTGAGATTAATTTAGCTTCAGTACCTAGAAACACTTGGTGGTTAGACTCTGGTGCTACTACTCACATAAGTGCTTCTATGCAGGGCTGCCTGAGCTACCGGAAGCCAAGTGATGGTGAAAGATACATCTTTGTGGGCGATGGTCAGTCAGTAGATGTGGAAGCAATTGGGCACTTTAGGTTGCTGTTAGGAACTGGTTCATATTTGGATTTAAAAGATACATTTGTAGTACCGTCTTTTAGACGGAATTTGATTTCAGTTTCTGTATTGGACAAATCAGGTTACTCTTGTTCATTTGGAAACAATCAATTCAATTTATCTTTTAATTCAATTATTGTAGGAACTGGTTACTTGAGTACTTGTGACAACCTATATTTGCTTGATACAATTGCTTCTTATAATGAATCCTTGCATGTGGAATCACGTGGTACTAAGCGTAAATTAAATAAGGAAAATTCAGCGACATTATGGCATAAGCGCTTGGGTCATATCTCAAAAGGTAGAATTGAACGTCTTGTGTCTGATGGTATTTTGGATTCCCTTGATTTTTCAGATTTTAACGTATGCGTTGAATGCATTAAGGGAAAACAGACCAAAGTAAAGAGATTAGGTGCCAATAGATCTTCGGATGTCTTAGAATTGATACATACTGATATTTGTGGGCCATTCCCTACGGCATCTTGGAATGGTCAACAATATTTTATATCATTCATAGACGATTACTCACGTTATGGGTACATATATCTCATTCATGAGAAATCTGAGTCTCTGGACATGTTCAAAACTTTTAAAGCAGAAGTTGAGAACCAACTCAACAAAAGAATTAAAACAGTTAGATCTGATCGTGGTGGTGAGTACTACGGCAGATATGATGGTTCAGGTGAACAACGTCCAGGACCATTTGCTAGATACCTAGAGGAATGCGGTATCGTCCCACAGTACACCATACCAGGTTCACCTAGCATGAATGGTGTAGCTGAAAGACGAAACAGGACTCTTAAGGATATGGTAAGAAGTATGATTGTTCATTCTTCGTTACCAGAGTCACTCTGGGGAGAAGCACTTAAGACAGCAGCTTACATTCTGAATAGAGTACCAAGTAAAACAGTTGCTAAAACACCTTATGAGCTTTGGACTGGTCGAAAGCCCAGTTTAAAACATTTACATATTTGGGGATGTCCAGCTGAGGCAAGGCCTTATAGGCCAAATGAAAAGAAATTGGACTCTAAAACAGTTAGCAGCTACTTTATTGGGTACTCTGAACGCTCTAGGGGCTATAAGTTTTATGATCCCACACTAAGGAATATTTTTGAGACGGGAACAACAACATTCTTTGAGGATGTTGAGTTTGGGGGGAGAAATAAGGTTAGAGACATTACCTTTGAGGAGGAATTGGCATCAGATCCAATCCATACAGTTACTTTTGACAATATTCAGGTTCCTATACCTGTTGTTGCTCAAGAAGTAAATTCGGAACCTCAAGATGAAAATGTTGAACAACTCCCTGTTCCAGAAGAACAAACTCAACAACCTCAAGAACCAGTGCCATTAAGGAGATCCATGAGAGAAAGGAGAAATGCTATTCCGGATGATTATATTGTATTTCTTCAAGAACATGAGGAAAGTAATAGAATGTTAGAAGATGATCCAATCAACTTCCTTCAGGCCATGAAAAGTTCTAACTCTCAACAATGGATTGATGCCATGAATGAAGAGTACAAGTCTATGCAAGACAATAAGGTTTGGGAATTTGTTCCGTTACCAGAAGGAGCAAAACCAATTGGTTGTAAATGGATTTTTAAAACCAAGCGGGATGCAAACGGTAATGTGGAGAGGTATAAGGCACGTCTTGTGGCTAAAGGCTATACTCAAAAGGAAGGTATTGATTATACAGAGACTTTCTCTCCGGTTTCATCGAAAGACTCTTTCAGAACAATCATGGCACTTGTTGCTCATTATGATCTTGAGTTACATCAGATGGATGTTAAGACTGCATTTCTTAATGGGGACATTGATGAGATGATCTATATGGTGCAACCAGAAAACTTTGTGTCGGGAGACCCAAAGAATATGGTTTGCAAATTAAGGAAATCCATCTATGGACTCAAGCAAGCTCCTCGTCAATGGTATCACAAGTTTCAACAAATAATTATCTCGTTCGGTTTTGAGATGAACATTGTTGATGACTGTGTATATCACAAGTTCAGTGGGAGTAAGTATATCTTTCTGGTTCTGTATGTCGATGACATATTGCTTGCCACTAATGATATAGGCATGTTGTACGAAACCAAGAGATTTCTATCAAAGAATTTTGAGATGAAAGATCTTGGGGACGCCTCTTTTATATTAGGAATCCAGATACATCGAGATCACTCTCGGGGTATTCTTGGATTATCACAAAAGAGCTATATCGATAAGGTACTTAAAAGGTTTGGCATGCAAGACTGCAGACCAGGAGATACCCCTGTTGCTAAAGGAGACAAGTTTAGTCTAAATCAGTGCCCTAAAGGTAACCTTGAAATTCAAGAAATGCAGAAGATTCCTTATGCTTCGGCTGTAGGAAGTCTAATGTATGCTCAGGTATGTACGCGTCCAGATATTGCGTACATTGTTGGGATGTTAGGCAGATACTTAAGCAATCCCGGTATGGATCATTGGATAGCAGTCAAAAGGGTTATGAGGTATCTTCAGAAAACAAAAGATTATATGCTCACATATAGAAAATCAGAACAGTTAGAGGTCATTGGGTATTCGGACTCTGATTTTGCTGGATGCCAAGATAGCAGAAAGTCTACATCAGGCTACATTTATATGTTAGCAGGAGGAGCTATATCATGGAAAAGTGTAAAACAGACACTCGTAGCTTCCTCCACTATGGCAGCAGAGTTTGTAGCTTGCTATGAGGCATCAAATCATGGAATATGGTTGCGAAATTTTGTCACTGGACTGCGCATTTTTGAAAATATTGAAAGACCACTGAGGTTATTTTGTGATAATAAGTCTGCAGTTATGTATTCCAATAACAACAGGAGCTCAACTAAATCAAAACATATTGATATTAAGTTCCTGGTTGTAAAAGAAAGGGTACAGAGTGGACAGATATTCATAGAGCACATTGGGACAAACTCCATGATAGCAGATCCTCTTACTAAAGGATTGCCATCCAAGGTCTTTCACGAGCATACTACTCATATGGGTGTGGTGTTATTCAATGATATCATGATTTAGTGGGAGTTTGTAATTTTCTGGTGCTTTGTGTTTGGTTGTATTGTCTGATCAGAATAAAGTATTCAGTTAAGACACTCTGTTTTATTATGTTTAGTTTTGACCTCACTAAAGGAGGACCAGTTGAAAATAGACATGTATTGATCACATTGCATGTAATTTTCATGCTGCACATCCATGATTGATCTATGTCGTTTGATTATATTGGTATATGTGACCATTGATTGGTCGAGCCACGATAAATGTGACAAAGGCCGCTTTGATCCTATATTGATATAGTCAATGGACGAGATTGTTTGGAAATATCCTTTTAATGATAGCAATTTTGAGCTCATAAGGTTATACACAATTTAAGGAATCATATGGTGCCCAAGTGGTAGATTGTTGGATTTAAATCTAATTAAATCTATTTGTGGGCACATATGATTAATCAATGTGTATTTCTATCTTTAAGGATAACCCACTTAAAGTGATCAATCAATTTGGGTTAATAGGTATTTAAATAAATCATGGAGGTTATATGTGCAGATACCAGGTTGTAATTGTAATTTGATGAGGGGCCAAATTACAAATGTACAACACCTATATATAAGGGGTTATGGTCCCTAATCTAGGGTTAACCACTCTCATTCTCTTATCCCCATCTAAAGAGATCCATAAGAGAGAAATCCTAAGGTTAGAAGATCATCAAAACCCTAATCAAGTTTTCTTTAATGGATTCAGGTATATGCTTCCGCACCTTTTGATTCTTGTTAATCTCTTTGAATTAAATCATGGCTTTATGGTTTTAGATCTCAAGTTTTTTATTAGATCTAACATGCTCCAATAACTTTTTGGTATAAAAAGTTCACCAAATATGGAATTAGACATTTTTTTCGTCTCTCTGTCGATAAAAGCTTGGCCTGTAAAATAAAATACATGTGACCTCATGTGACTAAATTTGAGGGATATTAACATACTAATGCAACTGTAGTTAAATGACTGGTAGGATTTAGATGACATGACGCATGTTAAAGAGGGGGGAGCTATCAATACCAAATTCTCCATCTTTTGTGTGAGATTTTCACCAACTGTGAAAATTAATACCTTTTTGAAACAGTGAAAATTAATGCCTAATAGTACAATTTGTGGACTTTTAATACCAAAAAGATGCTGGAGCAACGAAAAATTATCAAACTGGTAAAGAGATGTTACAAAAGGTACTAATTTGATAATTTAGCCTTTTGACTCTTAAGAGTAAATAGAAACAGTCTAGAAAGTTTACTCTAAGCGTGACAAAAGGTTGTGTTTGATAATTAACCACCCTAAAATTGGGCTAGCTAGGAATGATTATGGCCTTGCTTTAAGCTAAACGAGTTTTGTTTTGATCCAAGAAGGTCATTGCCTTGTTTTAAATTAAATTAATGTTGTTTTGCTTCAGAGAAGAGATTGTTCAAAATTAACAAAATCAATTTAATGGGCAAATTTAGTCTCGGAAAAAAAAACGACCAATATTGGTCTAGTTGTATTCTAATGTATTTTTTTTCCCTTAAGGGGATGTTCGTCTGCATACAAGTGAAAGATAAAAGTAAGAGAATCACTTTTTTTAATAAAGAATTTAGGTGTTTGTTTGCATTCAGGTGGTTGTGGAAGTTAAATGTAAAACAGTTGTCACATAGAATTTAATGCAATTTTGACTTCCTCTAAAAAAGTGGTGAAGTCACATAAAAGTTACAGATATGGTAACCAATTTTAACTAGATGGTTTTAACTATATTTGCTAATTAATTCTATTCAGCCACATCGTCTCCACTTGCACTTTCAACACTAGTTTTATTTTTATTAAACAAACACTGTATTTCACTTGCAGTGAAAATTATTTGCATGAAAAAATAGCTTACACATTTTCAATTCACTTTTGAACGGCCAAACACTGCCTAAGATTAAATCAAGATTAAATGTGACCCCGTTTCAAGGAGTTGACAAACACACTAGGGAGTCCAAGGGTATCGAAGAGAGAAAAAAAAGATTTGCCAAACATCTCTTAGGTGAATTTTGCACATAAAGCCTACTCTATGAGTCAAGTACTTGGGAGCTCAGGAAAGACGAGAGAAAGACCATCCGATTTAGTATTAAAAAAATACATTCATCATTATATAAGACACTATAATGTCAGCAAATTTGCAATCTTTAATACGCTATTGGAAGATGAAGAGGATATCAATATTCTCAAGTAATCTCCCTTTTTTTTTTTTGCGCTTTTCTTTTTCGCATTTGTGGGACTTTCGTGTGTCCTTTTCGATCAGGATCCATTGATAATCATCTTATTTACCGCTATGTGGAGAAATCAGTTCATTGTTTAGTCCAAAGGGTGCGTATAATTTACCTGATACATTGCATCTGAATAAAGTTCAGTAAAGTAATTTGTCAAATCATCAATCAATGTCGATCCCTTGATGAAGATTAAGTGGTATTATGTTGAACCAATCTGTTTGCTGGCATTAATTCAATGCCATTGCTTACTTTTAGAGGAGTTTTGTATCTACTCGTACTTGCGTGTGGTTCTATTCTACTAAAAACATTAAATTTTTTTGAAATTTGGTCTTACATTAAGAAAATAGCTAGATATAAACGTGACTAAAATGTTTTAGATTAATGACTCGACTAGAGTTAATCATTTCGAGTCAATGTAACAATTTAAATCACAGTATGTAAGTCTATGATCCTCATAATTTGTATCATTGCAATCTGAAGAGACTTTTTGTATTAATGTTCCGAATCTTTTCGCTAGTATTTAGTTGAATATGTTTGAGCTCGTGATCTAGATTAACCGAGATAACCTTTTAGAATGAGTGATTCTATAGAGTCCTTTCTCAATCCATATAGTTTTAAACAAATTTAATTCATCGATCTTGAGAATGACTTAACAACAACAAATGTTGTATGTACCTTTTTCATTGTTAGTAATGACAAAACTATTGACCAATCGACTAAGTTATTTCCCATTGACTTGATACAGAACATAATTTACCAGGAAAACTAATCAAGTTCTATAACACGTGACTTGAAAATTATGAATACATGCATATCTAAACATGACATACATAAAATACACATATAGCGTGTGTTTATGTATATGTATATGGACACACTCTTTCCAATATCACGATTATTTAAGGAGTAAAAAAATCGTAACAATTAATTAGATAATTTTAGATTCATACCGAAATGATATGAAATCAGCATGCATTTCGCTGCTACCATCGTTTTTTCTTGTTTTTTCTTTGAGAAAAAAAAACACATGTAATCATACACATCCTAAAAATTATGTACATCAAGTCACAGAATACTGACACTCAAAAGCCAGCTCTCTTGATAAAGTAGAAAGCAGTAGAGTCATATTTAGACTGCAATCTTCAGAATCTACATAAAAGAATTCCATGATCATACAAATGCATTAGAACCTACTATTATATACACATCACCAAAAAAGCTGGAAAATTGCAATTTCATCAACAAATATGACATAAACTATCAAGAGCTTCGAGGGATTTGATGCAACCCGGAAACAACAAATCTACCAGACTCTAGATCTTGAGTTGCATAATAAACAACATCAGGACTTGTATGATTGTGCATCCCTTCGTATGTCGTGATCACATAACTAGGCTCATTGGGGTCTCTTTCTACTCTCTTCTTCACTGAACATCCCTCAGTCGAACACCGATAGTAGTTCCTTAAAAAAAAAAAAAAAATCAAATAAAGCAAATATTCAGTTCACTAGGTCAAAAAGTTACTTGGAAATAAATGGTCTGTAGCATCTCGTTGTGTCATTTAATTACCCTTTAAGTTTGATATTTAGCAGATATATATACCGGACATCTGAATTCAAAAAACACAGGTTGTCGTTCGAAAAACACATTAATAAATAAACAGGAACAGCACACATGATTTGTTTGCCTGTAATCAAATTTGAGCATTAATACGATACATGCTTCAAGGAATATAAATTCTATTTCAAGTTTTACCTCGGGTTTGGGCTATTTTTGACCGATTTCTTGCCATATTTTCTCCACTTGAATCCATCGTCCATGATCTCCACCTCTGACTTCGTTCTGAATGCCACCCTGTGCCCTTCCCTTGAGCTCCTAAATTTCGCGACAATGCATTCAAATATTTAGCTAAATTAAGGTTTAGGTTTAGGGTCTTATATATACATACATATATAGTTTTCTACAAGAAACAATTCTTTTTCGTTTCCGTTTTTGCGAAAATTAAGTAAGTTACTTGCCTTGTATTATGGTTGTCGCCACCACCACCACCGCCACCGCCACCGCCACTGCTGCTGCTGTCAACACAGTTATTCGCACGATGTGAGCTAGCCGCGTTGCTAGCTTCAGCGATCGTCGAAGCTAGCCCTTGTATTGGTAATCGTGCGGTCGAAGCAGCCGGCCCCGAGCACTCCGTGGGGGCTTCATCCGTGAGAATGTAGTCGGAGAGATCCAACGGAGGATAGTGGCTAGAGGAGAAACCATCCATGCGAATATTATTGGAGGTGATAATAGTACTATATTGATCAATAGCCGCCATGCTTTACTAAAGTACGGGAGCTATTTATAAATAGGTCACGCATTTGAATATATGATGATATTTACATGTCATATTAATAGTGGTTAGTCAATTTGATAAGTAGAGAGAGATGGATTTTGTTCTTGCAATGGACTGCTTCCTGTAGAGGTTCCCCTCCTTTCCTTAGGCGGAAGTTTCTTTGTTGCTAAGGCCCCCAATACTCTTCTAGATTCCACTTGGTCGAGTCTCTTGTAGGCCCGACTCGATTTCAACCGTCGGATTCCAATCCGACGATCGTGGCTGATAATACTCTGTGTAGGGAGTGCTCTGATAAGATTTGTATTTTGTATTGTTTCAACAAACAAGGTGGATGATTTCTAAGGACGGATCCACATTGACAAAATTGGGGTGTACATAACCCCACTTTTGGTCAAGGAGGACCAAGAGCCACTTCCTAAACCCACCCATCAACAAATTCATCTTGCCAACAAAAACAAATAAATGACCCCACTTATAAATCATGTGACCCCGCTCTAGTTTTCAACTTGCCACGAGAACCTACCCGAGTATAAAATGGAAAAAAAAAACTCTTAATTTCAAGGGTTTCTCGGATAAACTCCCGTATCTTTTAAAATGTTGCAGAACTCCTCTTAAGTTTTGAGATTCTTAGAAAACCCCTTTCAACTTTCAATGATTCTCAAAAATCACAATTTTTTACTAGCAAAAATATATTATTGCCGTAATTTTACCCACCCACCTGAAAGTTACGGACAACATCGTTAATAATTTTCTCTTGAAAAATGTTGAAAGTTGAAGGACATTTATGAGAACCCAAAACTCAAGGGGTTTTTTTTCATATTATCCACTAATAAACTCACCTTTCAATTCAAGCTCATAACTCGAGAATTCGTTACCAGTGACATATTTTGAGAAAGATGTATTTGATTGTGTTACTAATGATGTGATAATGAACTTTTTTTAAAAAATATGAAAACTCGTCAGGGGCAATTTTTAAAGTATTTTAATATTAATTATATAGTGACACCACTTTTTTAAAGTATTTTAATATTAATTATATAGTGACACCACTTTTCAGGAAATCCTAGATCTGCCACTGATGATTTCTATTTCCTACTTCTTGATCTCACACACTAAGAAAATTCTTGTCATGGAAAGAAAATTCTTCTTCTCGTGATATAAATTTGAGGCATATAGTACAGTGACTCAACTTGAATGATTCTTAACTCCAGATTCTTGAAG
>BQKN01066823.1:337550-358073 GCA_022839385.1 Asparagus kiusianus
CAAACTGACAAGAAAGTATGTATTTCATTTGCACATTGTTGAATTAGCAATTTAGGAACCCTACACAACCACATAGGTTTATTGTCTCATATAGAACAACCATTATATACTGGAGAAATTCTGATCATACAAGATAATGCAGACGTAACAAGTTTTCGACATTAGAGATCAAAAACATGTTGGAATAAATGAATGACGCACATCGTTCATAATGATGTTCATGCCCTAAAATTTGTTGATAAAAAAATCATACTGTATGCACCTCACCCTATTCACTAAGTGGTTTCAAATAGACTGGCACTCAACAATACAAGAAAAGAATCAGTTATTTAAAAATAGGGTTAAGAACAGAGTGACAAATTCTGGTCATCGAAGGTAGCGTCGCATTTTTCTACATTAGCTATCAAAAGCATGTTGGAGTCTAATGAATGACTCACACCTCTTATAATGATCTTCATGCCCTAAATTTTGTTTATAAAAATCATATTTTATAAACCTCACCCTATGCACCAAGTGGTTTCAAATCAAATGGCAATACGACAATACAATAAAAGAATCAGTGATTTAAAAGGAGGGTTAAAAAATAGAGTGACAATCTGAGCAGTCCGCTTCCAGCGGCTACCTGCTGGGGCTTGCACAGTGTCACGCCCCGGGCCAATGAGCCCGTTGGCATGATGTCATGAGACCCACAGGTACAACACATGGTTTGGCTCAATCCACTATCAAAATTGCCTGGTCAATGTTACACTTGGCTCTCAAGATCCATCGTTTAAACCATTCAATAACTCAATCAATATCCAATATGGAACTAAATCTTGGGTATCACAACCACCCCACCTTAATTACGCGACGTCCTTATCGTGGCATGACAACTGGCCCTTACCATTATCACCACCAGGCGATATGGACTCTAGAGGTGGCACCTATTGCACTCACGCGATGTAGTTCTTAGTCCTACAAAGCACTTAGTTCCACATTTCTTGTTGACTAACTGCTCTGATACTATTTGTCATGCCCCAGACCCGGGAGCGCGATGTACATTCATGGGACCCATTGAGTAAAACATATGACTTGGCTCAAACCACTACTAAAATTGACTAGTTAATATTACAATTGGCTCTCAAGGCCCATCATTTAAACTATTCAATCATTCAATCAATATCCAATGTGGGACTAAATCTTGGGGTATCACACATAGGCTTCCAATCACTTCTTCCCCCCCCCCCCCCCAATCATATCATTATTCATTAACTTAACGACTTGAAAGGAAATATTGTTATAAGGATAAACTTAGCATAATAAGTCTTCAGTGAGAACTGAGAAGTTAACACAAATAATAACATGTGGTGAGTCATACACCGTTGTAGAATAAAAACACACGGAAGAAGGGAGTGACTGAGTTTTAAAACAACATTTGATCCCCTTAAGGAAGTGACTCTCTAAGAGTTTAAACAAACATCTGACCCCCTTCAGGAGGTGATTCTCTAGAGATAAGAGGTACATTAAAGTGAAGTACCACATCCAGAAGAGCTTAAAGTGAAAATAAATAGTTCTGATGCTTTAACAAAAGCTCACAAAATGGACTTAAAATAACATATCTTCTAAGAGGCTCCAGTCTTCAAAGCACTAACAGATAACCTTGTAAAAGAGCACCCTAGGCAGTGTGACCTTCTAACAACTTTAAACGAGAAGACGCTTACGCTTTGTCGGCAAAGCCAGTCGCCTAGATCAACTTATAGTTTTCATTAGAAAAATCATCTATAGGTAAATACATGTTTGTACGTGTGTATTCCTTCAAGTATATAATAAGGTTTTTCTGACAGTTATTGACCTGATCTTGGAGAATGATTGCCATTGCTAAAGCAAAAGAAATGAGAGAAGGTAATGAGATAGGAGTTTGTGAAGAGTGAAAAGAAGAATATGGAAACCAAGAAAATGGACATATAATTCTTCAAGATGATGATATTTACGAATCTACCACGTTCACCAAGATGATTTTAGATTGGTTTGGGTTGTTTGGAAGAGATACAAACTTGGTTAAGAAAAATTTCAGTTATCAACATAATCATATTTTTGTTTATCATGGTTAATCTATTTGGTTCATTTTGATTAATAGTCTTATGGACACTATATTTGGATATATGTTGTTTATTTGTTTTTTTTCATTTTCTGTCCATAGGCGTTTTTTTTAGCATTTCTCCTTGGTTCATTCAACTCTTATGTTTCAATTTAAATATTCTTGTGAGATATGTGGTCGTGAACTTAGTTACTAACATGGTTTTAAATATCGGCCGATAATCCGATATTATCGCCGAGTTATCGGATTTGAGAGCTTTCCGCTAGGATAAGTATGATTTTTAATCGGTTATCGTTTTTTGGGGTTTATCGGCGAGTTATCGGCGATAAAGGCACTTATCAGCCAATAAGGGAGGCTCTAAATATTGAATTTATTGGCGATAAATATTTTCTTTCAAGGTTTTGCAATTGAATGGTTTCATCGTGTGATCAAGATGCAAGTTTCGCTTTCTACAATTGGTTAATGATTCTAAACATGATTATTTATATTTTGGTATGTTTATATTTCATTAAGTATGGTTAGATTACATTTAGTTATTATATTATACTAGTATTCATCCCGTGCTAAGCACGGCATCCTTACATATTATTTTTGTGCGTAATTTTTCATCATCTCTTTTTTTGTTTTGTCACGATAAATTTATCTTTGAAGTCCATCATATATAACCACTGAGGATATGCAGATAGGTATTTGTTTACAATTCATCATATACTTGAAGTCCATATTTAAACATAGAAACATAGATAATTAAAACTCTTAACATAGATAGTTAAATGTCTTGCTTATCCTTTCAAGTAATGTATATAGTTGTGAAGTTCAACATTATGGATCTCTCAATCATTTAACCTGGCATTTAACCTGACAACTGTGATATATGATCTGATATATGCTCCTGTAAACATGTAGAAATTTTTGAATAAAACATCAAATGTTTTACATATACAGATAAAAAGATCAAATCTATTGCAATTACATTTAACAACTACAATAAAGATTTTATCCCAAAATTTTGGGGGATAAGAACACAATTATACACATAAAAATCTAACTTTATTATGTCATCTCAAAATCTTGCCAACATCACTATCATCTTGCATTAAAGTCAAAGTATGGAGTGCAAGTAGTAACCACGTGAATGTGTATATTGAAATAATTCATGTTAGCTTATCTTCAATCTATAATACTTTCATGTCATCCACAATTCCAGCAAAATCCTTGTAAAGTATTTAGACCCGTGCAAAGTACGGTTCCTAAAAGATTTTTTTTTGTCTTTTGTGTTTATTCTTTTATGGTCTTTGACATAAAATCATTCTACAAAAACATGTAGATATTCATGATGCTAGAGAGGAACCCAAAGAGCCATATCTAAACTTTTTTAGATGTTTGACAATGTTAAATTCAAAAAAAAAAAACTATAGAAAGAAGGAACAATGTAACAAATAACCCAAAGGATTCGACAATGTAAAGGATAAATCTTAAAAAAATTATCGCACCACTGTTTGTGCAAAAAAATGTCAGCATCAACTTGCTGTGCAGATAAGTGCAATTGCAATAATCTTAAAGAACTAATTATGATTAGCCAAATGCACATAATGGCACAAAGCAAACTTTGACAAAAATGCACATAATAACGATCACAAAATCTTTTCTTAACTAATTACCACATCATTTTTGTCATTATGTGCGTGGAAAACAGGTAATGCTTTGGGACTAAGGAATTATTTTCATCTTTTTTTTTTGTTCTTACACATGTTTGCCAATGAGATATTAGAATTAATGGTGCTTGCCGCATGAGATATTATAATTGATGGTGCCAATTTAGAGATTAAATGAGAAGTTTTCATGTGAAATAAGAACGTTTATGGGGTTATGTGCAACAACTCCTAAAGATCAGGGTTCAGTGTAATAAGAAAAGTTGATGGAGCTTACTGCAACTCCCCAAAAGTCCATGGAGATTTTCTGTAATTAAGCCTAATATATAGCAAAACTAACCAAGCCAATCGCATCAGAAATATTAGTTACTGGATATCTAAAGAACAAAAACCTCCGTAGTTTCATGCGTTTAAATTACACTAAAGAACAAAAGTATATTGTGTCCAATCCAACCCAATTACTTGGTTGCCAAGAAAAATTACTCCTTTACGTGACTTAACTATAAAGATGACATCAAAAGTCTGTAAATCCTTGCAAATATTGAGTTCCACTCTAAAAAGGCACAATGACACAATGTCACCTATTTATACAGGGAAAAACGATACAAAAAATTAGTATATAATGCAAATCAATAGAAAATTCTAAAAAATGGGCATAAAAATGAAATGATTAGGATGCACCAAACGTTTCACCAGCAAAACTCTACCTAGTTAAGAAGCCCCAACACCTAATTCAACTGAGTGATTTTTAATGAAATAAATGATCCCTAAAACACCCAGCAATCACTCATAAAAATCCCCATTTTATAATTCAATCTATCCATAATCCAACGCGCAGTCATCAAATATCTATCAACAAAATTCAATCCAACCAATCAAACAAAAACCCTAACTACAAAATCCAAGCAAAAGCAAACCTCTTTACTGGACATCTCAAATCGGTAAGGCAAAACAAAGTTGACCGTGAGCTTTGAAGGGATCGAAGCAGGCGTCGGGTGGCGAGCCTTCATGAACTCGATCGAGCGGTGATTTAGGGGGGTCGATGTGGGGAGCGGCCTTCTTCCACGACTCGATGAACGCCGAGTCCTCCACCGGCGCCGGCGTCACGTTGGCGGTCGAGAGAGGGAGGGACCGGTCGCAGACGCCGCCGGCGGTGGTGGATCGGAGGAGTTTGCGGGCGGCGCTGCGATGCATTTTTTCATCAGTGTCTGCGATCTTCTCTCACTCTCTTTTTGGAATTTGGGGGCGATCGAAGAGGACGAGGGTTTCCTTTATTAATGGCTCTCAAACGTGGGGCGGTATGAGGTGGGGTTGGGTGGTTCTCAAACGGTTATGGGGAAGTGGTGGGGAATTTTTTAATACGTGGATAATGAAAAAGTTTACTGTTCACTTTAAGGTTTTCCTTTCATCTAGTATATCACTTTGATAAATACTACTTATCCCCGCTATATCCCCGACTTCCGCTATCCGATAAGGATTTTGACCGTCCAATAAATCCCCGATAACCGATATTTAAAACCTTGGTTACTAAATCAATGGACAGGTTTAATTTATCATATAGTACAAGATATGATATGATAAGTGTACATATCTGACAACTTTGTAAATAATTTATGGATATAATAATGATAAAAATGTATGCATTCGTCTCTTCCTGTGTGAATAAAATATTATAAATACAAGTTATACAAATCAATATTTATGTGAACAGTCATGTGACTCCTCAGAATTCCATATTAAAAAATTGGGCCAAATTATTTAAATGCAATAATGTAATGGGCCAACATTAGCAGCCCACATTAGCCCCCCAAAAGATGGGATAGTAAGGAGATTAACTAATACTTTTTGAGAAAAAAAAATTAATTGTTGAACTGGTATAAGAAGTGTAATACAAAATAAATTAGTATTCATGAATTTCTATAAATAAATAAAACATGCTCATTTACAGTCATGGTCACAAGGGTTTAAATAACAAATTTACAAGGAAGCATGACTAATTATGACTATTTTGACAAGGGGTATAATTCAAGTGCATTAGGAAAATGTAAATGTATAGTGTGCACACAGTTTATGTATCTATCAAAATGAAATGAACTGAATGTTATCTTGCTACCAACCTGTTTAAGAAACTCATCATGCCAGTTGTCAAGAGTCTCAAAAGACTTGAGATGGTTAACATCGTATACGAGCACACAGCAATCTGCTCCTCTGTAGAATGCAACACCAAGACTCTGAAACCTTTCTTGGCCTGCTGTATCCCAGATCTACCAATAAAATAGCACAATTATTAAAACCAAGGTTTGATATGAGAATTGGCCATGTAAGTAAGAATGATCTCTCACCTGCAAAGTCACAAGCCTATCGTCAATCTGAAGTTCTTTGGTGACAAAATCAGCGCCAATGGTAGCTTTGTATTGTTGACTGAATTTATTGTGCACATATCTAATTTAAGAGTCAGGAAGATCAACATGAAGAATAGCAGTTTGGTAAGCCTGATTCTGATAATAAGCTATCAAGACACGTTTCACAATGCAGAAATTGTTCACAATCCAAATAGGCGAGAACCAGCGCATCAAGTTAACATATTTCTCACAAGAACTGACAAGATAATATAGACTGCCGATACAAATGTTACAAATACAACTCAATTGCAACAATCAAGAGAATGAGTGGCACAAGTAATGAACAAAATTTAAGGCTATGAACATTTATTTCATTATTTGACTAGAGGGTCCAATTCAATAGAAATTCACAATAACAGCCAATGTTACAAGAGGCGCTAGGCGGACAAGGCATTTAAGCCAGCGCCTAGACGCCTTTGTGTACGCCTAGGTGATACCTAGGCATTTGGTTATTTTTTAAATTATTTAATTATATTAATTGATAAAAATATGTATTAACTTCATATAAATTGCAAAAAAAAGTAATCTTAGATCCACAATAAACCATGCATGCTTAAATACTAAATAACGAAAATAATAACTAACAAGGTTATACAAAGCACTAGGAGACCTAGACGTTGGACCCGACGCCTAGAACCTAGAAGGTTTTATTTTTTATTTTTTAATTACAATAATTGATAGTAAATGTCAATATTATAGAAAATTTAGGTGCTGGACTGGTGTCTAGGTGAATTTATTTCTTCATTTAAGTAGTGGTCGAGGAGGTTTTGTTGTGTTGGCGCTTGTGGTTAAATCTGGAATAAAACAAATAAATCTGTTAAAGAGTTGAAGTACTATATTTTAAAACTTTTTCAAGTTTAGCTGCCGTGTGTTTAGGAAACACTGTGCTTAAAGCAATATTTGGCGTACTCCGGTGCAAGAATCCCAAGACCAAACTGTTTTCAGGAACAGTAGTACAGTACACTGGTATGCACCAACCAGGTACTGTCAAGATCTCTCTGATTTATAAGGCAAAGATCTCCTCAAACCTTTCGGTTCAAAACCGTTCGGTTCAGGCAAAAGATCTTTCGATCTTAAACAACCTTTCGATTCAGGGCTCTGTTCCTTCGGGCACAAATTAAAGCTTGCACGCTTTCAGATTCTGCAGCAGCAGCACAACAACACAAAAGAGATTTTCGTCTATATTTTTCGTATCACTTTTTTTATGTCCAAGAGCTCCCTAAGAGACACTATATATAGGCCTCTAAGACCAGCTCAAAGGTCACCCATATTTAATTTGACCGTTACAAATATAATGACAATTATGACAATTATATTTGTAACATTAAATAACATAAATGATGTAACTGTTGCATGCAGTAACGTATGAACGCGAGGGTCGCGATCCTACGCAACACGAGGGTCGAGTCCAGTCTCGTGCGAACGCGAAGGTCACGTTCTCTCTTGTGAACGCGACGGTCGCGTTGCGTACTCGAGGCTCGCCGGAGCTGCGAACGCGAGGCTCGCCCGCATGTTGTGAAGCAGCCTCCGTGACGCCACCTAGCCCCGATTCATCCGTGCGAAGTGCAAAGTGCGCCTAACAAAACACCACTTAGCGAGTTAGCGCCTCAGCCTGATTAGTCCCGATCCTCGGTCCATTGACCCACGACCCACGACTCACGAGCCAACGAGCCCACGGCCCACGATCCACTAAAACTTATGAGAAATTAATTAAATAAAAATAGTTCTTGGCTTTCCGTTGGCAAGCCTTGAACACAGAACCTTTGAGATATCAAAAATTTAACTTTCCGCTACGCTACTAAGAATTTCTGAAAAATACTAGTAATTAATAAATACATAGTTTGGAAACTCATTTTTGGAAAGCGGTTTTGACCAAAAATATCCAACATGTTGAAGGTTGGAGGAGATAGTGAATGTGTTCATCTTTGGAGGTTAAAGGAGTTTAAAGAAGGTTGGAGGACATAGAGGCTGCAACACAGAAAATCACGATCAAGGCCTAAAGAGTGCAGTCCACATAAGCAGACAGTGTCTCCTAAACACCCCAAAATCTAGGTGGCAGCCTAGGTACCGCCCAGACACTAGGCGCTAGTTAGACGGCCTAGGTACCGCTTAGGCTTAGGTGTACGCCTAGGCAGACTAGGCGGAGGCTTTTTAAAACAGTGATAATAGCAGATAAAGAACTTGCATGATTGTCATGATTAAAATTAAAGAAGAAAATTTTAAGGCTGCTCAGCTGATAAGCGTCAAAATTAAGCAATCTCCAAGTAAATTTACAATACCCTAATTTAGATTGCAACCCTAACCAATTCAATAGCAAACCCGAACTAACAAATTGGAAACGATTCAAACCTTACTTAACTCACGATCTCCAATACCTAAATTTACCAAGAAACTAGAAACCCTAGATCAATTCCACTAACCACACCATTTTCCACAATGCATCAAAACTTCCAAAAACCTAACTGAATCAAAAGAATCGATCAAGGATACTGATTCATCAGCGACGTTTTCCCCACTCTGCCATCAACCAAACAACAAAGAATCATGAAATCTACCAAAATTCATTTCGAAACCCTAGAAATACGAAGCGATCCAAGAGAATCTCTCACCCGCTGTCGCCGAGAACGATGACTTTGAGCAGCGTCCGCCTCCGCGTCGCCATCGCCGATCGAAGAGAAATGAGGAACGAAAAGAAATTAGAGAGGATAGGGAGGGGTTATCTGAAAATTTTTAAGGGAATCGCAATTCTCGAGGCTTCTGCGGATCTCAGCGGAGGCGCCAGCCAGCGAAGCGTTTTGAAAAACAATGATTTTGATAAAAATAAGCGCACTAATAAACGACTACTGTTCCCCGTTTTTGGGGGCCCCTTTGGTTAATTTTTTCCTAATGCGTATTAATCCCCCATGAACCTAGTATTTGCATATAAGTTTTGTAATCATTACATGTATTATCCTTTTTCGCTTATTCTAAGAAATTCTTCAATTACTACAAAAGGTTGATCATAAAAAAGAAAAATGTAAGGAAGAAGGGTAAGTCAAAAGAAAAAGGATGATTTCGAAGTGATTTTTGAACCAGCTTGAATTGATTTCTCATGTCTAAATAGGACTGATAAATTTTAGTTTTTCATATGGTAACTCTTAATTGTAACTACTTCTTTTTAAATCATTTTTTTATGAGATTATCTATGCATATATCTAAACGAGTCTATAAAACCTTTCGTCTCTTCCTTCTCTCTAGAAAATAATACCTCAATTCATCTATAAACGATCTTACTTCAATCCAGCCCTTTGTAAAAAAAAAAAAAAATCAGTAAATACTCACCTAATTAACTAATTTTATAAGACATAAAAATATCAGTAAATTTATATCAGTTTTGGATCATTGTTGGATGAAGGGTAACTAATTCTGTAGATTTGGCGACGAAATTGGAGAAGAACATATTCTGAGAAGCAGGAAACATTTTGGAGGCTTCACGGTCAACCGCGAACTTTGCGGAGGTCGACCGCGAACGTGCACAAGACAGGATGGTCTCTGGATTTTTGACGGTTGACCGCGACAACATGTCCGGTCGACCGCGGACCCTATAATCTATTTACGTGGTTTCTGTTGTTCTGTCTGATTGATCGTGGCGTCAAGTGCGGTCGACCGCGAGTAGGGTTCGGGTCTATTTTGGTTTTCTGTTCTGTTTTGGGATTAGTGTTTGGTATAAATACCAACACACGTTTTAGGGTTTCTTTGGGATTATTTTTTGGGGTTATTGGAGCACAGAAAAGAGAAATCTTTCTGAGATATTGGTTAGGGTTATTGTTTGAGAGATCAAGAGCTTTGTTGGTGAGATTAGTTGATTTGTTTTGAGTGATTTGTAATCTCAGTTTGTACTCTTCTTCTCTGTTAGTAAAAACTCATCCCTTTCTTGCCTCGTGGACGTAGGCAACTTATCGAATCACGTAAAAATTCATTTGTTTGTGTCCATATTATTATTTTGGATTCTTTGTCTTTCTCTCCCGACGTTTGGTTTGGTTCCTCGAAGCATAACGATTGGTGGCTTCCGCGCATAACAAGTGGTATCAGAGCTTTGGCTATGCTTGGGTTAGGTGGAGGAGTAGATCGCTGTGGAAGTTCGTCTAGGGCTTCAGTTGGTGATAAAGGTGAGTTTTTTCCTATTTGTGGATCTCGTTCCCGTCACGTGGGGGTGAGATCTTTCGGAGGCCATTGTTAAGGTTTTAGTTGGAGGTAAAAATCTCTCTTTTCAGTTTGGATCTATTCTTTGTTTGTTCCGCATTATTTTGTTGGTGCTTTGAGAAAGATGGTCAAGAAAGAAGGAGTTGTCGATGGTACTTTCGGCGTGAAGACCGTCCAAAGTTTGAATATCCACTCTATGAAAATAGGTGTGGAAAAGTTTAATGGCACAAATAATTTTAGTCTTTGGAGATGTGAAGTATTGGATGCGCTCAACGCGTAAAATTTAAAAGATACATTAGAGTTGGACAGGAAATCAGATGATATTGAGGAGAAGGTTTGGAAGAAGATGAATCGACCAAGGTGCGCTGTGGTTAGATCTTGTTTAACTCAAGATTTGAAATATGATGTGATCAATGAGACTTCAGCTAAGAAGATTTGGGAGATCCTTGAGAGCAAGTATTTGACGAAGAGTATGAAAAATTGCTTGCATTTGAAGAGGAGGCTTTACCGCTTCCAATTGAAGAAAGGGACTTCCATTAGTGATCACATGAACTACTACACAAAGCTTCTTGCGGATTTGGCGATTATAGATGTTATGGTTAAAGATGAGGACAATGTGTTGTTATTGTTGAGTTCCTTGCCCGACGAAAAATATAAGACCTTCGTTCTTACTCTTATTAATGGGAAGACATCTCTTTCATATAGTGAGGTCACCACTGCACTTGTGAATTATCAGCTTCGGAAGAAGGACAATAAGACTTTAATTGAGCCGGTAGCGAGGGCATTGGTCACAAGAGCAAAGAGTACAAACCTAAATAGGAGGTCACAGTCTAGAGGGGCACATCCTGGAGTTCGTAGGAAGCAGTGTTTCTTTTGTGAAAAGAATGGACATTGGAAAACCGAATGCCAAAAGTTGACAGATCGAGCCGGGAAGAATAAGGGAAAAACTATTCAAGCTTCAGCGGTGAATGTTGCCAAGGCTGGTGACGATAATTCAGATTTGTATTCTTCGAGATACTTATTAGCACTACCGTCAGTTTGTTTTGCCGACTCTACAGAGTAGATATTGGATTTGGGTGCTTCTTACCACATTTATCCTAGGAGTGATTGATTCTCCAGCTTTCAGGAGTTAGAAAGAACGGATGTCGTGCTCATAGCCGATAGGTAATGATCATGAATGCCCTATTAGTAGTATCAGTACCGTTTGTATTAGGATGTGTAACGGGGTGATTCGGAAGTTGGATAAAGTGAGGTTCGTTCCTCAGTTGAAGAAGAATATCATTTCACTTGGAGTTTTGGAGGCAGCAGGCTATCAGGTGACCTTAGAGATTGCATCTTTGAATATCACATTGGGTCTATGATTGTGATGAAGGGCGTTAGGAAGAAGAATTTGTATTATTTGATAAGGAGCACAGTGATTGGTAGAGAGCTGGCGATTTCTTTGGATTTGGCTAGACTGTGGTATTTGTTGATGCTGAGATATTTGATTGGTTATGTCATGCATGGATTGTTGATGAATACTTTGACCTGCAGATTAAAGTCGCACATTGGTATGAGCAAGAAGACCGAGGTGGAGTTTGGTGCTTCTATCCATAGATCGAGGGGTCTTTTAGATGATGTTTAGGCATTTGGGGCCTTCCAAGGAGGTATTATTAGGAGGTAATCAGTATTTAGTTTCCGTAATTGGGGACTGTTCTAGGCATTGGTGGATTACAACCAAGTCCTATTGGTGTGAAGTCCTAGAAGTCAACGACAGATGGAGGAAGTGTATTAGCAGAAAGGTAACCCGTCGTTCTGAATTTGGTAGGGGTCCTTTTCTGCATTTGTACTGAGTTTATGGCAGTTTGAGATACTTTATTAGAGAGGAAACATTAGGGCGATGAGGTGAGATGACAGTCTTGATGGATCGTTCCTTACTAGAGGAGGATCGACGTTTGATGTCTAGCATTGGTTTTGGTGTTCGGGCTTCGACATATTTGGGTCATCTTAGTCATAGATTGTAGACTGCTGCATTTAGAGATTTTGGATCTGGTAGAGTTATTTCAGATTTTGGATTGTATCGGATGTTTGGTTGCCCAGCATATGGCACATCAAGGATGTGAGGTTTGATCCGATTGTACTTTTGGTATTCAGAGACCTGTTTGGTTATCAGTTGGGAGACTTTGATTTTGTTCTGAGTAGGTGTGTCACTTTTGACTCTCAGCAGATAGAGAGTGTTGATCAGATCGTTGGGATATCGTAACAGGTGGAGGGTGATGCTACTCCACGTTAGGTGGAGATTACTCCAGATACTCCGGATCATACTATATTGTTTGTGATTCTAGCTCATGAGGTGATACAGATTGGGGATCATGTTGATTAGATGCAGATGATGAGTTGGTTGATTTGAGTGTAGCTGGTTGACATAGTTTGGATTTGGATATGGCCGTTGGTTCACCTCAGGTGGAAGTGTTTGGTTTGTTTCACTTTGGGGTCATTGGGACAGCTATCAGCCGCAAATTTATTGATGAAGAGTTGAGAACTCTTCTATTGGATTGAGGGCATTTGGAGGCCATTTGGTGAACTACGTGAATGCTTGATTCCTTGGATAATAGGATATGTAGGCAGTCATTTATGATGCAGCCGGTTTAGTGAGTAGACATCGATGTTTGGAGAGTGATCACATTCTCATTTGAGTCTCGACTTGTTGTGGATTGAGTCATTTGTCGTGGTTTTTTGTTCCACTTCATACTGGACGCAACAAGTGAGATATTTGATTGGTATTGGTATCGGCTCAGTTTTAGGAAAACTTCACTGAGGTGGAGAATTGTAGATTTGGCGAAGAAATTAGAGAAGAACATGTTCTGGGAAGCATGAAAAGTTTTGGAGGCTTCACGGTCAACCGCGAACTTTGCGGAGGTCGACCGTGAACATGCACAATACATGGTGGTCTCTGGATTTTTGACAGTCAACTACGACAACATGTCCGGTCGATTGCGGACCATGTAATCGATTTACGTGGTTTCTGTCGTTCTATTTGGTCGACCGCGGCGTCAAGTGCAGTCGACCGCGAGTCGGGTTCGGGTCTGTTTTGGTTTCCTGTTTTGTTTGGGATTTGTGTTTGGTATACATATCAAAACACGTTTTAGGGTTTCTTTGGGATTGTTTTTTGGTGTTATTGAAGCACAAAAAAGAGAGATCTTTCTACGCTATTGATTAGGGTTATTGTTTGAGAGATTGAAAGCTTTGTTGGTGAAATTAGTTGGTTTGTTTTGAGTGATTTGTAATCTCAGTTTGTACTCTCATTTTCTATTAGTGAAAACCCGTCACTTTCTTGCCCCGTGGACGTAGGCAACTTGCCGAACCATAAGAATTCGTTTGTTTGTGTTCATGTCGCTATTTTGGATTCTTTATCTTTCTCTCTCGGCGTTTGGTTTGGTTACTCGAAGCACAACGATTGGTGGCTTCCACGCACAACAAATTCTTCCCAAAACTATACTAAGAAACAATAACAAAACAAGTGATATACAAGATTAAGTGCCTGCATGGATGTCTCCTAAAAGACGAAAACATCGAATATTTGTATCCTCCAATCGAAGGCCATTTATACTAAAATGATGTGGGTGAAAAAACAAATGTGAAATTGTCAAATTGTTGGTCTTAATTATGTAAGAGAGAAAGTTTAAGGAGTTAATAAGCAAAAGGAACCATTCATTTATTGGGCTGCTCATATCAACACATTTGCTCTTTTGTAGTTGGCAGATCAAAGCATATTTAAAGAACTCACGGATCAACGCAACCCAAAACTTTTGGAGGGAACACTTGCCATGTTGAAAATTACAGATAACGAATGCCCTAACTTTCGCCAATCATGTGGCTGACTCTGAGACAAAATTGCATGTTTATAATAACATTCTTAATTTATTTTTATAATTTGTAGCCTCACATTTTTTGTGTCAACTTCATATTTGATTATCTTTTACCCCTTGTTTTCGCAATTCTTCACCCATTAGCGCTTTGTGATCTTCATCCCACATACAGTAGTACTGCAAATATAAACGAGTATCCAAAAAATAGAAAGATTTGATGAGGATGCATTATGGGCAAGAGAGGCATATATAAACTCAAAGGTTGACACTTGAAAGAAAGAAACTCAATCCAAATAAACAAAAGAAAGACCAAAAAGTACACAGAACAATATTTGCTTATGTGAAGCCCACTCATAGAACAAGAAGGGCAACAAGACAAACAAACCCAAAAATATTTAGCATAATAGATAAGGTTCCACTTCTAACCAATCCAAAGTCTACTGATTACATAAAAAGCACTGTAATAATTAAAAAAAAAAAGAGAACATCTCTCTTATTGTCATTACAAATAGAACAATTTTTCAAAACAGACCCCTTTATAGTTTTATTTTTCAAAATCGACTGGTTTTTTTTTATTTATCAAAACCGACCCGGTTTTGTGATTAACCGGCTAATCACCATCCTAAATAGTCGGGGTTGGCAACCCCGACTATTTAGGAGGGTATTAAACCATGATTAGATGCCTTAAACACTAAAAATTAAGGTCCTAAATAGTCGGGGTTGCCAACCCCGACTATTTAGGATGGTGATTAGCCGGTTAATCACAAAACCGGGTCGGTTTTGATAAATAAAAAAAAACCGGTCGATTTTGAAAAATAAATCTCTAAATGGGGCTGTTTTGAAAATTTGTTCTTACAAATATATGTTAGTTTGATTGAGAAGATCGACAATGCGGGTCCTGAGGATGGAGAATACAAACTCCATAGTTTTCGCATTAGTCATGTTTTCGAGCTTCTACATCTTCACCTAGAAGCAAGTGTAGGTCAATGATATGGCGGAGATCGAATCAATGACATTCAGTAATTTCTTGAGGTTTAGACCTTTGTAGAATCACAAGCGTAAATAAACATGACTACTCCGTAGCTGAAAACATCTCTGAGAACAGACTATTTTCCGTCCTACGCACTATTTCTGTTGATATACACCTATGGAACTGAGGAAGTATAAAAACAAAAAGATAATCTGAGAAATTATGCCGACAATAAAACAACAACAACAACAAAGGTTGAACACATGAATTGTTTCTTCCATTCACATCAATGTTCATTTTTGTTAAATTTGCAATAAGTGAGCAGGAGTTTTAGGTGGAATTCTAAATAACGCACAACAAATATGCGCACATGGACATAGGTAGTTACCTTTTTCTTCCACTTAGTTTTATAAGCTGTTATCATGACCTTGGTTATACAGGTTAACTCATAAATACAGGTTAATTCATAAAACCCCCTGAACTTTGGGGCATCTCCCAAAATACTCCTGCACTAAATTTGGGAATTTTAGTAGAAACTATATAGAACAAAGGGATTAACCTCACCTATATTAACAATCATGGCTGATCAAATTGATTTCAGTAGGAATTGTGCACGCGCGTGTGCATGTGTGTCGCATGACCATACCACCTGTTTGTTGCTGAATATTTGCAGATGGACCTTCAGCACTCTGCAGGGCTCTGTGTCTCTCGCTCCCCAGATTTCCAATCCGTATCAACGTATCTCTGATGATATGCAGATCCTTGATGTTGTCGTCCATCTCCTTTCTCTCTGCAGCTAATTCATTCGAGCTTGATATACCCATGCATTCTAAGCATTGAAGCTATGCACTCAACTGCTTTTGCATAAATAATGCATTCAGCATCATGACTTGGTGGCTCACCATCTTCAGGTGCGAGCAAATCAGTATCAGTGACGTGTGTGATTTGGTCAGGAATTGCCATCTCCACAAACATACAAGAATAAGACCTCCTACAAACATATCATCTATGGGTCTCTTTCCAGTAAACATTTCTGGTAAAAGTATCCAATAGCTATGCACATCCCCATGAGTTGAAACTTCAATCCCCATTCTGTACACTGTTATAGATGGAACGCATATGTTAGAATAGTTAGTCCGAGGTGATTATAGAAGGCAGTGTAATATGAAACCGAATACTTATATTTTCTTATCAAATTAATTTGGAAACATATGGAATGTTGATAGGTTCCGTGAAGTACATGAGATGAAATGTAGATGAGATAGGTTGATTATGATGATATACTTATATAATTGTAAAGTAAAACGTTCTAGCTGAAAATAGTTTGTATTATAATAAATAGAAGTTCACCGGAAGCAATATATCCAAAATTCCTTTGAGACCAGCTGAACTTGTTGAGTACTGAGAAGTAACCTTCTTGAGAGACTTGGCTAACCCGAAGTCCCCAACATGAGCAATCATATTATCATCGAGAAGAATGTTGCTTTGCTTCAGATCACGATGAACAATTGGTTTTCTACAATGGTGGAGGTAATCCAAAGCATCAGCTACATCGATAGCTAATCTTCCCGTAAGGTTCAGTTTTCTTGCTTTGAAATTGCTCATTTGCTTTGGGATCGATGCAACCAATCATCTGAGCTGCCGCTCTCCATAAACTCAAAGACCACAGCTTTGAAGTCATAACCTTTGAAATCTACAACTGTACATATTGTAAGGATCTTGAAAAGATTCTGATGCAAAATGTTTTTTGCTGCTTCTCATTCTGCCATAAATCCCCTTGAAGCTCCTTGCATTTGAAGCTTTAATACCTTTATAGCAAAAACTTACGTACTTCCCCCCATTGAGTTGTCCTTTATACACCATACCTGAACTTCCACTCCCGATTATATTGCCCTCAGGTAGGGATGTCAAATGGGTGGTTTTGGTTGATTCTTGGTTGGGTCATAAATGGGTGGGCACATTTATGACCACTTGACCATTTATGATCCATTTAGCATTTGCTAAATGAGTCAGTTCCCAACCACCCATTTACTAAATGGGTGGTTCATGGGTGACCCAATAACCCATTTAGTTATGATTATGATACTTCTATGTACATGTAAGTTTCAGGGATCTACTTACAAACTTTCAGGGGTTTTTGACAAACTTTCAGGGGGTTTTCTGCAAACTTTTAGGAGGTTTTTTGCAAACTTTCAGGGGGTTTTCTGCAAACTTTTAGGGGGTTTTCTGCAAACTTCCAGGGGGTTTTCTATGAGCTTTCAGGGAGGTTTTTGCAAACTTCCAAGGGGTTTTCCGCAAACTTCCAGGGGGTTTTCTGTAAACTTTCAGGGGTTTTTCTGCAAACTTTCAGGGAGTTTTCTACAAACTTTCAGGGAGTTTTCTACAAACTTTTAGGGGTTTTATGTAAACTTTTAGGGGGTTTCTACAAACTTTCAGGGGGTTTCTACAAACTTTCAGGGGGTTTTCTACAAACTTGCAGGGGGTTTTCTGTAAACTTTCAGGGATTTTTCTGCAAACTTTCAGGGGGTTTTCTACAAACTTTCAGGGGTTTTATGTAAACTTTTAGGGGGGTTTTCTGTAAACTTTCAGGGGTTTTTTAATAAACTTTTAGGGGTTTTCTACAGACTTTTAAGGGGTTTTCTGTAAACATTTCTTTATCAATTGAATCGACTACTTGAAAAAATTAGGACAGAATGTGAGCAAAAGAAGCAAATGATGACGGGGCTGAGCAAAAAAAGAGATGGACTCGTAACAAGTCTAGTTTACTGCCTACTCGGTTATTTAAAAAAGCCCTTACTTTGGTTATGTGTCAAAATTTTCAGAATACTGGAGTACCCTCAACATTTAATTCAGTTCTTCTTCATCTTAGGGTCAAATTAGGACAGAGCAACAAAATGAAAAAATATCTTCAGAAAACCCCACATTGCACGGTTTACAAAACCACACTACCTAACAGCTCTATTTGATAAAAACATCCTAACTAAATTTGACTCTAAAAACCCACGCACCACACATTCCATAAAAAAATCCTAACTAAATCTTTTTGTCGTCTAAATTTGTCAAGAAAATGTGGTAAAAATATCACGTCTCACTCCGAGGATCTTAAAAATCCTACACCTCCATAGCCTTGCATGAACTGCTTTGACAGAGATTGTGTTTTTCTTTCCTTTGTTCAAAATTCATGAGCTATGAGCGTAATTGTTCATTTCTTCATATTTTTTGTTGGTTAAAGTCTATTATTTTTTTCATGTTTGTTCTTAATTACAGAGTGTCCCTAAGTAATTCTCCTTGAAATTTTTTTATCACGCCGGATAACAATACACGCTCTCTTTCTATCCTGTTTCTCGCGCAATAGACGCAAGTTTTGCAAATTACACTTGGCCGCACATGCATATATCTCCTGCCGATGAAGAATTGTGAGCGCCTACTTTTTATATTTATATATCCTTGAGGGTATTTTTTGCAATTTTTAAAAGTTTGAGGGTGTTACTTGAAAATTTGATATTTATAGGGGACTACCGAAATTTTTTAGATTTCATGTGTCATTTGCAAGTTTAGAAAATTCTAAGATTGTTTTGTAGTTTTAAACTCTTGAGGGTGCTTTTTGTAATTTTTAAACTTTGAGGGTGCTTTTTGTAAATTATAAATTTACAGGGGGCTGCTAGTAATTTTTGAATTTCATGTGTCATTTGTAGGTTTTGAAATTTCAGGATGGTTTTGTAATTCTAAACTATGGAGGGTGTTTTTCTAAAAATTTAAAACTTTGAGGGTGTTAATTGTAAATTTTAAATTTATAGGGGACTATTGAAATTTTTTAGATTTCATATGTCATTTGCAAGTTTAGAAAACTCTAAGATTGTTTGGTAATTTTGAAGTCTTGAGGTTGTTTTTCTCATTTTCTACAACTTTTAATGATATTTTTTACAAATTATAAAATTTTAGGGGGCTGTTGGTAATTTTTGAATTTCATGTGTCATTTGTGAGGTTAGAAAATTTTGATAGTTTTTTTATAATTTTTAACTCTTGAGGGCGTTTTTATAATATTTTTAAACTTTGAGGGTGTTTTTTGCAAATTTCAAAATTTTAAGGGGTTGATAGTCATTTTAAGTGTTTTCTATAATTTTTAACTTTTAAAAATAAGTTTTGTAATTGTTGAAGCGTTGAGGTTGTTTTTAAAACAATATCCATCTAAACGGTTAAATTTTGATGGCACATTTAACTAACTGAGTGAGTTTGGATGGTTCATTTGACGGGTGGGTATGGGTGGACAATTGGTTTTGGGTCCATTTTGACATCCCTACCCTCAGGGAATCATTTTGCTGCTCTTCCTAGTTCCCCATAAGGGACTTTTTCATTTTGATCATTTGTGGGTGATGAGTCCAGAGATTTTCTTCTTGAACCTTTTCGATGGTAGCAAAGAACTAGGATGCATTTCCGTCTAGGATGGTTTTTCTAGACAGAATTCCGTCTAGAATAACGCATTCTCAACGGAAACTTATTAGACCAACTTCTTAGACGGAATTCCGTCTAGGATAATCAATGTAGACAGAAATCTGACTATTCTAGACGGAAAATTCCGCTAGGATGCTACGTTTTTTACTAGTGAGTTATCCCACAAATTACTACCGCTCTATGCGAGTCATGTTTCTTGTTAAAGGGTTTGGAAGGGCAAGCTGGCAAATGCATTTCCAGGTTCCCTCCACAAAGCTTTATGTCTCCAATAACTGAAACTGTACTTGAATTTTCAAACACCCCAAGTTGTGGCACTTCACCTTCAATGTCATTGAAAGATAGATTCAAATAGTTTAGCAAATGAAAATCCTGGAAAAAAAATCTGGTATTTTTTCCTGACTGGTAATTTATTGAAACATTGAGCTTCTTGATGCCTTTTAATGAGGCTAAAGAAGGAATACTTCCTTAAAAGAGATTTCACTAAGGTAAAGCTCCTCCAGCACTTGACATTCAGGAAGAGTGGTAGGGATTGAGCTGGACAATTTGTTCATTCTGACATCAGATATGCTCAAGTTTCTTAAACTCCCCAACTTCAGATGGTATTACCCCTGACCAACCTTAAAGTTAGAGAGTGTACGGATATGGAGAATATTTCTTTGGGTATGATGCCTGTAGATTTGTTATACTAGCTGGTATGTTTCTGCTCAGTTCATTAGAATCTAGATAAAGTTTATTCAATTGAGTAAGGTTACCTATATTAGGTGGGATGCTTCCAGTGAGTCCGTTGTTGTACAGTAAAAATAGAGTCAGAGAGGCAAGATTACCTATGCTAGATGGAATACTACCACTATGATTATTATTGTACATATATAGTCAAGTTAGATAAGTAAGGTTTTCAATGGTATGTGCACTAGTAGAAAAACGACCAAACTAGACGGAA
>BQKN01066823.1:378073-399079 GCA_022839385.1 Asparagus kiusianus
GGAGATAATCCAAAGCATAAGCTACGTCAATAGCTATATCTAACCTTGCCGTAAGGTCCAATTTCTTTGGTTTGGACTGCTCATTTGCTTTGGGATGCAACCAATCATCTAAACTTCCATTTTCCATGAACTCAAAAACTACAGCTTTGAAGTCATTACCTTTGAAATCTACACTTGAACATACTGTAAGGATCTTGAGAAGATTCCTATGCCGGATGTTTTTCACAGCATCACATTCTGCTATAAAGCTCCTCGATGCTCCTGGTATTTGAAGGCTCAATACCTTTACAGCAACAACTTTCCTACTTTCCCCATCGAGTAGTCCTTTATATACTGTACCAAAACTACCAGTCCCAATTATATTGTCCTCAGAAAATCCATCTGTGGCTCTCACTAGATCACCATAAGTGACCTGCACATTTTGCTCGATTGTGGGTGATGAGTCAGGAGATTTTCTTCTTGAACCTTTTCGACGGCATCGGACTATGAGGAAACAGAAAAGAAGAATCACAAATATAAATAAAATAGTACTCCCGCAGATCACTATTACTGTACGCGAGTGATTGTGCTTGTTAAAGGGTTCAGAAGGGCAAGCTGGCAGATGCATTTCTGGGTTCCCTCCACAAAGCTTACTATTTCCAATAGTTGAAACTGCACTTGCATTTGCAAACACACCAAGTAGTGGCACTTCACCTTCAAAGTTATTGAAGGACAGATTCAAATAGTCCAGGCCATGAAACTCTTGTAAGAAATCAGGTATTTTTCCCGACAAGTTATTTTTTGAAAAATCGAGCTTCTGGATGCCTCTTAACGAGGCTAAAGAAGAAGGAATACTTCCTTGAAAGAAATTTCCACCAAGATAAAGTTCCTCCAGCACTTGACACTCACTGAGAGTGATAGGGATTTCACTGGACAATTTGTTCATGCTGAAATCTAAATAATTCACGTTTATTAAGCTCCCGATTTCAGACGGAATTGGCCCTGACAGTGAATTGGACGCCAAGCTTAAACCTCTGGAGAGCCCAGAAATGGAGACAACTTCTTTGGGTATACTACCCGCAAGTTTGTTATATCCGAGGTCTAGCCATATTAGGTTTTGGCACTTTCCAAGACTTGCTGGTATATTTCCGCTCAGTTCATTGGAATCTAGATAAAGTTCATTCAATTGAGTAAGGTTGCCGATGGTAGATGGTATCTCTCCAGATAGCTTGTTAATTTCCAATTCCAGTAGATGCAAGTTCCGAAGCTTCCCGATGCTTGAAGGAATGGAGCCATAAAGCAAGTTTTCATCCATATTAAGTATCGTAAGGTTTACGAGGTTTCCGATATCAGAAGATAATTTTCCAGAGATATAGTTATTATACATATCAAGATGCTGAAGATTGGCGGAAAGATTGGCGATTGAATTCGGTAGCATGCCACTAAGATTATTTGATCCTAGGGCCAACCACTCCAACTGGGTACAATTGGTCAAAGCGGTTAGGAAATTCCATCCATCAGGTGACATGGTTTCTAAGTGGTTACTATATAGACTTAGTATTTGCAGCTCTCGTAAACGTCCGAGGCTAGGAGGAATTAGGCCAGTAAACCTATTTTTTTCAAGCTCAATGACTCGAAGATGAGATGCATTGGATAATGACATTGGGATAGGTCCGTGGAATTGGTTAAAGGACAGGTAAAAAGCTTCAAGCAGAGGAAGAGCTTGGCCTATGTTTGGTGGGAGTGGCCCAGATAGGTTATAATTCAATGACATAGCTAGAGAAGAAAGAGAGGAGAGATTCCACAATGAAGGTGGTACACCTCCAGAGAGGCTGTTGGCAGACAAAAGAAGTTCTTCTAGTTCAGAAAGCTCGCCGATTGAATGTGGTATGCTTCCTGATAATTGGTTATTACTAAGTGCAAGGTTAGTAAGAGAAAAGAGATTACATATGCTCGGTGGGATGCTGCCAGTGAGTTCGTTATTTTGCAAGTAAAGAACAGTTAGAGAGGTGAGGTTAGCTATGCTAGATGGGATGCTGCCAGTGAGTTCGTTATTGAACAAGGAAAGTACAGTTAGAGAGGTGAGGTTAGCTATGCTAGATGGGATGCTGCCACTAAGGCTGTTATTGTATAGGAAGAGTTCAGTTAGAGAGGCGAGGTTTCCAATGGTATGCGGGATGCCACCATATAATTTGTTTCCAGACATAGATAGAAAAGAAAGCAAGGAAAGACTTGTAAATGAAGAAGGTATACGTCCTGTAAGGCTGTTGTTCCTCAAATTTAGGACTTGTAGGCTGGAACAGTTGCTGAGGCTGACTGGAATTTCACCTCGGAGCTTGTTATCCCGCAGAAGAAGCACCTCCAATCTTGAACAGTGAGAGAGTGAAGCAGGAACACTTCCTTCGAGAGAATTCTTACTCAGGTCAAGATATTGCAAACGGGGAAGGCGACCAATCTCTTGTGGGATGGATCCGCTAATTTGATTTTCCGACAGATCAATCTCCCTAAGAAATGTGAGGTTAACTATGGCTGTCGAAATAACTCCAACAAGATCGAGGGAGCTCAAGTTCAAGGATACAACCCTTTGAGGATGCCGGAGTACTCCAGCGCAAGTGATGCCTTGCCATCGGCAGAAATGAACAGAGTCATTCCACGGGGCCAGTGATCCTCTAGGATCGCTGGATATCTTGGATTTGAAGGAGAGAAGTGATTGTCGATCAGTGACATTGTCATGTTTTGGATGGAAGGTGGGGGTGGATGTGGAAGCTTTAGGGCATGAGAGGAGGGCTAGAGCCGTGAGCGCTGAAAAAACAAACTGCTGTGACATTGGAATGGATTCTGCAAATGTGATATGAATGATACATGATCAAACTCTCACTATCTATTTATAGCTTTAAGGTCTTTCGGTCTTCAAAGAATTGGCAGCAGTAGCCTCGCCTTCAAGAATTGAAGTTTTGGAATATTCAACCGTAATGCAAATTAATGTCAACAATAAGTAACCATCAGAAGGTCACATAGCAGGACTTTTATCCTTGGGCATCAGTGGAAGACCTGGACTTACTTAAGGTGGAAGTTGATCTCTGCCATTAATACTTCACATCTCAAGTCATCTCCTCCTGGCAAGTTGGTCTATTTGCCCTCCAGCAAAGGTAAGGGGAAAGAAACTTCAGAGGCCTAGATTTCTGTTTTGAGATTCTTGACAGGCTGCGGAAACACAAAAGTCGAAGCGTTCTATGATATGAGACGGTAGGAGTAATGCGTATATGCATACGCAACACGAACCACCAACCTCCTATTTGCTGGCTGAAAGTGTACCAATCTCTTTATTTGAAATTTTCATCACCATTTTTAGAAAAGGAAAATTAGCCACTTTTTGACTTTATTTCCAGCAAAACTACCAGCTCTTAGGAAGAAGGGGGGAAAACAAAAGCCTTCCTTGAAAAGATAAGATAACAGAGCTAGCTGCAAGTGATGATATATTCAAATGGCAAGAAAGGCATAAAATCTGAAAGAATATGCTAATCACAGAATTGGTCTGAAGATATCCCCTCTTATTTGCTCAAGAACTAGAATTCAACAAGTTGTTTCATGCATAGCGTGTTAGAAAGAGGTTGACCTTGTCATTGGAAGAGAGAGAAGTTGGTCGCAGACCTTTCACAACCCTCGAGGATTGGAGAATTCATGGAGTAGATTGTTGCTAGAGTTTCTACTTGATATGGGTCTTTATTTCCCTCATCAATAAACGGTTCCTTTTTTCCTAAATTAACTATGTTGGGCGCAGAGTCACGCCCTCACGCCGCAGAAGCGATATCACCTGAGAGAGAGCCCCATCTTTTGTTTTCACAAATGTTCAAGCCAACCTCTATATTCGTATACAGACACGAGATTTATGTGGTTTAGCAAACTTGCATATGTCCACGAGAGGGGTAAACGGGGATTCCCTATGAGGAGAACAACAACTTCCACTTGTACAACTCACAAGCTCTCTCTTGTTTTCTATCTCAAAATCTCTCTAACTCCTCTCAAGTTCCCACTTCCTCACAAATTTCCCCCACACCTCTTCTCTCTTCCTCCCTTCTGTTTATAGGCAAAGAAGAGGGGACAAGAGAGCATGGGTGAGCATGGGTAGTGGTATGGGGAGCATGGTGGACATGGGGAGTGGCATGGGGAGCATGGTGGGCATGGGGACACTCACTGTCCCATGTACCCCCCACGAAGAGGGGACAAGAGAGCATGGGTAAGCATGGGTAGTGGCATGGGGAGCATGGTGGACATGGGGAGTAGCATGGGGAGCATGGTGGGCATGGGGGACACTCACTGTCCCATGTACCCCCCCTACGTTCACAATTCTCTACCTCGTTCATCATTTGATAAACCTTAAATTTTGGACGAACACCAGAAGAACACCACGAACATCACCAGAGAGATCTGAAACACAAAATCAGGTCAAACCAGCTACGCCACTATACCGCGGCTGCCTACGTACTCTCCATCGGGATCAAGTCAATCGTAGTTCTGCAATTTGTTCTCCATATAGTCTTCACCTCACCCCATCACCGCCCCGCAGGGCCATGCCCTCACAGGCAAATCAACACAGGCTAATATGAAGCAAGTCCAAACAATACTGGAACTTGCTGTCTGTCACCACCTTGGTTAACATGTCTGCGTTATTCTCATTCGTGTGTACCTTCATGAGAGAAATATCACATTCCTCTATGACATCCCGTACAAAATGATACCTGACATTGATATGCTTGGTACGAGCATGACGAACTTGATTCTTCGTCAAGTGAATCGCACTCTGACTGTCGCACCACAAGTTCGCGTTCTCCTGCTCATTCCCCAAATCGTCTAGAAGACCCCACAACCACAATGCTTCCTTCACTCCCTCCGCCATGGCCATGTACTTGGCCTCTATAGTAGAAAGTGCCACTGTAGCCTGTAACATCGGTCGCCAACTAACTGGAGCCACATGTATCTTGAATACATAACCAGTAGTAGATCGTCGTCTATCTAGATCGCCCGAATAATCTGAGTCAATAAATCCATCAATCTTACATGTATCTCCACCGAAATACAGATCCGTATCAGTGGTACCCTTCAAGTACCCCAAGACCCATTTCACCGCTTCCTAATGTGTCTTTCCCAGATTTACCCAGAACCTATTGACAACACTGACTGCTTGTGAAATATCTAGACGTGTACACACCATTGCGTACATCAAACTGCCAACTGCACTAGCATAAGGTACATGCTCTATGTGTGCCTTCTCTTCCACTGTAGTGGAAGATTGTTTACCTGAAAGCCTAAAGTGTGGAGCCAATGGGGTCACCACCAACTTTGCACTTTGCATTCCGAACCTTGCGATCACCCGCTCTATGTAGCCCTTCTGACTCAAGAACAATCGTCAATTCGCCCGCTCTCTTCTAATCTTCATACCTAGTATTTTCTTTGCAACACCCATGTCCTTCATCTCGAACTCTTTACCAAGTTGAGATTTCAGCCTATTTATCTTCACCTTCCTCCTCGAAGCAATAAGCATGTCATCCACATACAAAAGAATATAAATATAATCACCTCTATGAAGCTTCCGAATGTAAACACAACAGTCATAATCGATTATGAAGAACCCATGCTTTAGCATGAAGGAGTCAAATCGCTTGTACCACTGTCAAGGAGATTGCTTCAGTCCATAGAGTGACTTTCTCAAGCGACACACATGATTCTCCTTATCCTCAACCTTGTAGCCCTCAGGTTGATGCATGTAGATCTCTTCATCCAAGTCTCCATGCAAGAAGACCATTTTTACATCGAATTGTTCCAGCTCAAGGTCATAATGAGCAACAATACTCAATAGCACCCGAATAGAAGTGTGTTTCACCACCGGAGAAAATATCTCATTGTAATCCACACCCTCTCTTTGTGCAAATTCCTTAGCCACTAGCCTCGCCTTGTACCTTGTACCACCGAGCTCTGAATGATCCTCCTTTTTCTTGTACACCCACTTACAACCAATAGCTTTTCTCTCTACGGGCAATGGACCACCTCCCATGTTTGATTCTTTCGGAGAGATTCCATCTCCTCCTCCATCGCAGCCAACCAACTCTCACTGCCTCTACCCCGAATAGCTTTCTTGAAGGAGACTGGCTCATTATCCTCCACCGAGAGTGCATATTCCACAAAATTAACCTGCCCATAGTGCTTTAGGGGTTGATCAGCCCCCAGCTTCAGTACCTGTTTGTATGCTTGCCTTGACCTAGTGGAAGCCAAACTATCCTTGAGCTGTTGTTGTTGTAGTGCATGTGTATTTTCTTACTGAATCTCCTCATGCTCAAGCTCATCATTTATCTGATTTTCCACTTGAACATGACTAGAACCTGGTTGATCTTTAGGTTCTATCTCAATAACCTGGGATTTTGAAGTCCCAATAGTCCCAACAGTCCCAACACCATCATCCTTGGATGCCCTGGTAATCATGGATTTCTCATCAAAGGTAACATCTCTGCTGATCACAAACTTTGAATTTTCTGTACACCAAAGGCGATAACCTTTTACACCCTTTGCATACCCCAAGAATATTACCTTTTTGGCCCTCGCGTCAAACTTTCCCTCATTGACGTGATAGTAGGCGGTACATCCGTAAGTTCTGAGCCTATCTTAATCTGCATGCTCTCCTGACCATACCCTATAGGGTGTATCACCATCCAATGTCGAATGTGAAGAACGGTTCACTATGTAGCAAGCTGTAGCAATCGATTCTGCCTACCATTCTTTGCTCAAATCAGCATATGATCGCATACTCACTGCTTTCTCCTGCAGTGTTCGGTTCAGTCTCTCTGCGACCCCATTCTGCTGTGGTGTAGATCTGACTGTCTAGTGTCTAGTAATGCCCCCCTGATCACAGAACTTATTGAAGGCACCATCTGTATACTCTGTACCGTTGTCAGATCTCAGTGTCTTTAATTTCTTGTCTGTCCTGTTATCAACCATTGCTTTCCACTTCTTAAATGTCTCGAATACCTCATTCTTATATTTAAGAAAATAAATCTAAGCATACCTAGAATAATCATCTATGAACGAGACAAAATACCTAGGACCACCCTTGGAAGTTATCTGAGCCGGACCCCAAACATATGTGTGCACATAATTTAGTATACCTCTGCTCTTGTGATTGCTTCTCAGAAACTAAACCCTGTGCACCTTTCCATACACACAATCCTCACAAAATTCCATGCAAGGTTTCTTCATATTCTTCAGCAAACCCTCCTTACCAAGAAGAACTAGACCCTTCGCTGACATGTGCTCAAGCCGCCTATGTCACAACCGTGTGTGCTCACATGGGTTTCCACCACTTCCATCAGTTCTAACCGCTGCATCTCCTATCACAATCATACCTGATAGAGTATGTAGATTATCGTGACGAATCCCCTTCATCACTACTAAGGAGCCCCGAACAACCTTCTTTACTCCGTTCTCTGTTACTATCTTGTAACCACCGGAGTCCAAAGCACCAACTGAGATAAGATTCTTTCACAAGCTAGGAACATGCCGCATGTTCGTTAGGGTTCTGACCACTCCATCATGCATCTTAATTTTTATATCACTAAGCCCCACCGTTTTACAAGCATGGTTATTCCCTATCAATACGGTTCCACCATCAATGCTTTTATAGGTAGTAAACCACTTTCTATTTGGGCACATATGGTAAGAGCAACCCGAATCAAGAATACACTTACCGGAAATATCTTCACCACCCGTAATAATGTAGCATTCTTTATCGCTCCCTTCTTCCGAGACGTAACTCGCCTTTTCCTTGCCTTCTCTTCTCTCAATTTTATTGTTGTTCTTCTTCCCACCTACTCTCTTGTTAGGACAGTAAACTTTGAAATGCTCTAGCTCATCGCATTTGAAACATGCCCTTCCCGCAAGAGGTCTCGATTTCGATCTAGACTTTCCTCCCTTCCCTTTTTCTCGCTTATTGCCCCTTCCTCTAGCAAACAGTCCCTGAGCTTGTTCCTTGTTACCACTAGTGGCCATGTCACTAGTTGCAATTTTTCAAAAAATCATCCGCTAGAAGCGCCGTTCTAGTCTCATCCATCGTCAAATTGTCTCCCACAAGCATCAGTGTTTGCACCAGGTTCTCATAAGACTTCAGAAGAGATAGAAGTAGTAGAAGCGTCTGATCCTCGTCTTCAACTGTCACATCTATGTCCTTCAAGTCTGATATAATCCTATCAAATTTGTTGATGTATTCACAGATTGATGAGCCCTTCTCCATCTTGCAAGTATACAATTTGGATTTCAAATAGATCCGGTTTGTTAGACTCTTTGTCATGAATGTACTTTCTAACTTCGACCACACGCCTGTAGCCATTTCCTCTCCATCTACCAAGAAAGCTACATCCCTTTCAAGGTAAAGGATAATCGACGCCCGTGTTTCCAGATCCAGCTCCTCCCAATCCTCATCAGACATATCATTGTGCTTCTTCTCTTTTCTCGCCAAAGCTTTGTGCAATTTCTGCGAAATCAACGAATTCTTCATCTGAATCCTCCAATAAGAAAAATCATTCTTCCCATTGAATTTTTCTATCTCGTACTTTCTAACTTTAACTGTTTTACTTGTAGACGTCATTCTCTGCTTGTATTAATAAAACCGCCTCTCTCAGGAATTTTAACAAATACCTTGTGTTTACCACACAATAACCAAGCATCACCTCAAATCGAAAGTTCTACCACCACCAATCTGATCAAGGGGCTCTGATACTAATTGTTGGGCGCAGAGTCACGCCCTCACACCGCGGAAGTGATACACCTGAGAGAGAGTCCTGGCTTTTGTTTTCACAAAAGTTCAAGCCAACCTCTATATTCGTGTTTCGCGATGGAAATAAGAACAGAAGTAAAATATCTTAGCAAAGTGAGATATACACTCTTCCTCTCATCAGTTCTAGGACTAACTTGTCGAGAGAACCTACAAGCAATAGCCAACAAACATGACAATACAGACACAAGATTTACGTGGTTCGTCAAACTTGCCTACGTCCACGGGAGGGGTAAACGGGTATTTCACTATGAGGAGAACAACAACTTTCACTTGTACAACTCACAAGCTCTCTCTTGTTTTCTCTCTCAAAATCTCTCTAACTCCTCTCAAGTTCCCACTTCCTCACAAATTTCCCCCACACCTCTTCTCTCTTCCACCCTTCTATTTATAGGCAAAGAAGAGGGGACAAGAGAGCATGGGTGAGCATGGGTAGTGGCATGGGGAGCATGGTGGGCATGTGGAGTGGCATGGGGAGTGGCATGGGGAGCATGGTGGGAATGTGGGACACTCACTGTCCCATGTACCCTACACGAAGAGGGGACAATAGAGCATGAGTGAGCATGGGTAGTGGTGTGAAAACGGCGAAGGAATTAAGGAAAAGAATTGAGAAAAACGTGAAAAATAAACAAGACAGACTCCACCACACCCTGGTATAGTGTCTGCCATACCCATGGTGCAGGCTATGGCAGAATCTATCCTGTACTACACCCTGGTGTAGTGTCTGCCACACCCATGGTGCAGGGTGTGACAGAATCTATCCTGTTTGTCATGGGTGTGGTGCAGGGTGTGACAGACTCGTTTTTTAGAACCCTACCTTGTTTGGGATTGTGTTTTGTTATAAATAGGACCATGTTTTTTAGGGTTTCTTAAGGAGAGAAAAGGAGAGAATTAGTATTATTTTGAGCACTTTGAGTGGGAGATATTGTGAGGAAGTTGAGAGCTTTGGTTAGGGTTATATTTGAGTGATTTTGTGAGTTATAACCCGTTGTATTTCTCCTCCATATAGTGAAATCTCCCCATCCTCTCCCCGTGGACCTAGGAAATTGCCGAACCACGTAAATCCTTGTGTTTGGTTTGATTTGTGTCGTATTTTGGTGAATTGCACTCATGTTTGGTTTTGGTTTTCTTCTCTCATCGCTCACTGACTCGTTTGGTTGTCGAGCACGCTTTCGTACGGTGCGCAACAATTGGTATCAGAGCTCAGATTTTAGATCTAGGGTTTTGGCATTGGGTGGAGGAAAATTCATTGTGGAAGCTTGGTTCTTAGAGTTCTAGGCTTCGGTGGAGATAACATTGTAGAGTTGCCGTTGGAGATCTCGCTTTCCTCGTGTGGTTAGGAGATCTATTTGGAATCCTATCGAGGGTTCAGTTGGGTATTTTATAAACTTCTATCAAAGTTTGAATCTTTCTTTGCAATTTAGAGTTTGTGAGTATGGGAGAAGAAGTTGGTGAAAGCAGCAAGACTATTGCGGGTACATTCAGGTTGGTTTTCAGAATACTAAGATTAGTGTGGTGAAATATGACGACAAAATCAATTTTGGTTTGTGGATGAGCGACGTAAAAGACACTCTAAATGCTCAAAATTTGGAAGAGACCATAATGGTTCATGAGAGGCCAACGAAATATGATGAGGCGGTATGAGATAAAATGAATAGGAATGCTTATGGGGTGATCAGATCCTGTTTGGAACAGGAGCTGAAGTATGATGTGATTGGGGTGACGTCTGCAATGAAGATGTGGAAAATTCTCAATAACAAGTACCTTACGAAGAGTGTTGAGAACCGTTTACACTTGCTGCGAAGACTCTTCAGATTTCAGATGTCCAGAAGCACCTCACTAGCTGCTCATGTGAACAACTACACTAAGTTGTTGTCGGACTTGGGGAACGTGGATGAGAAGATCACAAATGAGTACAAGGCAATTATTCTTTTGGGCTCCTTACCGGATGAGGAGTATGATACCTTCGTGCTTACTTTGTTGAACGGGAGATCTTCTATAACATTTAGTAAAGTTACTAACTCATTGATGAACTACGATTTGAGGAGAAAGGACAAAGAGACTTCCCGCGCTAGTACTTCAGGAGAGGCCTTGTCAACGAGAGGTAGAAGCCCATATCCGAGAGGTGGTAATAGGAACAGGTCAAAGTCAAGAGGCCACCACCAGTTAGGAAAGAACCAATATGCATTCTGCAAGGAGCAGGGACATTGGAAAAGAGATTGTCCAAAGATCAAAGAGAAGGAGAATAGCAAGAAAAAGGGCACGAAGGCCAATGAGGTGAATGTTGCAAAAGACGATGATTCTGATGATTCGAGCTTTTCTCTTTTGATTACTTCGGAGGTGAACCATTTGGATGCATCGGATTGGATGCTTGATTCTGGCACTACTTATCATGTGACTCCTAGGCGAGATTTCTTTTCATCATTTGAGAGACTCGATGGGGGTGTTGTTGTCATGGGAAATGATCAATCCTATGACATTTGTGGGATAGGTACCGTGAGGATTCGGATGCACGATGGAGTAGTTCGTGAATTGAAGGAGGTGAGATTCGTTCCTCAGCTGAAGAAGAATCTTATCTTAGTTGGAGCTTTGGAGGTGAAGGGATTCAAGGTGACCTTTGAAGACGCTGTAGCAAAGGTTACTAAGGGATCTTTAGTGGTGATGAAGGGAGTCCGCAGTAGAAATTTATATTATCTGAAGGGGAGCACTGATGTTAGCCAGGTTGCTTCAGCTATTTCAGAGGCGGACATGAGCAGGCTTTGGCATTATAGGTTGGGGTACACAGGAGAGAAGTCACTGCAAGGTTTGTGCAAGCATGGGCTATTGAAGGGAGCCAAGAGTGGAAAAGTTGAGTTCTTTGAGCACTGTGTTCTTGGAAAGAAGACGAAGGTGAAATTCGGGACTGATATTCATAGGACGAGGGACATTCTGGACTACGTGCACACAGATGTTTGGGGTCCTACCAAGACGGCATTACTTGGTGGTCGACATTGGTTCGTCACATTCATTGATGACTATTCTAGACGTTGTTGGGTGTACACCATGATGAAGAACAGTGAAGTCCTTGATATATTTGTGGAGTGGAAGAAGAGATTGGAACTATAGACCGGGAGAAAGATCAAGACTTTGCGATCCAACAACGGCGGTGAGTATACTTCAGACCCCTTTCAGCAGCTATGTCGAGACGAGGGCATAGAGAGACATTTCACAGTTAGTCATACACCGCAGCAGAATGGGGTGGCAGAGAGGTTAAATCGGTCTTTGCTGGAGAAGATTCGATGTTTATTGGCGCATAGTGGTTTGGAGAAGATCTTTTGGGCTGAAGCACTTACATATGCGAGCCACCTCATTAATAGGCTGCCTTCATTTGCGATTGAGGGGAAGACCCCTATGGAGATGTGGTCGGGAGAGATAGCACATGACTATGACCAGCTCAAGGTATTTGGTTGCCCTGCATATTATCATGTTAGAACTGATAAGTTAGAACCTCGAGCTAGGAATGCCATATTTGTAGGATTCAAGTGTGGTGTCAAGGGATACAAGCTATGGGATCCAGTTGATAGAAAGATTGTGCTGAGTAGGGACGTCACGTTTGATGAGGCTTCTATCTTGAAGCTTCCCAGCTCTCATCAGGTGGAGAGCGACTCGACAGAGGAGATATCGCAGGTGGCGGAGATCGACGCAGCTCCACATTGTCCAGATGGTACAATATCCATTAGAGTGCCGACTGAGGTGATGCCAGGCGAGCACGATGATGACACGGAGGATACGGGTACTGATGTGCAGGATCAGGGACATACGGCTCAGGTTCAGGATTCTATTGCGGTTCGGAGACAAAGGAGAGACATACGAATGCCAGCATGGTATGCCGACACAATTGCATATGCACTTCCGGTGGAGAGTATCGATGAGTTGGTGCCTACTACTTTCAGAGAGGCCGAGCAGAGTTCGAAGGCTGATTTGTGATAGGTAGATATGCAGGAGGAGATGAAGTCTCTTCATAAGAACGATACATGGGAGCTTGTTGAGCTTCCAAAGGGGCGGAAGGGAATTTGTTACAAGTGGGTATACACGAAGAAGGAGGGCATTGAGGGCACTCCATTGAGGTTCAAGGCTAGGTTGGTTGCGAAGGGCTATGCACAGGAAGAAGGAATTGATTATAATGAGGTTTTCTCTCCGGTGGTGAAGCACTCTTCGATTCGGATTTTTCTAGCTTTGGTGGCACAGTATGGATTAGAGTCAGATCAGTTGGATATGAAGACGATATTTCTTCATGATGATCTTGATGAAAAAATATATATGACTTAACCATTGGGATTTTGAGCTGCAGGGAAAGATAAGTTGGTTTGTAGGTTAAAGAAATCGCTATATGGTTTGAAGCAGTCTCCTCGACAGTGGTATAGGCGATTTGGTGGTTTTATGCTTGGTCATTCATACACTCGGAGATAGTTTGATCCTTGCGTGTATTTTCGCAAGTTGAGAGGAGGTGCGTACATTTATTTGTTACTTTATGTCGATAACATGTTGGTTGCCTCTATTTCCAGGTCGGCTATAGATGAGTTGAATGTTCAGCTTTCAAATGAGTTTGAGATGAAGGACTTGGGCGAGGCAAAGGACATTTTAGGGATGAAGATCGGCAGAGACAAGAAGAAGGGCAGAATTTGTTTGACACATGTGGCTTATTTGAAGAAGGTACTACAGCGATTTCATGTTAGTATGGATACGAAGCCAGTTAGTGTACCTTTGGGAGCTCATTTGAAGCTTTTAGCTGATCTTTCACCAAAGTCAGTTGAAGATCGACAGTTAATATCGAAGACTCCATATGCGAGCGTAGTTGGGAGCTTGATGTATGCGATGGTATGTACGAGGCCGGATTTGTCACAGGCAGTGAGCATGGTTTCGAGATATATTTATGATCCAGGAGTGGGTCATTGGAATGCTGTGAGATAGATTTTGAGGTACATTAGAGGTACGCTCAATGTTGGTTTGGTTTATGAGCGGGACACTACAGGTGGGCAGCTATGCATTGTCTATGTTATTTCGGATTATGCCGGGGATTTGGATAAGCGCCAGTCTATGACGGGGTATGTGTTCACTTTGACCCGTGCGCCGGTGTGTTGGAGATGCACCTTACAGTCTACGGTGGTTTTGTCTACGACGGAGGTAGAGTATATGGCAGTTACGGAGGCTGTGAAGGAGGCTATTTAGCTTCAAGGACTTTTGGAGGAACTTGGTATATCGCAACGGTCCGTCACCATTCATTGTGATAGCATGAGTGCTATCTATTTGGCGAAGAATCAGGTTTTTCATGCGAGAACGAAGCACATTGATGTTCGACATCACTTCGTTCGGGATGTTCTTGAAGATGGCGATGTGGAGATTGTGAAAGTCCACACGAAGGATAATCTGGCAGATATGCTCACTAAGGTGGTTCCGAGCAACACGTTTGATCATTGTAAAGACTTGTTGCACATTCATGATTGTTAAGGCCGTTGACGGTCATTTAGATGAACTACGGGTGGCTTGATCCCTTGGGAGATGGGGTACGTAGGTGTAGGCGTCAAAAGTCGCCTATAGGTTTCCACGAATAGCTCGAAGCTGAGAAAAGATGATGAACGTCACTATCCAAGTCACAGAAGCTTAATCGACATCGACAAACGCATGAAGTGAGTCGACGAACCATGTGAAGCAACGGAACTTCAGAATAATGAGAATACAAACTAATCGGGAGCTCCGCGTCGCTTACGAAAGACGAAGTGCCTCTCGTGTCCTGTCTACTCCACACACGATTCAATCATTAGAGCTTGTAGATCTCCTTGTCATATTTCCGACGCATCTTGAATCACGTGATTCCGAGTTCGGACGACGAAGTTACAGCGGAAATGAACAAAACACACGGAATAATACGTCAAGCCTCGGCAAGACACCAAGAGGTGTCTCGACCAAAGCTTGGCCGAGATACCCATTGGTGTCCGCAGCCCTAAAACCGGTTTTTTGGTTGTTTAAAGCTGTTTTTCGGTGTTAACCACCTGGATTTGTTCCAACTGATAAAGTATCATCCAAGAACGTGATAAAGTGGTTATGATTGAGGATAAGATCGAATCGTTCGTTCTTATCCGAACACGGAGGGCCCAAAGCCTATAAATACAGCCCCATGGCCTTCATTTTTTCAGATCTTGAATTCTAGTGCCTCGGCAAAGCCTTGCTGAATTGAAGACTGAAAGGGCACGAATTTTAGAGAGGAGGAGGAGATTGATCGAGTTCTTCAAGCATAAAGAAGGAGAGTTCGGCAGATTCACAGTTCCCGGTTCGTTCCTTGAGATTGCCCCGTTGCGGTGATCTTGAGAAGAGTGATTATCTCGCTTTGCCGAGATAAGAACTTCGGTTTCTTGATTCCATCGCGGATCAACAAAGCTCCAGATTGACTTGATCGCTTGGTGGTCTACGGACTAACACGTCCTCGTCACATGCCAAGATCCCACTCAATCAAGAGTTGATAAATAGTTCTTGTGTTTATTTTCTAGAAAGTTGTAATCTTTACTTTTTTTGATTATTTGATTTCATTTTAAATGATTAAAGTTGTAATGAATTCGATAATGAAGAAAACTACTTTCGACGGAAACAAGCTGGCGACCACAGTGGGAGCCAACAGCCTTGCTGCCAAGGTTGTAGTGCCACAACCGGCGATCAAGATCCCGATGAATGAAGAGGTCGAATATGAGTTCGACCAGACAAAGTACAAAGAGTACATCTCTTCCTCCTTCTCTAGATCTGCCTCTCCTCGCAAGTCCAGGAAGGCTTCCTCCTCCTGGAGGATCCGTTGGTCTTCTGATTTGAAGACCCAAGAAGGTGATTTCCCCGTCACTGCTGCTATGGTTGCACCTCACAACAATTTGCTGGCGTCCGATGAGGCCGAAGTCGTAGATCTGGATACCGCCCTTATCAAGGAGTTGACCGCTGAAGGTGCACCGACTCTATAAAAAAAGGCTCGTCAGAGGCGCCGCCAACGTCTCGCCCGCTACCAAGCGGATCTGAAGACCAGAAAATGCCAAGTGGCTAAAGCATCGCCACATCAAGCTTCAGGACCCTCCTCCAAGCCACCTACTAACGAATGGATCTATGTCAAACGGAACCATTCCACTTTGGAGGAACGAATCCAGAAGTGCCGCACTTTACTTGCGCATGCTCGAATTCTTGTGCGAAAAGCACAAGAAATGCAAAAGGAAGATGCGGTTAAGAAATCGCCCAAGTATAAACGGGCTTGGATGCCAAAGGTCAAACCAGCACCTAAGGCTAAAACAGACGAAGTTCAGCCTTCGACAACCTCAGATCCCGTTGCCTATGCTTCCGAACCTCCGGTGAAGCCCTGCGTTAATGTGGATCTTCCCAAATTCGGAGTTCCTCTGAAAGACCGCATTGGTCCTCATCCCGAAGATCGAGGTAAAGCACCCGTTAAGGAGCGCTTGGGGCCATTGAAGAAAACCCAAGCAACCATTCAAGCTGGGGGTCGTACTAATCCTCCCAATAAAAATAACAAAGGGAAAACCCCTATGACCGACCGCATCGGATTGCGAGTCAAAGTCCAAGAGCTCGTTGGAGTATCACGCTCACGAAAGCATAACTCTAGACGTGTGACTCTTGAAGACGCCGATGAAGTGTTCTATCCCCAGAGGGAAATGTTTTTGTCTGATGACGACGTTACACCTGGGAAGTCATGCCGACACACGATAGGTTGCTCTCGTCATCAGACGAAGGAGCTATACTATCAGACTGGGAGCACGAGTAAATCTCGTAAGAGAAATTCCCGAGAGTCAGATTCTAACTGCCCGTGTGCTAAGATCATTAGGGTAGTATTGTGAGAGTGTTCATGTACCAAGACTGTCTCGGAGAGAATTTCAGTGTTTGAAAGAATCTCTACTGGAACACCTAAACCCACACGTTTCCGCAGGAAAATGCCTATTGCGAGAAGCGAAGAATTTCCGGAAGTGTCCATCAACATGGTTGATAAAGGAAAATCGATGCGACGCTTTAGTCTCGACCAATTCTTGGCAGTATCCCAGCGTATGACCCGATTACTGTAGGCGTGTAAAATTGCCTATAGGTCCCTTAGCTTAGCTCAGCACGATGATTCGACAAAACAACGGACATTCGAGCGACGAGGCGACGAGGCACGCAAGTAACGGAATACGTTCGCGTGCGGGACCAAACCAACGGTTCGGAAAGTTAACGAGTCGTCCAACAACAAAACGGACTTGAACTCAAACACCGAAGCGGGGCTATTGCCAAATGAAGATTCGGGCAATCGAATCAAGACCCGAACAAATCAACGAAAGTTCGAGGCACACGAGCAATGGAACACGTACGCACGTGGAATCGAACCAACGTTTCGGGGAATCACCGAGTCATCTAAACAAGAGCGAACTCGGTGATATGACGATCGGATCGAGACCAATCCCGGATTCGAACCCAGAAACGGATTAACTGCCATATTTGGAATCAAGTCAATGAGTCAATTCCAGAAACCGAATCAAATCCGAACGACGGAGAACCGAAAACACCGGAAAACGACGAAACCAGCGCACCTGGGGGAACTCGGCCCGAACCGAACCACCCTAAGGTGGCTCGGCCCAAGCCGAGCCACCCAGAGGTGGCTAGGCACAGTTCTGTGCCAAAGGCACAGTTTTGAGTGCCTATAAATAGGCCTGGCACTCGTTCATTTGAGAGGACTTTTTCTAAAACTTCTGAAGAGCCGAAACTCTGCCGGATTGTGACCTCAACTCGGATTGTGAAGGCTTGAAGACTCGGACAACCAGATCTACGTGACACTACTCCGGATCTAAGCTTGGTTCTTAGATCCCGAGATTAGAGCGAGCGTTTCCTTGGTGAAACGATCCCTCTCGGCTACTATCTCCTTGGTGGGATAGTACCCGTTATACCACGTAGATCCATTCAGATCGAGATTGCGCGGTGGTCCACGGTACTCAACCCCGGCATAGGCGAAGAACCCCACAAAGCGAGCGACCGTAAAACAGGAGTTCGTGACTTGTTCAAGGAAAGTTGTAATTTTTATTTCTTTGTTTTGATTTTGTTGTAAACCGGATCTTATAAAAAGACCGGATCTCTTTGTAAACGCATAAAGTTGTTGTCAAAGTTGTAACAGAATCATCAATGAGGAATAACACGATTTTCCGCGCGAACAATCTGGCGACCACAGTGGGAGCCACCAGCTTCGCTGCCGAAGCTGGAGTGTCGCAGCCGCGGATCTCGATCCCGGTCGTGGAGGAGGTCGAGTACGAATTCGACCAACAGAAGTACGAGGAGTACGTGTCCTCGTCCGGATCCTCCTCCCCCAAGTCCAAGAAGTTCCAGAAGTTCTCCTCCAGGAGAAAAGTCCGTTGGTGTGATGAAACTGAAGCCACCAACGCCGACCTCACCCAAATCGACGCCGAAGCTGCGTTGAGTGAGGTCCTGCCGACCTCAAAGAAGGTCAAATCCGCCGTTGAAGGCGTGGTGACTCTCTCCAAGAGAGCCCGCCAGAGGCAACGTCAACGCCTCGCGAAGCAATTCGCCAAGGCCATGGAGTCCGTTGACGGGGTCCGCTATCATGCGGATCTGAAGAACAAACGAGGCAAACAGCCTCAACAGCAACTGCAGGGTGGTTCCTCCAAACCGTCGACAATGGAGTGGGTCCGTGTCAAACGGAATCGCTCAACACTGGAGGAGCGCATCCACAAGCGCCGCGCGTTGTCCGCGCAAGCACGGGCGAAAGCTGAGGAAGCCCGTCGCAAGCTGCAGAAGGAGGTGGTCAAAAAGCCGCCACCAACTCGTAAGGTCTGGAGGCCAAAGTCTGAAGTGGTTCAGGCTAAGGGGCAAAACCCGCAGCCTCCGAAAATTCTAACTCCGGCATGTCAATCTAAACAGCCGGTAATTTCTGCAACTACCCTGGGAGATCCCGCAGGACCATCCCAGAAGAAAAGATCAGTTTTGGAGCGCCTCGGCCCACTCCCGAAGGAACGAGGTAAAGCTCCAGTCCAAGAACGCTTGGGGCCAGTGAAGAAGCCCCAACCAATGCAGCATGCTGGGGGTCGCCGCAACCCTCAACACGTGGAGCAAACTGCGGCACCCAAGCGCACAACTTTGCGCATAGAAGTGCAAGAGCCCGCCGAAGGTTCACGCCCACAAAGGCGTGTTTCGAGGCGTGTGACTCTAGATAGTCCGAAGAAGACAATTGTTCCTCAGAAGGAAACGTTGTCATCTGATGACGACAACGTTATACCTGAGAGATCGTGCCAACACACGATAGGTTGCTCTGACCTCCAAACAGATGAGCTGTACTATCATGCTGGGGGTACGAACAAATCTAGAAAGAGGAGCCCTCGAAGGTTCGGGACTCAATGTCCTTGTTCAAATCTCATTCGGGCGGTACTGTCTGAATGTAATTGTGTTAAGGCAGTCCCCGAAAGAGTATCGGTGTTTGAAAGACTTAGCACTGGAGCGCCAAGGCCAAGACACAGGCGTTTCCAACGAAGAACAAGAGTCAAGGACGGTGAACATTCAAGGGTCACCGCCAACATGACCAGCACAGGGACAACGGCTCAGGACAACACCGAGGCGGTTCCAGAAATAACCCGACGTGTAACTCGTCTTCAATCCGGAGCTATCATCCGTGCGACGTATGGTAGAGTCCGAACAAGAGTACCTTCGGGAGATGAAGAATCAGATGCCGGCTCAGCAATTGCATCTGACAACACCGTGTCCAGTGAAGGACAGCCCCGCGAGTCGCTCATGATAAGCGCGGAGCAGGTAGCCAAGATGCTTGAAGATGCCATGGCTAAGCAACAAGAAACCTTTAGGTTCGAGATGCAGATGGCCATGCAGAACATGAGAGAGATGCATGACCAACAACTTCATGCATTGAGGCACCAACAAGGCGAGCCAAGTCAGCCCAACCAGAATAACCTGGAAGATGAAGGCACAAATGAAGCTCGCAACGCTAATAACCCTCCCATCAATCCAGGAGGTGGTAATGATAATACCAGTGAGGAAACAAGTGAAAGCCTAAAAATTAAGAATCTTGAGAACAAAATCAACACATTGATTTCTGCTCAAGAGACTAAAAAGACGGGCATTCCCTGTCCCTACCCAAGAGAGTGGGAATCGATCCCATATCCGGCGAAGTTTAGCCTAATTAACTTCACGCCGTTTAATGGGATGGGTTCACCAACTCAGCATTTGATTTATTTCAAATCGCACTTGGGAGTCATCTCTGGTAATGAGCCTCTGATGGTGCGGTCATTCGTTGGCACTCTTCGTGGAGCCGCCTTCGATTGGTATCGTCGCCTCAAGCCAGGAAGCATAAACAGCTGGGATGACATGGAGACGAAATTCCTCGCGAATTTCTTCGACGACGACACCGAAATCTCAATCGGGTCGTTGCTTGATGAAAAGCAGAAAGACGGAGAACTAGTCGAGGTCTTCGTCAAAAGGTTCCGGAATAAGGCGATGAATTGTCGGGACCCTATCAGCGAGGAGTTCATCCTTCAGACCTGCCACAATAACCTCTCGCTGGATGTTTTGGAAGCAATGGGCACAGCTCCATCCAAGACATGGAAGGACTTGAAGGTCCGAGGCGAGCAAGCTGAGCGGTTCCTCAGGAGGAAGAAGGCGGAGAGAGGCCAACCGGCTACAAATCCTCCGAAGCAGAACTTCAATCAGAAGGGAAAAGGTAAAGCTCAGGTTAATGCTGTTGATGCTAACCAAACCTTTCAATTGCAACCTCAGCAACAGCAGCAACAGCAGCAACGAGCTCCGCAGCAATCGCAGCCCCATTGGCAGCAACGGCCTCAGAAGCAAAAGTCTTCGGAGCCGAGGTTTCCCAAAGTCTACTCCTTCAAAGATGATGAAGTTCCCGGCATCTTCAAATATCTGTTGGAGAACAACAAGATCCAGCTGCCTGCGATTGTGGATCATGAAGGAGCCACCAAGGTGACAGACCCGAGGTACTGCGCGTATCACAGAGCGGTTCACCACCCTACGAAGTCCTGCTACCACCTCAAGGACAAGATCCAGGCCTTGATAGATGTAGGAGTCATAACTCCGAAACCGGCCAAAAATGTGGCAGCGAACGCGGTATCCATCAGTTTTGGATCGGTGCCTACAGATTGGTTCGAGCCTAAGCGCGTCACCAAAGTCGGGATGAAGACGGTGAA
>BQKN01066823.1:411748-476882 GCA_022839385.1 Asparagus kiusianus
CAAGGCTCTTCCCGATTGCCTCGCCAAGGAGAACAACGTGGGGTAAAAAGGACCAATTTACAAATTTTTAAGAAAAAAGGACTAATTTGTAAATTTCCAAATATTGCCAAAAATAGCTCACCGGCGTAGGAAGGCGGCGCGCCATCAGCTGATATGGCAGGGGAACGACCTCTCGAAGAACGCGGCATGACGAGCTGCAAAATAAATTAAAAGAGGTCAGACCTAGAAAAAAGATCACTTTTTTTTATCAGATCTACACCCCTAAAAGATTAAATCGAGGCGTCAAATCCTACCCTCAACCCTCATATATGATCCCACAAATGCATAAATTAAATTGAGCATGAAAAAGATCAAAATTGTGGAGGATTTACTTGAAGAAAGGCTAGAGATCCAACAAAAGTGAGACCTTTTTGGAAACTCTCAGCACGCGCTCGAGGGGCCTGAAAGAAATTCTAAAAAATGGGATTTTTGAGGGGTTTTTCAGTCAAAGATCCAAAGGAAGCCTAGATCCAGGATAAATATCAAAGTTTCGAGGAGAAAAGACGCTCGAGGGAAGAGAAAAATCAAAAATGGGACAAGGGGGGGCCGGCCCTAGAAAAGAGGAAGAAAAGAGAAGGAAAAAGAGAAAATTCCCTCTTTTATAGCCTTGAACCAGATCTGGTTGAACCAGACCAGACCAGGCTGAACCAGACCAAGCCCAAATTGGACCAGACTGAGTCAGAATGAGCCCGAATTGAGCCAAATTGAGCCAGATTGAGCCAGATTGAACCTGGCTGGACCTGACCAAGCCAGAGTGGACCAGAATGAGCCAGAATGGACCAGATTGAGCCAGAATGAGTCAAATTGAACCAGTTTGGACCAATTTCGAACCCGTTTGAGCCAAATTCGAACCAGAATTCAAATTGGAGTTGAATTAAGCATCGAAATGATTTCAGATCAACCTATGGTTCAGTTCCTCACCTATTTAATCCCTCTATCACATATTTGGAAGGTTTGGAAAGATTTTGAGCCCAAGTACTGCCTTTTTTGGCCCATAATCAGGCCGGTTTAGCTCATTCGAGCACGGAAATACTCCAATAAGGTATATGAGTATAAACTATTCCCTATTTTTATTGAGAAGTTCCTGGAGAGTATTCTTCTAAAAATATTCTTAAGGATAACTCAATAACACGACGCCGGACAACGCGTCTCAAAAGAAGGCTCGACGCCGACAATCGAACGAAAGTTGTACGTTGAACCAACCTACAAAAGCTAATGATTGGAAAACTAGGAATCGACTTCAAGTTCAAATTCCGACGACGGTCAGACAATAAATGCAGCACCGGAATCCTCACAGGCATTCTACAAAGCACTGAATGACCTGGTGGAACTGAAGGAATCCAGAACAGAAGCCATTCCAAGGTCCCGTTACACCGACTCAAGGTTGGGACGATCACATCCAAAGTATTCCAGACTCTTCTATAAAAGAACGAGACTGAAACACTTTGGAGGGGGTATCTGTAGGCGTGTAAAATTGCCTATAGGTCCCTTAGCTTAGCTCAGCACGATGATTCGACAAAACAACGGACATTCGAGCGACGAGGCGACGAGGCACGCAAGTAACGGAATACGTTCGCGTGCGGGACCAAACCAACGGTTCGGAAAGTTAACGAGTCGTCCAACAACAAAACGGACTTGAACTCAAACACCGAAGCGGGGCTATTGCCAAATGAAGATTCGGACAATCGAATCAAGACCCGAACAAATCAACGAAAGTTCGAGGCACACGAGCAATGGAACACGTACGCACGTGGAATCGAACCAACGTTTCGGGGAATCACCGAGTCATCTAAACAAGAGCGAACTCGGTGATATGATGATCGGATCGAGACCAATCCCGGATTCGAACCCAGAAACGGATTAACTGCCATATTTGGAATCAAGTTAATGAGTCAATTCCAGAAACCGAATCAAATCCGAACGACGGAGAACCGGAAACACCGGGAAACGACGAAACCAGCGCACCTGGGGGAACTCGGCCCGAACCGAACCACCCTAAGGTGGCTCGGCTATGGCCGAGCCACCCAGAGGTGGCTAGGCACAGTTCTGTGCCAAAGGCACAGTTTTGAGTGCCTATAAATAGGCCTGGCACTCGTTCATTTGAGAGGACTTTTTCTGAAACTTCTGAAGAGCCGAAACTCTGCCGGATTGCGACCTCAACTCGGATTGTGAAGGCTTGAAGACTCGGACAACCAGATCTACGTGACACTACTCCGGATCTAAGCTTGGTTCTTAGATCCCGAGATTAGAGCGAGCGTTTCCTTGGTGAAACGATCCCTCTCGGCTACTATCTCCTTGGTGGGATAGTACCCGTTATACCACGTAGATCCATTCAGATCGAGATTGCGCGGTGGTCCACGGTACTCAACCCCGGCACAGGCGAAGAACCCCACAAAGCGAGCGACCGTAAAACAGGAGTTCGTGACTTGTTCAAGGAAAGTTGTAATTTTTATTTCTTTGTTTTGATTTTGTTGTAAACCGGATCTTATAAAAAGACCGGATCTCTTTGTAAACGCATAAAGTTGTTGTCAAAGTTGTAACAGAATCATCAATGAGGAATAACACGATTTTCCGCGCGAACAATTACGACCAGGAACCATCCGACAAATGGATTACTGAAGAATGCTAAGGGGACTACCTTCGGAACCAAAAACGTCAGATGATTGCTTAGCAGTGGCTTCCTGTTTGCGTCAAAAATTAATGTATTCATTGCGGTATTCATTACAACTTCAATCGTTACAATGAAAACAAAAAGATAGTCTTTTTATAAGACTTTTACACAATGAAAACGAAAAAAATACAACTCTCGTCAAACAAACGCAGAGATCGTTTATCGGTCTTCTGCTTGCGTGGGGTCTTTGCCTGTGCTGGGGATTTTGATATCCGTGGACCGCCTTTGATCTGGATCCGGTTGATGGAAAATTCGGCAGAGCTTCGCCTTCACCGAGGAAGTATTTGATTTGAAGCGCTGAGATCGACCAAGCGAAATCAGAACTCTTCTCGAGATCAAGACCAAGCCTGATCTCAAGGAATGGACGGACACGGGCTTCGGATCTCTCGAACTCTCCTTCTTTATGCTGAAGAACTCGCTAAGATCTGTCCACCCTCGCTGAAATTCGTGCTCCCTTGACTCCTCAATCCGGCAGCACCTCCTCGTCTTGATAATTAATCCCCCCTCTGAAAGGAGGACCTAGGCTTGTATTTTTAGGGCTTCGAAAGCGGTTATTTGGATGAGAACAAGTGATTTGACTCTATCTTCAGTTAACAATAGCCTAATCATGTTTGGGGATGATATCAAGTCAGTTATGAACCCCTGGAAGAGATAAATCCTGTGAAAACAGCTTTAAAACCGTCAAAACGCGTTTCGGGTTCCAGACTGCGCGGCGCGGGTCGGGTTGATCCGACCCGCGCTTGCGTGGGTCGGTTTGTTCCGTCCTGCGCTCGCGCAGGTTTGCTGATTTTTCTTCTTTTCCTGTTCTCTTTCTTCCGGGACTTGTATTTTCCACCGTTTTGCAAGTTTGACCGTCTTGTTGACTTGCACGCTTCGTTGCGTGATTGACTGTCGAACGTGCGTTGGTTGATATACGCGCGTGTTGATTGATACACACGTGTTGACCGACGCGCACGAACTGATTGACGCGCGAACTGATTGACATGCATGTGTTGATTGATGCGCGCGTACTGATTGACGCGCACGTGTTGATTAATGCGCGCGTGCCACTTGGTTCGTCGTTTCGCTTCATGCGCTTGTCGACGACAGATAATCCTCTTAGACTCGGATAACGACGTTCATCGTCTTCTCTCCATCTCGAGCTGTGTGCGGACACCCATAGGCATTTTTAGACGCCTACAGATACCCCCTCCAAAGTATTTCAGACTCATTCTCTTATAGATGAGTATGGAATGCTTTGGATAAGATAGGCCATCTCCGTAATTTCGTAGAGTGACCTTGAACTACCTCAATTCTTAACTTCTTCAGCCTTCAATCTATTCATTGTTTCGTCGAATAGATGAAGTTCTTCCGGCGTTGCGTTTATCGTCTGACCGTTGTCGTAAACTTGAACTGAGATTGGTGTGTAAGTTTCTGAACTTAGCTCGTGCCATTGAGTTGACTTTGAACTGATCATCTCCGTCGGGAATTCATATCTGATTGTAACTGAAATCCTTGGTGTCATCTTTTGCCTTATTTTGGCGAGATTGTCGATGCGTTGACCGGCATCGATATTTACTATAATGCGTTGTGCAGTGTTGACTTTTGTCGTAACGTGTTGATCGGCGTTAACACAGTTTATACTCGTACGTTCGCTGGAGTCTACACAGTTTAAGTTCTTAAGGCATTAGAGCGTGGCGGTCTCAAATTTGGGGCTGCAGGACCAACTATTAAAGTTGTTTCGTCTGCAGATATGGATTTTATCCCTAAGTGGTTGGATGTTCGAGTCACGAGACCAACTGACGGAACTGGTGCATCAATGACTCGTATTTATAGAATTTTTGGCAAATTCTCAACCATCAACGGGTTTGATGAGCCTTTACCGACGACCGTTTGAGTCGGGCTAGCATGCAGATTGTTTAAGTCCGTTCCGCATGTGACGTTAAGCTAAAAGAGTTAACCCTTTTAGTGCTACGATATTGAATACGTAGACTTCGTCTTTCTCTTGTGAAAAGACTAAACAGCGACGTGTATCAGACGTTGACTTAGGATTTTTGGCAAATCCTCAGCCCTCAACGGATTTGACATGCTTTTACCGATTACCGTTTGAATCGGGCTTACATGCGGATTGTTTTAAGTCCGTTCCGCATGTGACGTTGTGCTAAAGGAATGAGCTCCTTTAGACTTGATGCTACGATATTGAATACGTAGACTTCGCCATTATTATGGGAATAGGCTACCCGGTAACGTGTGTTAGACGCTGACCTATCCCTACTTAGGCTTTGGGATAAAAGTCCACAGATTTGAATTCTAGTGTCTTCTTCAATCGGTGAAAGACTAAACTGGCAATGTGGGTTAGGCGTTGACTTATCCCTACTTAGGATTCGGGATAAAATTTCCCGCACGTGTAAGGCGCGGATTTTGGCGTTATTAATAACGGCCTGCCATAATGTCAAATATGTGGGCTCTTGTCCTTTTCACGGTAAAAGACTAACCGGCAACGCGTGTTAGGCGCTGACTTATCCCTACTTAGGCTTCGGGATAAAATTCCCCAGACTAGAATTCTGTGTTGGGAACATGGTTGATGTTACAATATCTCTTGTATTTTGATGATAACAAATCATTGTTTATCTAACATATTTTACTGCAGATTCAAGATATACATCTCAAAGCAACAATCAAGTTATTAAGGCTATTTCAAAGACAAGATTTCAAAGATCAAAAGATGAAGTTCAAAAGATGTAATTCTGTCAATTCTGTCTTTTCTTTTAGAATCTTTGTACAAGCCTTGATCACACACACAACACACTAATCACTTAGAAAATCATAGAAAATATTCTAAGTATAATCCTAAGTCTAATCAACGAATGAATAACATTTTAAACTATTGAAAATATGTATAACATAGTTTCTGGCTGACCAAAGAAATGTCTGGTCGACCAGATATAACAACCAGAAACAGAGATTCAGAAAAATATCTGTCTGGTCGACCAGATATGGACCTGGTCGACCAGAGGCTCCAGACTCGGACAGAAAATTTTCTAGGAAGCCTGTCTGGTCGACCAGGCCTCAATCTGGTCGACCATACAGTCATTTCTAACTGTCATTTTTTTCAAAATGATTTGAACGTTTTATGAACGTTTTGGCCGTTATTTTTGATATAATTTGAACTAAACTTGTGCCTATAAATAGGTGTTAAGTTCTGAAGTTAAATAACAAGATTTCTTTTCATAAACTTGAGTTCTTCTTGAGTTCTTAACTCCATTTTTGAAGAGAAAAACTGAGTGTTATTTTCAGTTTTGTTCTTGATTAAAACTCCATTACTCTAGAACAAAAACCATTCCTATAGCCTATTGTAAGTCACTCACATCTACACATCAAGGATTATAGAAAGAGAAAGAGTTGTACCATTTTGTTTCAGTTTGATAATCTCTTGAAAGAAGAGATTGTTGTGGCATTGGCAATTGAAGATTGTCAAAGTTGTACAGTTTGCGGGTTACAAGTGCTTGCGATTTTGCAAGTGGAAATAGTGGAGAAATCTCAAGCGAGGCTTGGGGACTGGATGTAAGTCTGGAGGACCGAACCAGTAAAAATCCTTGTGTTTGCGTATGCAATTTTCTGTGATTGTCTACACATTGGTTTGATCTTTCTTACTCTTTGTGATATTATTTTATTAAAATTTAAAGTTTCCGCATTAGATTTCATAAACACTATTCAACCCCCCCTTCTAGTGTTTGAGTGTCATTGCAGCGATCCTTCAATTGGTATCAGAGCAGGTTGATCAAGGATAACAATGGCTACATCATCTATTTCACAGTTCAAGGAAGGACATTCTACTCAAAGACCACCATTTTTCGATGGTTCAAACTACAACTACTGGAAGTGTAGGATGAAGATCTACCTTCAATCGTTAGGATTCGATCTCTGGAGCATAGTGGAGTCTAATTACAACAAGCCTACTACTCCATACTCTGAATGGATATTGGTGGAAAGGACAAATGCGAATCTTGACGCCAAGGCAATGAATGCATTGTTTTGCGCAATGGATAAGAATGAATTCAACCGCGTGTCTACTTCCAACACCGCACATCAAATCTGGCACACACTTGAGGTAACCCACGAAGGAACTTCTAAGGTTAAAGTCTCAAAAATTTCTGTTTTAGTGCACAGGTTTGAAATGTTCAAGATGAAAGACAAGGAGACAATTGGTGAAATGTTCACAAGGTTCACCGACATCATCAACTCCCTAATTGCGTTAGGAAAGGTCTACACACAAGTGGAGATTGTTAGGAAAATCCTCCGGGCTCTTACTCCGGATTGGGAGAAGAAGACTACCGCGATAGAGGAAGCCAACGACCTCTCCACATTAACAGTAGAAAATTTGATAGGGAATTTGATGGCATACGAGGTGCAACTTGAAGATCGGAAAAAGGATAATGAAGATAAGAACAAGAAGATTCTTGCTTTCCAAGCATCTACTGATGATGAGAATTCCGATGACGAAGAAGAGTTTGCAATGATCACACGCAAATTCAGAAAATTCTTGAAGAAAGGTAAGTTCTCTTCTAGTAAATTCAAAGATACTAACAAAGTCACTTGTTTTGGTTGTAATAAGCCAGGACACTACAAGAAAGATTGTCCCCTACAACAAAAGTTAAAGTCAAAGTCTTCTAACAATTTCAATGGGTTCACAAAGAACAAGAATGAACAAGTGAAGAACAAAAAGAAGAAGGCTTTGTCGATAACATGGGATGATAGGACCAGTCATCTTCAGATGAAGAAGAGGAAAAAGAAGATCATCAAGCGAATATGTGCTTTATGGCAAATGAATCTGATGATGATCAAGTAAGTAATCATGATGAGTTACTTGACGCATTTAACGAATTATTTTTGAAATACAAGCAACTAAATTCTTCTTTTAAAATATTAAAAAATAAAAATGAAAATTTGAATAACACTTTAGTCTCTCCTTATGCTTCACAAATAGAAGATCTTAAAGAGAAGAATAAAGAGTTATTTTCTGAAAATTACAAGTTATCTAGTAACAATCAACTTCTTAAAAAAGAATGTGATTTCTTTAAAGTTCGTATTTCAAATTTGAATGATAATGTTAATAGTCTTAAAACCAAATATGAAACTATATCAATGAATGTAGGTAAATTTAACAAAGGAAAAGAGAATCTAGATAATCTATTTTCTTATCAATTACCTACTAAGAGTAAACAAGGATTATGATATGTTTCTAACTCCAGTAATGAGAAAATATACTCTTCTATGCAAAAGAAAAATCATGCTTATTTATATCCTAAACTTGTGAAAAGTAATTATCATGCACATAGTGATACATCTATGCATGCTAGTTCTAAGGTATTTTCACATAATGATAGAAAAATGCATATGAAGAAAGTTACATGTAAGAATATTTTAAAATCCAACTAAATTTGGGTTCCTAAAATGCATGTTTAAGTGATAGAAAGATATACTTATCAAATTACAAAAATGATATTTGTGATTCTGAAAACTATCTTTCATACAATGTAGGTAAACCAAATTCTTATTGGGTTTGGTTTCCTAAATGCTAATATCATGGACCCAAAAGTTAAAGGGTACCAAATCATATTTCTTCTATTTTGCAGGTACGTAATAAAAGGGAAACATGGATTTTAGATAGTGGCTGTTCCAAGCACATGACCGAGAACAAGGACTTATTCTCTTCCATACAATTTAAAGATGGAGGAACCGTTACCTTCGGTGACAAAAACAAGGGTCAAGTGGTAGGAATTGGAACGGTCGGTATGAACTCTAAAACTCTTATTAATAATGTGTTATTAGTCCATGGTTTAAAGTATAATTTGCTTAGTATAAGTCAATTATGCGATAAAAACTATAAAATATTGTTTGAAAAAGATAATTGCATGATATATAACAATGACATGATAATTTTATTGTTCAGCGGTTTTAGAAAGAAAAATATTTATATACTTTCCATGGATATTAAAACTCATGAACATTGTTTATTAGTATCAAAAGATGAATCACTAATATGGCATAAAAGATTAGGTCATGTTAATGTTAAAAATATTTCACGCATTTCTAAGAATAATTTAGTAAATGATTGCCAAAATTAGATTATAAGAAAAATCATTTTTGTGATTCGTGTCACAAAGGAAAAATGCATAAGTCTAGTCATAAATCAAAAGATGTTATTTCAACCAAAAGACCATTGGATTTACTCCATATTGATTTATTTGGTCCCTCTAGAATAGCTTCTTTAAATCATAGTCGATATGCATTAGTTATAGTTGATGATTTTTCACGATTCACATGGACTATATTTTTAAAACATAAGGACGACACATTTAAGTTATTTTTAGATTTTTGTAAGCTTGTACAAAATCAAAAATCCACTACTATAATCACAATAAGAAGTGATCATGGTGGTGAATTTGAAAATGAAAAATTCTCTGATTTTTGTAACAAAAATGGTATAAAATATGAATTTTCAGTCCCTCGCACTCCACAACAAAATGGAGTTGTTGAGAGAAAGAATAGAACACTACAAGAATGTGCTAGGACATTGTTGTGTGAATCTAATCTTCCTAAATCTTTTTGGGCTGAAGCTGTTTCATGTGCTTGCTATGTTTTAAACCGTGTTTTATTAAGACCCATCCTAAATAGAACTCCTTATGAGTTATTTTATGATCATATTCCTAAGGTATCTTACTTTAGAATATTTGGATGTAAGTGTTTTATACTTAATACTAAGGATAATTTAGACAAATTTGATTCTAAATCAGATGAAGGTATTTTTGTTGGCTATTCTATGCGAAGTAAAGCGTATAGAATTTTTAATAAAAAGACTTCAACTATTGAAGAATCATTGAATGTTTTCTTTGATGAAACAATATCTAATATTCCAATCACTTCATTAGAAGATGATGAAATTGATTCCAATATGGACGAGGTTGAAGAAACTTTAACAAAAGAGGATAATATTGTATTACCCAAAGATTTTGTTGAACTTAGAGATCATCCTCATCAAAATATAATTGGAAATATAAATGATAATGTTAGAACTAGATCTCAATTGAATTTATTCATTCATGTTGCATTTACATCTTCATTAGAACCAAAGAATATCAAAGATGCTTTACTTGATGATTCTTGGATAAATGCCATGCATGAAGAATTAAATCAATTTATTAGGAATGATGTTTGGGTTTTAGTATCACGTCCTAATGATAAATCTATTATAGGAACAAAATGGATATTTAGAAATAAGTTAGATGAAAATGGTAACGTAGTTAGAAACAAGGCTAGGTTAGTTGCTCAGGGATATTCTCAAGAAGAAGGAATAGACTATGATGAAACCTACGCTCCTGTAGCAAGATTAGAATCAATTAGATTATTACTTGCCTTTGCTTGCTATATGGGTTTCAAACTATATCACATGGATGTAAAAAGTGCTTTCCTAAATGGCTTCATCAAAGCAGAAGTCTTTGTTGAACAACCACCTGGATTTGAAAATGAGAAATTTCCAAATCATGTATATAAGTTGAAGAAAGCTCTTTATGGTCTCAAACAAGCACCACGTGCTTGGTATGAAAGACTTAGAAATTTTCTTTTAACTTCAGGTTATGAAGTTGGCAAAGTAGATTGTACTTTGTTTATTAAGAAAATAGAAAATGATATATTACTTGTACAAATATATGTAGATGACATTATTTTCGGTTCTACAAATGAAAGTCTTTGTCAAACTTTTGCTAAGAAAATATAAGATGAGTTTGAAATGAGTCACATGGGTGAGTTAAACTATTTTTTAGGTCTTCAAATTAAACAATCACATGAAGGAACATTCATTAATCAAAGCAAATATGTTAAAGGTATTTTGAAACGCTTTGGAATGGATACTACTTCAAGTAAACATACACCCATGAGCACTACAACATCTTTAGACAAAGATGAAATGGGTAAAAGTGTTGATCAAAAATCCTATAGAGGAATGATAGGCTCTTTACTCTATTTAACTGTTAGTAGACCGGACATTATGTTTAGTTTATGTATTTGTGCTAGGTTTCAAGCAAATCCGAAGGAATCACATTTGAAAGCCGTAAAAAGAATTTTTAGATATTTAAAGGATACAACCAACTATGGTTTATTCTATAATAAATCTAGTAATTTGGATTTAATTTCATATAGTGATGCGGATTTTGCGGGATGTAAAACTGATAGAAAGAGCACAAGTGGCACTTGTCATTTTTTTAGGACACTCATTAATATCTTGGTTTAGCAAGAAACAAAATTCAGTTTCTTTATCCACAACTGAAGCCGAATACATTGCTGCTAGTTTAGCATGTGCTCAAGTTATGTGGATGAAGCAAACCTTGTTAGACTATAATATTAAATGTCAAACTTCACAAATATTTTGTGATAACACTAGTGCTATTAATTTATCAAAGAATCCAGTACATCACTCCCGTACCAAACATATAGACATTAGACATCATTTTCTTAGAGATCATGTTCTTAAAGGAGATATCTCTTTAGAATTTGTTTCAACAGATAAACAAATTGCCGATATATTCACAAAACCCCTAAAAGAAGAAACTTTTGTAAAATTTAGACGCGAATTAGGTATATGTACAATAATCGACATTAATTGATATATATGTGTGTATATATGTGTGTTACTATGTATGTGTGAATGAAAATGTTTGAAATATATATGTATTATTTGTATAAACAAAATACTAGGGTTAAACCAGAAGTTTTACACAAATTGTTGTGTAATTCACTGACTAGTTGACCAGATTTGGACCTGGTCGACCAGACACGTTGATACTGGACAGTAAACGAAAATCAGACACGTTCTGGTCGACCAGGACCTGGTTTGGTCGACCAGACAACAGCAGTTATGCCCAGTTTGGATTTTTATGTGTTATGACATCAAGTCTTTAGTACTCTTTGACTACTTTTACTATTCTCATCAGCCCATGACTCCTTGGAGACTACATTCAAAGCATCTTTGACTCATTGGGTACACAACCCATTGAATGGATCTTTGACTCATTGGGTACACAACCCATTGAATGGATCTTTGACCATTGAAAACCCTCATACTTCTCTCTATAAATAGTCTTCCATTCATCTTATTCTTCTTCACACCTTACCTCTCTACATTTCAAGAAGTTGAAGAGTTTTCTTGGTATCATGTCTACTTCTAAAAGACCATCCTCTTCCAAATCCAAAAGAGCAAGATCCACCATAGATCCGGATGTTGCTTACCAACAATATCTCAACAATCCTAATTTAGCAAAGGAATTTGTAAAGTTCTCAAGTCAAGACGTTCATCAAGAGCGTTTTATCAAATTTCCCGATTTTGAGCACTATCCTTTAGAAAATCTTTTCAAAAATACGGGGTTGTTTGAACTTTTCTCCATAAGAAATGTTGTTCCTTGCTATCCTTTTCTTGTTAGATTGTTCTATACAAATATGAGTTTCAAGTCTAGTTATCTCAAGTCTATGGTGAAGAATGTACCCATTAAGCTCACTCCTAAGAGGATTTCTGAAATACTCAATGTACCCAATACCGGTGCAACTTTGAGTGAAATCGAGATGACCAATCCTACAATTCTTGCTTCTATGCTAGAAGATGGTCAAAATCTTCATCCTCCTATCTACAATAGAGTTCTTCGTCCTCTTCCTAGACTAATTGGTAGAATTCTCTCTCACAATATCCTCCAAAAGTCGGGTTCTTTTGCTTATATCTCTCTTGATCTAGCCAAATTCATTTATGCCGTCATGGGAGATATTCAAGTTAATTGGGCACTTGTTATTTACAACAACTTGCTCAAAAAGGTTTCTGCTACTCTTGATCATGGATGTGTTCTTACACATATTTTCAAAGCTTTTGACGTTCCCATCCATATGGAGTCGGATATAGTGAGTGACTCGGTTCCTTTCAATCGAGCCGCTTTAGCAAGAATGAAGATTTCTCACAATCCGAATGAGCACAACATGGATGTGGAAGAAGAAGAAGCTGGTGAAGATGATGATAAAGATGAAGATGAAGAAGAAGCACAAGCTCAACCTCAAGAGCAAACACATGAGCAATCTTTTGACTATGCCGGAATTACTAGTCAATTTGAGACTCTCACTACAAATCAAACACGCATATTGGAAACCCAAGATAGATTGGTTGCATCTCATTATGTAATGCAATACCAACTTTTCCAAATGCGTGAGAGTCAAGATGCCATGCGTAAAAGTCAAGATGAACTTCTTCGTTACTTTCATGATCAATTTCCTCCACATCAATAGAGTTCATTAGTTATTAATGAACAAGTATGTTAGCTATGTTTGCTTTTGCTAGTTAAGTATGTTTGCTATGTTTGCTTTTGCTAGTTATTAATGAACAAGTATGTTTGCTTTTGCTTAATGAAATTTTATTTTTAGCAAATATTCTTGTCATTTATCTTGGTTAACATAAGAAAAATTGTTTCATAAATTTTTTGAACTCATATTTTAGTTATTCTAACCAATTCTTAAATAACTACTTGATGGTTAGTCTCTAATAACTACTTCCATGGTTATAAATAGAGAAATTGTAAGGACCATGAATTTTGATACTAGTTAAAATAATATTTTAGTATTTCAAAATGTTTAATTATTATTTTTAAAAGAGTATTTGTATTTTTCTTGATTTTCTAGAATTTTCTACGATTTAAAAACCAAAATTATATTTATTTAAATGATTTTGATATTTATAAATTTATTTCGTGTAGTAAAAATTTCTGGAATTAATTTGTTATGTTATCGGTACTATTACATATTATTTTAAATAATATGTTGTACTATTAATATTATTACGTAATATTTCGTATAATACTTTGTATTATTAATTAGGTATTATTTGTATAATTAGTAGTATTATTTTTATTGTTACATATTATCTGTCGTATTAGTATAACTTGTACGTTTTACTGTGTATATAATTATCTCATAATTGTTTGATATTAAATATAAGTAAATATATTTTATTTATTAATGATTCTCATTTAATTGTACAGTATGAGTATATTTTGACTACTTCGTATCAATTGTTATATTAGCTCAACATGTACGTTTTTAATTGTAGATAATTATTATGTAATTAGTTTAATTTTTAAGTACCCAAAAGTATTTATTTTAATTATTTTTGTCTTAAACCCTAACCCAAACCCTAATATATAAATATATATAAATCCACTTTTTCTTTCTCTCTCTCTCTCTCTTTTTCTTCAGCCGCCGCCTCCTACCCTTCTCTCTCCTTCTTCATGTTCACGAAAACAACCCACACCAACGCCTCCATCTCCCCTGCACGCAGCGCCTCCTCCGACCTGAGATCGCCGCCTCCCCCTTCTTCCTTCCATCGCCGTCTTCCCCGACTCCACCCTCTCACCACCGCTCCTCCACAACCCTCGCCGTCCAGACCCTTGCTCGCCGCCTTCCGCCTCCTGTAGCCGCCAGTGCTTTGACTGCCGCCGTCCGACCACCTTCAGCAGTGCCCCAACCCCACTGCTCCTCATCGCCGTCCTGCCGCCGTGCTCACCCTCGACATCGCCCTGCAGACCTCGTTGCCGCTGCCTTCACCCCTGCTCGTGCCGCCCCGCGGTCGCTGTCCGAGCTCGCCGTTGTCCTCTCTCGCTGATGGTAGCCCCAACCGCTCCGACCGACGCTGAGATCAGACCCGCGTACCCGTGCCGTCAAATCGTTCGACGAAACCCCGAGGTAAGATCCCGCTCCTCTTGACTCGTCATTTCCAATTTATATCTGTCGTTAATTAGTTGCATAGATTAGATTTATAATTGTTATTATCTGCGTGGGTTTGATGAAAAATATTAATTTAAATCATAGTTATGTGATAAATAGTATTTTCAGAATAATGAAGTGAAAGAATTTATTTGATAACGGAATCATTTTGGAGAATTTATAATATTTAAAAAGGATTTATTTTGAGAAAAAGAATATTTTAGAATAATAATCGATGAGAAATAATTTTGAAGAATTCATCCTAGGAAAGAGAATATTTTGGATTATTATAATGAGAAGTAAATTTTAAAAAGAAATTATTTTGGGAAAGGAATTATTTTCTGAAGTGCGTAGTTGCTGATTCATGATTACATTCATATTTGTGAATATTTTACTGTATTCGACATGTCACGATGTGGTTGCGTGAAATTAATGTTATTATTATCTCGTTGTTGTGTTTGAGAACCGTTAGTAGTTCATATCCTTAGTTGCCTAACGTGTCGTGTACAAGACCTAGATACCAGTGTATTGTTGTCTTAGAAAAGCAAGATGAGTTGGGGAGGGAAAGTCTATGTTTATGTAATCGGAAAAGACTGTTGATATATCTTCCAGGTTCGTACCAGTGGATCGGTGTCACCACTGGGTTGGTTGGTTTGGTAAGTCACAGTGGATCGGTGTCGCCACTGGGATTTATTGATTTGTTGAGTCACAGTGGATCGGTGTCGCCACTGGGGGCTGATTGGTTGGATCAAAGTAGATCGGTGTCGCTACTTTGGTTCATGAATTTATTGGTTAGATCAAAGTAGATCGGTGTCGCTACTTTGGTTCTTGAATGTATTTTGATGCACGTGGGGGATATGCGAACAGTCAGTTATCCGATAATATGAGCATTGACTCTAGTGAGATGTGAACCAGTGAGTCATGATAGGATGACTAGTTGTGTTCTTTCCATACCTTGATTAGGATTAATATTTAATTATCTACAATTTGAGACATATGGTATATACATGAGGGTTTCCTTGTTTGGATTATTTCGCTCGACGTACTACGTCTCGAGTTGTAGATTTTTAAGTATTAATTCCGTCTATTGTATGACCTTGTTATGTGGATGATTATAGGATGGTTAGCTACATGACTTTGTTGTTTGAATGATTATGAGTTCTCGTGAGATGTGAACCAGTTATATTTCTTTCCATACATAGATTAGAATTAATATTTAATTATCTACAATTTGAGATATATGGTATATACAGGAGGGTTTCCTTGTTTGGATTATTTCGCTCAACGTACTACGTCTCGAATTGTAGATTTTTAAGTATTAATTCTATCTAGGGGTATGTCCTTGTTACGCGGATGATTATGGATTCTTATGATCGTTATACTCTAGTGATGGATTGTATCTAGCTTGTTAGTATTTCAGTTGCATACTTCTATTATTACTACTATCATCACATGTTTCTATTTATGTTATCGCTTTGGTCACTTTTCTATTATTATTACTACTGTTGCATCTGTTATTGCATTGGTCATTCGACAGTTCCTATTTTCTTTGCGGGGTCGGGTCTTGCCGTGCATCATGCACCTGACGTACACCTGTTTTCTCTGGTGTACGTCAGACTTAAGAGAAGAACAGGTTCAGCAGGAGCCAGAGGATTCATAGCAGGAGTGCCTTGTAGATGGAGCAGAAGAACAAGCCGAAGCTTAGTCATTCCTTCCAGTTATTTTGTAGTTCTTTCCTTTTCGCTTGATCAGTGTATTTTATCTCTTCAGTATTCATTTGTTCAATTTGTATAAGGGCATGTTTGACCCGAATATTATGTCTTGGATGATATTTCTTTTATGATATGTATTATTTCATTCTGTGTTGTTCATTATATTCTTACTGATTGTGATCGGGGACCTGTGCCTTCGTTTGTATTTCTTGACGCTTAGCGTATTAGATTGAGAAGACGGGGTCTAGCACTTATCTCTCCTCAGTCTAATACGTCGCGGGCTTGCTCGCGTCCCGATTCCCTGGTATTTTGGGATGCGGGGCGTGACAGGTTTTTTTGGTGGCCCATGCAGGTCACGGTCTCGATCACGGTCCTGAGTCCTCACTAGTAAGAATATAGTGGACAATTTAGATACATATCATACTTCATCCGTAAGACTATTCATGAGTCCTTATTCCATTTCTTGATAAATTTCATTTCGTCCTTATCTTATCACTTTTGACTCCGGAACTTTCCATTGTTTCTTGTCTCATCACTTCTTGACTCCGCTCTCGTTCCTTATCTCTGTCCTTGGATTCTTTCTTATTTTAATTCCGAGGACGGAATTTGTTTTAAGGGGGGTAGAATGTAAGGATCATGAATTTTGATACTAGTTAAAATAATATTTTAGTATTTCAAAATGTTTAATTATTATTTTTAAAAGAGTATTTGTATTTTTCTTGATTTTCTAGAATTTTCTACGATTTAAAAACCAAAATTATATTTATTTAAATGATTTTGATATTTATAAATTTATTTCGTGCAGTAAAAATTTCTGGAATTAATTTGTTATGTTATCAGTACTATTACATATTATTTTAAATAATATGTTGTACTATTAATATTATTACGTAATATTTCGTATAATACTTTGTATTATTAATTAGGTATTATTTGTATAATTAGTTGTATTATTTTTATTGTTACATATTATCTGTCGTATTAGTATAACTTGTACGTTTTACTGTGTATATAATTATCCCATAATTGTTTGATATTAAATATAAGTAAATATATTTTATTTATTAATGATTCTCATTTAATTGTACAGTATGGGTATATTTTGACTACTTCGTATCAATTGTTATATTAGCTCAACATGTACGTTTTTAATTGTAGATAATTATTATGTAATTAGTTTAATTTTTAAGTACCCAAAAGTATTTATTTTAATTATTTTTATCTTAAACCCTAACCCAAACCCAAATATATAAATATATATAAATCCTCTTTTTCTTTCTCTCTCTCTCTCTCTCTCTCTCTCTCTTTTTCTTCAGCCGCCGCCTCCTACCCTTCTCTCTCCTTCTTCATGTTCACGAAAACAACCCACACCACCGCCTCCATCTCCCCTGCACGCAGCGCCTCCTCTGACCTGAGATCGCCGCCTCCCCCTTCTTCCTTCCATCGCCGTCTTCCCCGACTCCACCCTCTCACCGCCGCTCCTCCACAACCCTCGCCGTCCAGACCCTTGCTCGCCGCCTTCCGCCTCCTGTAGCCGCCAGTGCTTTGACTGCCACCGTCCGACCACCTTCAGCAGCGCCCCAACCACGCTGCTCCTCATCGCCGTCCTGCCGCCGTGCTCACCCTCGACATCGCCCTGCAGACCTCGTTGCCGCTGCCTTCACCCCTGCTCGTGCCGCCCCGCGGTCGCTGTCCGAGCTCGCCGTTGTCCTCTCTCGCTGATGGTAGCCCCAACCGCTCCGACCGACGCTGAGATCAGACCCGCGTACCCGTGCCGTCAAATCGTTCGACGAAACCCCGAGGTAAGATCCCGCTCCTCTTGACTCGTCATTTCCAATTTATATCTGTCGTTAATTAGTTGCATAGATTAGATTTATAATTGTTATTATCTGTGTGGGTTTGATGAAAAATATTAATTTAAATCATAGTTATGTGATAAATAGTATTTTCAGAATAATGAAGTGAAAGACTTTATTTGATAACGGAATCATTTTGGAGAATTTATAATATTTAAAAAGGATTTATTTTGAGAAAAAGAATATTTTAGAATAATAATCGATGAGAAATAATTTTGAAGAATTCATCCTAGGAAAGAGAATATTTTGGATTATTATAATGAGAAGTAAATTTTAAAAAGAAATTATTTTGGGAAAGGAATTATTTTCTGAAGTGCGTAGTTGCTGATTCATGATTACATTCATATTTGTGAATATTTTACTGTATTCGACATGTCACGATGTGGTTGCGTGAAATTAATGTTATTATTATCTCGTTGTTGTGTTTGAGAACCGTTAGTAGTTCATATCCTTAGTTGTCTAACGTGTCGTGTACAAGACCTAGATACCAGTGTATTGTTGTCTTAGAAAAGCAAGATGAGTTGGGGTGGGAAAGTCTATGTTTATGTAATCGGAAAAGACTGTTGATATATCTTCCAGGTTCGTACCAGTGGATCGGTGTCGCCACTGGGTTGGTTGGTTTGGTAAGTCATAGCGGATCGGTGTCGCCACTGGGATTTATTGATTTGTTGAGTCACAGTGGATCGGTATCGCCACTGGGGGCTGATTGGTTGGATCAAAGTAGATCGGTGTCGCTGCTTTGGTTCATGAATTTATTGGTTAGATCAAAGTAGATCGGTGTCGCTACTTTGGTTCTTGAATGTATTTTGATGCACATGGGGGATATGCGAACAGTCAGTTATCCGATAATATGAGCATTGACTCTAGTGAGATGTGAACCAGTGAGTTGTGATAGGATGACTAGTTGTGTTCTTTCCATACCTAGATTAGGATTATTATTTAATTATCTACAATTTGAGACATATGGTATATACATGAGGGTTTCCTTGTTTGGATTATTTCGCTCGACGTACTACGTCTCGAGTTGTAGATTTTTAAGTATTAATTCCGTCTATTGTATGACCTTGTTATGTGGATGATTATAGGATGGTTAGCTACATGACTTTGTTGTTTGAATGATTATGAGTTCTCGTGAGATGTGAACCAGTTATATTTCTTTCCATACATAGATTAGGATTAATATTTAATTATCTACAATTTGAGACATATGGTATATACATGAGGGTTTTCTTGTTTGGATTATTTCGCTCAACGTACTACGTCTCGAGTTGTAGATTTTTAAGTATTAATTCTATCTAGGGGTATGTCCTTGTTATGCGGATGATTATGGATTCTTATGATCGTTATACTCTAGTGATGGATTGTATCTAGCTTGTTAGTATTTCAGTTGCATACTTCTATTGTTACTACTATCATCACATGTTTCTATTTATGTTATCGCTTTGGTCACTTTTCTATTATTATTACTACTGTTGCATCTGTTATTGCATTGGTCATTCGACCGTTCCTATTTTCTTTGCGGGGTCGGGTCTTGCCGTGCATCATGCACCTGACGTACACCTGTTTTCTCTGGTGTACGTCAGACTTAGGAGAAGAACAGGTTCAGCAGGAGCCAGAGGATTCATAGCAGGAGTGCCTTGTAGATGGAGCAGAAGAACAAGCCGAAGCTTAGTCATTCCTTCCAGTTATTTTGTAGTTCTTTCCTTTTCACTTGATCAGTGTATTTTATCTCTTCAGTATTCATTTGTTCAATTTGTATAAGGGCATGTTTGACCCGAATATTATGTCTTGGATGATATTTCTTTTATGATATGTATTATTTCATTCTGTGTTGTTCATTATATTCTTACTGATTGTGATTGGGGACCTGTGCCTTCGTTTGTATTTCTTGATGCTTAGCGTATTAGATTGAGAAGACGGGGTCTAGCACTTATCTCTCCTCAGTCTAATACGTCACGTGCTTGCTCGCGTCCCGATTCTCTGGTATTTTGGGATGCGGGGCGTGACAGAAATATTTCTTCTTAAACAACACAATACATTCAATATGACTCCCATAGAAAACTTAATTTTCATTACAAGCTTATGTCTTCCTATTTGGATGGGAGATGTAATGGACTATGTGCATAATCTTGAAGATTTATTTGAAGTTTTAGGCCATGTTGAAGAAATATTAGGTTGTATTGAAGAAATGTATTAATTGTTTCATTATTTATTATTATCTCCCTTTCTATTCTTCTTTTTGTTAATGATAAAGGGGAAAATATATTAGAATATTGAAATATTGACAACTATTACAATATTGAAATATTGACATGTATGCATTATTTTACAATATTAGGTTTACTAATAAGTGCTATTTTTTTGTGTGTTAAATTAACATGTATGCATTGTTGCAGGGGGAGTAAGTATGTTTAATTAAAGTTTTTCAATATTATTTGTCATCATAAATAAGGGGGAGATTGTTAGGAACATGGTTGATGTTACAATATCTCTTGTATTTTGATGATAACAAATCATTGTTTATCTAACATATTTTACTGCATATTCAAGATATACATCTCAAAGCAACAATCAAGTTATTAAGGCTATTTCAAAGACAATATTTCAAAGGTCAAAAGATGAAGTTCAAAAGATGTAATTCTGTCAATTCTGTCTTTTCTTTTAGAATCTTTGTACAAGCCTTGATCACACACACAACACACTAATCACTTAGAAAATCATAGAAAATATTCTAAGTATAATCCTAAGTCTAATCAACGAATGAATAACATTTTAAACTATTGAAAATATGTATAACATAGTTTCTGGCCGACCAAAGAAATGTCTAGTCGACCAGATATAAATCTTTCATAGCAAGCTCCCACTTGCTCGCATCATCCACTCGACATGCTTCATCATAGCTTTCTGGCTCTCCACCATCACTCAACAATAGGTAGTTCAAATGAGCTTTGGGCTGCAATGATGGATAGCTCGGATTTGGCTTGGGAACCCTTGTTGTCCGCCTCAACTCTCTAATGGGCGAAACATGCTCTGCATCTTCATTTGTCCCCTCTGAGGTAGTCTCCTCCATCAACTCTTCTTTTGCTGGTTCCTCATCAGAAGTGGCTTCAAGGTTGCCTCCATCTAAATTATCATCTGACTCGAAGTATGTAGGCTCAGACTTCACCGAACTGGTGGGTTGAGCGGCATCACGATCTTTGTAGAGAACTGTTTCATTGAAGACCACATCCCTGCTTCTGATGATTTTCTTGTTCTGCTCATCCCAGAACTTGTAGCCAAACTCATCACCACCATAGCCAATAAAATAGCATTTCAAGGATTTAGAATCAAGTTTATTACTAACATGATCACTTAAATGAACATATGAAACACAACCAAATACTCTGAGGTGGGAAAGGTTTACCTTCTTTCCACTCTAAACTTCTTCAGGTATTTTGTGCTCCAAAGGTACTGATGGTCCTCGGTTGATCAAGTAGGCAGCTGTGTTGACTGCTTCTGCCCAGAATTGCTTTGGGAGTCCTGCTTGTAGTCTCATGCTTCTGGCTCTCTCAGTCAATGTTCTGTTCATCCTTTCTGCTATGCCGTTCTGCTATGGGGTACCTGGTACTGTCCTCTCCAATCTGATGCCATTATCATAACAGAACTTCTTGAACTTTGAATCTTCATATTCACCGCCATTGTCTGATCGAAGCTTCTTGATCTTCAAACCGGTTTTATTTTCTACCATAGCCTTCCACTTCTTGAAGACTTAAAACACTTCTGATTTGTGTTTCATAAAATAGACACAAGTCTTCCTCGAGTGATCATCTATGAAGGTCACAAAGTATAACCTTCCACCAGTGGATTGTACTGATGCTGGACCCCACACATCTGTGTGGACTAGCTCAAGCTTTTCTTCTTTAGGAGTTCTGCCAACCCTTTTGAAGCTTATTCTTTTTTGTTTCCCAAGGATACAACTTTCACAAAAGTCAAGATCAGCCGACCTTAAACCAGGTAACTTTCCATTTGACTGCATAACCTTCAGGCCTTTGCTACTCATGTGACCAAGCCTCTGGTGCCACAAATTTGGGTCCTCCTTGCTTTCAGCCACTGCAATGGAACCACGTGCATCTGCGGTCATATAGAGAGATCCAGTCTTCGTACCACGGGCTACAACCATAGACCCTTTGGTTACCTTCCACGTATCACATGCGAAGGTTGATACATATCCCTCTTTAGCCAATTGTCCTATGGAAATCAGATTCTTCCTCAAACTAGGAACATGTCTCATATCATTCAGCTTCCATATAGACCCATTGAGTTTAATCTGCATAGCTCCTTTACCAATAATATCACATGGCTGATCGTCACCAAGATAGACCTTTCCTAGGTTTCCTGAAACATAATTCTCAAATAAATCCTTATTTGAGGTGGCATGAAACGACGCTCCTGAATCCAGCACCCACGATTCTGTCTTGCTCTCCAACGAGCAGATAAGGGCATCATCTGATTCTCCTGAGGCGACGTTTGCTTCAGTCTTGTTCTCCTTGTCACTCTTGGGTTCTCTACATTGATTCTCATAGTGGATAAACTTGCCACAATTCCAGCAATCAATCTCCTTCTTGCCTTTGCGATTTCTGGACTTTGGTCTGTCATTCCTCGAATTTGATCTTCCCCGGCTATTTCCTCTATTTATGTTTCTGTTTCTGCCTCTGCTCTCAAAGTTCAATGCCGACCCTGAATTAGAAATCCCTTCCTCTTGCCTTCTAATCTCCTCAGTCATAATCATGTCTACCACTTCTGAAAACTTCAGTTTTGCTTTTCCACATGACCCACTAATCGAATAACGGTACCCTTCCAACTGTCAGGTAATTGACCAAGTAACAAAAGGGCTTGGATTTCATCATCAAATTTAATATTGACCGAGTTTAGTTGATATGTGATCCCATTAAACTCATTCAGGTGTTCCTTGAATTTTTGGCTCTCGGACATCCTCAAATTAAACAACTTTTTAATGAGATGTACCTTGTTCGCCGCAGAGGGCTGTTCATACATACTAGACAACGCCGCCATGAGATCCGTCGTCGTATTCTATTTCTTGATGTTGAACGCTACAGATTTCGACAAGGTCAACCTGATCGCTCCAAGGGCCTTTCAATCCAATAGCTTCCACTCCGCATCCTTCATATCCGCCGGCTTCTCTTCCAATGGTAGGTATAAATCTTTCTGATAGAGGTAATCCTCCATGTGCATCATCCAGAATCCAAAGTTTGTCCCATCAAACTTCTCAATCTTAGATGTCTCCTTCTCGGATCTCATGTCTCTGACCTCAAATTGCTTGCTCCGAACCTGGTCGCTCTGATACCACTTGTTGGGGTTAAAGTATCTAACCCCCTGATGCAATTTGGAAATAGAGATGAGAAAAGAGAAGAGAGAAAAGCAATCACAAACACACAAGATTTACGTGGTTCACTTCTTGATGTGAGAAGCTACGTCCACGGTCGCCGCAGGAGAAATATTCTACTATTTCATCTTAATTACATGTTGCCCTAGCTACCCCTTTTATAACACAAGGGTTAATACAAACAGGAACTCAAACGGGTCAGAAACGAATAGCTGAAAAAACCCGACTCGCGGTCGACCGCCAAGCCACTCGCGGTCGACCGTGAGAATCGACAGAAACAATAAATCATTACAGGGTTTGGTCCGGTCGACCGCCGAGCCACTCGCGGTCGACCGTGAAAACGACAGAGACTAAAATACATTACAGGGTTTGGGCCGGTCGACCACCGAGCCACTCGCGGTCGACCGCCGAAGTTCCAAAGGCAAACCCAGATCTCGTGCACGTCCGCGGTTGACCGCCGAGCCACTCGCCGTCGACCGTGAGTCTGTCAAACTGACTTCTTCGTCGTTTTGCTTAAGCTTCGTCGTCGTTGACCCCGTTCATCCAACTTCTCTTGTTTCCTCTTCAGATCTAAGCTATAGGGCAAGTCTGATAGTTAGGCTTCACATATCCTAACACATTCAAGCATGAGATAACAATCCTAAGCATTGACTTTATGCAGTCAATTTCTCTTCCATAATTCATGCTTTCAGCATCATCACTTGGTGTGAGCAAATGAGCATCAATGACATCTGCAATTCATTCAGGGAAGAGTAAGACCTCTTACAAACATCTCATTAGTGAGTCTCTCTCCAGTAAAAGTATCGCATAGCTATATACATCTCCCAGAGTTGAAACTTCGTGCCCCATTCCATACTCTGTTGTAGGTGAAATACACCTTTTTGTGGAATTTCTGACAAACAAATTGCTCCATTTCTCTTTCTCCTGAGCTTCACTTGTAAAACTTACGCTTGACTTTGTGCAGTAAAAAAGAATTTCTAAGAGGTACCAAAAAAAAGGGTTTTTGGTGTTTTCTTTTAAGGAATAAGTTTTTTAGATATTAGTCCCTCAAATATTCAACGATTACATGTATAGTCCCTCAAATCTTGAAAATTGCTCTTAAGTCCCTCGTGAGGGGTTTTACAAATTGGTCCCTCAATGATTAAGATACCTCTCAACTTATGTTTTCCCTACAAAAATCAAAATTTCAAAAGAACATAAGTTGAGGGTCATTTTGGTAATTCAGGGACCAAATTGCAAGAGCGGCAAGTTTCCAGGGAAGTATGACCAATTTCAAAGATGTGGACTAATATGGAATATTGAATATGTAGGTGTCTAAAAATGCCTATAGGTGTCCGCACACAGCTCGAGACGGAGAGAAGATGACGAACGTCGTTATCCGAGTCTAAGAGGATTATCTGATGCCGACAAGCGTATGAAGCTAAACGGCGAACCAAGTGGCCTGCGCGCTCAACAGTTAGCTCGCGCACGTCAATCAACGCGCGTCAATCAGCTCGCGCACGTCAATCAACACGCACGCGTCAATCAGCTCTCACGCGTCAATCAGCTCGCGTGCGTCGGTCAACACGCGCGCCAATCAGTTCGTGCGCATCGGTCAACACGCGCTCGTTAATCAGTTCGCGTGCGGCGGTCAACACGCGCGCTTCAATCAGTTCGTGCGCGTCGGTCAACACGCGTGCATCGATCAACACGCACGCGTCGATCAACTCAAAGTGACCAAACGCGCTCGTCAGCCAATTTACATTCGACGGTCAGTCCCGTAACGAAGCGTACAAGTCAACAAGTCAAGCAAATACATGAAACAGCGAAAAGAACAAGTCCCGGAAAAGTCGGAAAACACAAAAGTCGGCGAAAGGACAAAACTACCCGCGCCCGCACGGGTCGGACAAATCCGACCCGCGCCCGTGAGGGTAGGATCATTCCGACCCGCGGGTGGCGCGGGTCGGACGAATCAGTCTGACCCGCGCAAGCGCGGGTCAGATCCGTCCGTCCCCCCCTCCCCCCGCGCGTTGTTTCGACTCTCGGACGCGTTTTTCGGTTTTAAAGTGGTTTTTCGCACGTCTTATTTGTTCCAGGGGTTCCCAACTGACTTGATGTCATCTACAAACGTAGTTAGGCCGTTATCAATTGAAGATAAGGTCAAATCACCCATTCTTATCCGAAAACCCCCCAACCAAAGCCTATAAATACAGGCCTAGGGGCTCATTTCACCAGGGGTGGATTAGTTATCAAGACGAGGAGGTGCTGCCGGATTTAGGAGTCAAAGGAGCACGAATTTCAGCAAGGGTTGACAGACCTTGGCGAGTTCTTCAGTATAAAGAAAGAGAGTTCGAGAGATCCGAAGCCCGCTTCCCCCATTTCCTTGAGATCAGGCTTGGTCTTGATCTCGAGAAGAGTTCTGATTTTGCTTGGTCGATCTCAGCGCTTCAAATCAAATACTTCCTCGGCGAAGGCGAAGCTCTGTCGAATTTTCCATCAACCGGATCCAGATCAAAGGCGGTCCACGGATAAACCCCGGCATAGGTGAAGATCCCACGCAAAGCAATAGGCGATAAACACCTGTTACGTGTTGTTTGAACGAGAATTGTATCTTTTATTTTCATTGTGTAAAGGTCTTATGAAAAGACCGATCTTCTTGAACTTATTGTAACGACCAAAGTTGTAATGAGTTATACAAAGAAGAAATCAATTTTCGACGTAAACAAACTGGCGACCACAGTTGGAGCCAACGGTCTCTCTGCTGAGGCCGTCATATCACAACTGATGATTAAGATCCCGGTTGAAGAAGTGGTCGAGTACGAGTTCGACCAACAGAAGTATGAAGAATACCTCTCGGCCTCCTCCTCCAGATCCTCCACCTCTCGCAAGCGAAGGAAGATCAACGCCCCCGTTGCTGCGGTAGATGAACCTTGCAACGTCCTTCCGGCCTCAACGAGTCCGGATCTGCAGATCTGAACTCCTCCTCAATCAAGGAGTTGAGTACAGAAGGCGCGCCCACTTTATCGAAGAGAGCTCGCCAAAGGCAGCGCCAACGCCTTGTGCGCCAACTCGCTAGGGCTTTGGAGTCAATTGACGGGATCCATTACGAGGCGGATCTGAAAATTAGGCGACGTCAAGCGCCCTAACTGCGGACAAATGCCCCCTCCTCCAAATCATCAACAAGTGAATGAGTACAGGTCAAAAGAACCCGTTCAACTCTTGAGGAGCGGATCAAAAAGCGCCGCGCACTGCTTGCGCACGCGCTAACTCTTGTGCAAGAGGCCAAAAAATTGCAGAAGAAAGAAGTGGAGAAGAAGCCACAAAAACAGCACCAAGTATGGAGGCCAAAGTCCAAGACGGCGGCCGAAAAGACTGAAAAATGCGAGTCGCTCAAATCCGACCCGCCGGCGCGCGGGTCACTCAAATCCGACCCGCCGGCGCGCGGGTCACTCGAATCCGACCCGCCAGTTTGCGGGTCACCCAGATTCGACCCTCCGTCGCGCGGGTCACTCAAATCCGACCCGCCAGTTCGCGGGTCACCCAGATCCGACCCTCCAGTTCGTGGGTCACCCAGATCCGACCCTCTAGTTCGCGGGTCACCCAGATCCGACCCTCCAAGTCACTGGTCACCCAAATCCGACCCTCCAAGTCGCGGGTCACCCAAATCCAACCTTCCAAGCCGCGGGTCACCCAAATCAGACCCTCCAAGCCGCGGGTTACCCAAATTCGACCCTCCAACCCGCGGGTCGCCCAAGTCTGACCCGCGCCAGGGTCAAGACAGAAGACGATCTGCACCTGTTTCGTCGATCCCTTTGAGTTCCGCACCTCCGGTGAAGCCCCGTGACATTATGGACTTGTCCTGTTTCAAGATGAGGATGGTGGATCGCCTGGGTCCTTTATGCAAAGATCGAGGCAAGTTTCTGATCGAAGAACGCTTGGGCCCGATAACTGCACCCCGAGCGACTCGTCGAGCTGGGAGTCACGCACGCCCTCACAACAATTTCAAACCTTCTCATAAAGGGAAAACTCTAGTTTCCACCCGCCTGGGGGTGTGTATTCAAGACCAGGAGCCCGTTGAGATCCCACGCTCTCAAAAGCGTGGTTCCAAACACGAGACTCTTGAGAACGCTAGTAAAGCGGCAAATTCCCTGAAAGAAATGTATTCATCTGACGATGACAACGTTATACCAGGGGAGTCGTGACAACACATGATAGGTTGCTCCGGTCATTTGACCGACAAGTTGTACTATCGGGCTGGGGGTACGAACAAGTCTCGGAAGAGAAATACCCGGGAAACAAAATCTCGCTACCCATGCGCCGAACTTATCAGGGTAGTATTATTAGCATGTAGCTACCCCAAGACCGCTCCGCAAAGGGTCTCGGTATTCGAGATGATCTCCAACGGAATGACTAAGTCCAAAAGAAAGCATCTCCGTAAGAAACGATCGGATGTTCATGGTGACGAACTTTCAGAAGTCATAATTAACGTGGCTAATAAGGGAAAGTAGATTCGACCTTCTAGTTCTGACCCCCTCGTATCGCATCGTCTGACTCGGCTACGCGCAGGGACCACTAGACGCAGGGACTACTAGAGAATGCAAAGAGGGTTATCATCGGATGATGAAACATCGGTTGCTAACTCGGCAATCGCTTCTGATAATACGGTATTCAGTCCGGGATAATACCGCGAAGTGTTTATGATTAACACCGAGGAAGTAGCCAAAATGATTGAGGATGCTCTAGCCAAGCAGAAGCAAGCATTTAAAATCGAAATGAAAATGGCTATGCAGGAGATGAGACAAGAGCATGACCAACAGATCCGAGCCTTGTCGAATCAGATAGGTGAATACAGTCGTCAAAATAATGTTAGCCAAGCAGCTAGCAATTCAGATGAGAATGAACACCTTAATGCTGATAACCCTCCCATTAACCAAAACACTGGGGGTGGCCCCACTAAAAACAACTATGCTGGGGGTGGTCTCACTGAAAACGACAACAATGAGGGTGGCCCCGTTATCCCTCTTAAGAACTAAGGCCCGGTACTAGCGAGGATGAGAAAATGAAAGATCTCGAGAGCAAAATTAACGCTTTGATGTCTGCTCGAGAAGTGAAAAGGATCGGCATTCCATGTCCCTATCCAAGAGAGTGGGATTCAATAGCATACCCGGCGAAGTTCAACCTGATCAACTTCACGCCGTTCGACGGGAAGGGCTCGCCCACTCAACATGTGATCTACTTCAAATCCCACTTGGGCGTGATCTTCGGCAATGAATCCTTGATGGTTCGGTCATTCGTTGGCACCCTTCGCGGGCCTGCCTTCGATTGGTACCGCCGTATCAAGCCTGGAAGCATTAACAGCTGGGAAGACCTGGAGAGCCTGTTCCTCGCTCACTTCTTTGATGATGACGCCGAGGTGTCAATCAGGACACTCTTTGATGAGAAACAAGAAGACGACGAGACGATCGACGACTTCGTCAAGCGCTTCCGGAATAAGGCGATGAACTGTCGAGATCCGATCACAGAGGACTTCATCCTCCAAACTTGCCATAACAATCTCTCTTTGGATATGTTGGAAGTTATGGGAATAGTACCCTCTAATACCTGGAAAGAGTTGAAGATGCGCGGAGAGCGGGCCGAACGGTTCCTCAGAAGGAAGAATACCGAAAGAAGCCAGCAGTCAATGCCTGTGGTTGCTAGTGATAATAATAAGACGTCACAACAATAACCTCAAAACAGCAAAGGAATCCAGAGCCAAGACTCCAAAAAGAGTACTCTTTTAAGGATGAGGAAGTTCCAGATATTTTCGAGTACCTCCTGAATAACGGGGAGATTGAGCTACCACCTATTAAAGATCAGGAGGGAGCTAAGAGGATTACGGACCCAAACTACTGTGCGTACCACAGGAGAGTTCTCCATCCTACTGAGGTTTGTTTCGGTCTAAAGAACAAGATTCAAGCTTTAATCGACTCTGGCACCATAAAGCTAGAATAAGTCGAATGACGGTGCACCACTCCGACAAGTATAAGAGTATAAACTGCTCCTTCTGACACTCCGACAAGTATAAGAGTATAAACTGCTCCATCTGACACTCTGACAAGTATAAGAGTATAAACTGCTCCTTCCGACACTCCGAAGAGTATATGAGTATAAACTGCTCCTCGATACTCCAATAGGTATATGAGTCTAAACTATTTTCTTTCTTTCACGGGAAGTTCCTGGAGAGTGCCATGCCTGGTATTCTTAAGGATAACCCGGTCATCCAACTGAGTACAATTGTAAGCCCAGTTTCGCAAAGAAAGCTGGGGATGGATGATTCATGTAACGGGAAGTTTCCGGAAGAATGCTACATGTAATTTTCTTAGGGATAACCCGATCATTACAAACAAAGTGATAAACACTAAACCCCCACTGTGATTTCCAAACACTCCTTTGCTGAGATGAGATTCGATCACTTTGTTGGATCAATCTTCCCTCACAAAACACCCATTAGTGTTTGACGACTCACAGTCTTCCACCACAAAATCCCCCACCGATCAGACTAATTGACGATGGGACCACCAAAATTCCTTTCGGTTGAATCCACTCAAACTTCCAATAGGTCCATGCACTCAACATTCCCATTGTTAAATTCCAGACGTAGTACTTGGAATTTTAATATCTTGATCATTGACGATTATCAAGTCCCTCCGTGTTAAGTATTTGTCACGTAACACCAGGAACCTCCTCTGAGTGACTTGTACAAGTCAACACTCCCACTGTGATTTGTACTCCCACTCCTACTGTCTACTTGGTCAAACATTTAAACAGTTAGGACCACAACCAATATCCCCTCTCGATTCCTTCCATGAACGAGAGGTCCACAAATTGAACGATCAAACCTTTAAACAGTTAGGGTCGTCTCAACTTCCCATCTTGGTCAAACCTTTAAACAGTTAGGACCACAACCAAAATCCCCTCTCGATTCCTACCATGAACGAGAGATCCACAAATTGAACGATCAAACATTTAAACAGTTAGGGTCGTCTCAACTTCCCATCTTGGTCAAACCTTTGAACAGTTAGGACCACAACCAAAATCTCGTCTCGATTCCTTTCACGAACGAGAGGTCCACAAATTGAACGATCAAATCTTTAAACAGTTAGGGTCGTCTCAAATTCCCGTTTTGGTCAAACCTTCCTATAGTTAGGACCACAACCAAAGTCCCCTCTCGGTTCCTTCCATGAACGAGAGTCCACAAATTGAGCGATCAAACCTATAAAAGTTAGGATTGTCTAAAACCCCCGCTCGGTCAAAACTTTAAATAGTTAAGGCCAGAATCGGAATTCCCCTTTCGATAAACAAAAGGCTTCCACTCTCTCCCATTCGGTCAAACCTATAAAAGTTAGGGCTAAAGTCAGAATTTCATTTTTCAGATTAGGTAACCAATCTTATAAAAGTTAGGGTTATCTGAATCGATTTGATTCTCAGAGTGGAGATCTCACTTTTAGTTTCACCTCCCCAGATTCTCGAAGTGGAGATCCCACTTTGAGTTTCCTCTGCAACTGGAGATAGAATATAAAAATTCTTCCTCTCCAGTATCAGGTTTGTCTTTACCCTAAAAGAAGACCTGGAAATAGAATATAAAATTCTTCATTTCCAGTATCGGGTTCGTCTTTGCCCCAAGAGAAGACACCATCCTTCAACTCCATAATCCGCGCCTTACACGTGCGGGGAATTTTATCCCAAATCCTAAGTAGGGATAAGTTAACGCCTAACACGCGTTGCCGGTTTAGTCTTTCACCGATTGAAGAAGACACCAGAATTCCAGTCTGGGGACTTTTATCATGAAACCTATGTAGGGATAAGTCAGCGGCTAACACACATTGTCGGGTAGCCTATTCCCGTAACAATGGCGAAGCCTACGTATTCGAAGTCGTAGCATCAAGTCTATAAGAGTTAACTCCTTTAGCACAACGTTACATGCGGAACGGACTTAAACAATCCGCATGCAAGCCCGATTCAAACGGTAATCGGTAAAGGCACGTCAAATCCGTTGATGGTTGAGGATTTGCCAAAAATCTTAAGTTAACATCTGATACACGTCGCTGTTTAGTCTTTTCACAGGAGAAAGACGAAGTCTACGTATTCAATATCGTAGCACTAAAAGAGTTAACTCTTTTAGCATAACGTTACGTGCAAAATGGATTTAAACAATCTGCATGCTAGCCCAACTCAAACGGTAGTCGGTAAAGGCTAATTAAACCCGTTGATGGCTGAGAATTTGCCAAAAATCTATAAATACGAGTCATTGACGCATCAGCTTCATTAGTTGGTCTCGTGACTTAAGCATCAAACGACTTTAGGATAAGATCCATACATGCAGACGAAACAACTTTAATAGTTGGTCCTGCAGCCCGACATTTGGGATCGCCACGCTCCAATGCCTTAAGAGCTTAAACTGTGTAGACTCCAGTAAACGTACGAGTATAAATCGTGTTAACGCCGGTCAATGCGTTACAACAAAAGTCAACACCGAACAACGCGCTATAATAAAAGGTCGAAGCCGGTCAACACATCAGTAATTTCGCCAAAATAAGGCAAAAGATGATTCCAAGGAGTTCAATTACAATCAGATATGAATTCTCGACGAAGATGATCAGTTAAAAGTCAACTCAATGACACGAGCTAAGTTCAGAAACTTACACACCAATCTCAGTTCAAGATTTCGACAACGATCAGACAATAAACACATCGCCAGAAGAACTTCATCTATTCGACGAAACAATGAATAGATTAAAGGCTGAAGAAGTTAAGAATTGAGGTAGTTCAAGGTCACTTTACGAAATTGAGGAGATGGCCTATCTTATCCAAAGCAATCCAGACTCCTCTATAAAAGAATGAGTTTGAAATACTTTGGAGGGGGTATCTGTAGGCGTCTAAAAATGCTTATAGGTGTCCGCACACAGCTCGAGATGGAGAGAAGACGACGAACGTCGTTATCCGATTCTAAGAGGATTATCTGATGCCGACAAGCGCATGAAGCGAAACGGCGAACCAAGTGGCCTGCACGCTCAACAGTTAGCTCGCGCACGTCAATCAACACGCACGTGTTAATCAGCTCATGCGCGTCAATCAACTCGCGCGCGTCGGTCAACACGCGCGCGCAATTCAGTTCGTGCGCGTCGGTCAACACGTGCTCGTTAATCAGTTTGCACGTGGCGGTCAACACGTGCTCTTCAATCAGTTCGTGAGTATCGGTCAATACGAGTGCGTCGATCAACACGCACGCGTCGATCAACTCAAAGTGACCAAACGCGCTCGTCAGCCAATTTGCATTCGACGATCAGTCCCGTAACGAAGCGTACAAGTCAACAAGTCGAGCAAATACATGAAACGGCAAAAAGAACAAGTCCCGGAAAAGTCGGAAAACACAAAAGTCAGCAAAAGGACAAAACTACCGGCGCTGTTTCGACCCTGTAGGCGTATAAAATTGCCTATAGGTCCCTTAGCTTAGCTCAGCACGATGATTCGACAAATCAACGGACATTCGAGCGACGAGGCGACGAGGCACGCAAGCAACGGAATACGTTCGCGTGCGGGACCAAACCAACGGTTCGGAAAGTTAACGAGTCGTCTGTAGGCGTCAAAAAATGCTAATAGATATCCCAACGCAGAAAACCACTCAAAACTGGGAAAATAACCCAAAACTCACAATTTTTGCTGTCTCGCCAGCGAGACAGTCTTTTACTGTCTCGCCAGCGAGACAGTCTTTTACTGTCGCGCCGGTCGAGACAGCATTTGCTGTCGCGCCGGTCGAGACAGCATTTGCTGTCTCGCTCAGCGAGACAGTATTTACTGTCTCGCCAGCGAGACAGTAAATTTGCTGTCTACAGCATTGAAATGGACAAATAACCACCCCAATAACTGCCCTACACGTGTCCATTAACTGCCAAGGGACGTGGGAAACAACGTGGGCGAAAATCAAGCGAATAACTGCCAAAATAACGGAGTTTGAAACGTGGGGAGGCAGTTACAGCAAAACTGCCAAGAATATTCGTTGGGCGCGACATCTTTTTACTGTCTCGCTGGGCGCGACAGTAAATGTTCTGTCGCGCTGGGCGAGACAGCAAATGCTGTCTCGACCAGCGAGACAGTAAAACACTGTCGCGCCGTACTGACTTGTTATCGAGTTGTGTTTTTGCAGTTACAGACCCCTGAGGCTATAAATACCCCCCTAGGGTCACTTCTGACGAGGATCGAGCATTTTTAGAGTATTCCAGAGCAGAGAGAGGAGAGATTTCAGTTCCTGGAGCGATTCCTTGACATTCAGGCTTAGACTTGTTTTCAAGAAGAACGACTATCTTACATCGATAAGATATCGTTTTCAATTCTGACTTCGATAACGAAGAAAGAGTCATACGCCCCCCTCTCACGATCTGAGATTCGGTGGTCCACGAACCAAAGCGTTCCCGGCACAGGCAAAGTCCCGCAAAAGCAGTATTCGATAAACGAATTCTGTGTTATTTTCTTTAAAAGTTGTAATTTTCTTATTTTTCATTGTAATTCTTTGTAATCAAAAGAAGATTAATGGAATCATCAATGAAGACAACTTTTGCGGAAAACATCGTCCAACAACAAAACGGACTTGAACTCAAACACCGAAGCGGAGCTACTGCCAAATGAAGATTCGGGCAATCGAATCAAGACCCGAACAAATCAACGAAAGTTCGAGGAGACGAGGCACACGAGCAACGGAACACGTTCGCACGTGGAATCAAACCAACGTTTCGGGGAATCACCGAGTCATCTAAACAAGAGCGAACTCGGTGATATAACGATCGAATCAAGATCAATCCCGGACCCGAACTCAGAAACGGATTAACTGCCATATATGGAATCAAGTCAATGAGTCGATTCCAGAAACCGAATCAAACCCGAACGACGGAGAACCGGAAACACCGGAAAACGACGAAACGAACCAACACCCGGGAACTCGGCCGAAACCGAGCCAACCCGGGGTGGCTCGGCCAAGGCCGAGCCACCCCTGGGTGGCTCGGCCATGGCCGAGCCACCCAGGGGTGGCTAGGCTCAGAACTGTGCGCGGGCACAGGTCTGAGTGCCTATAAATAGGCCATGTGTTCGTTCATTTGGGAGGACTTTTGGTTGAACTTCTAAAGAGCCGAAACTCTACCGGATTGTCATCTCAACTCGGAATTGCAAAGGCTTGAAGCTTGGACCCTCGGATTCAGTTTTTTGGCGAGCATCCGCGACAAACAAGGCAGGAGTTCGAAGAAGCTAATCCTCAGATCTACATCGTTCTACTCCGGATCTAAGCTTGGTTCTTAGATCCCGAGATTCGAGCGGTCGTTTCCTTGGTGAAACGATCCCTCCCGGCTATTATCTCCTTGGTGGGATAATACCCGTAATACGTTGTAGATCTGCTTGGATCCAGATCCCGCGAACAGACCCCCAGACGTGTTTTTCGGTTTTAAAGCAGTTTTTCACACGTCTTATCTGTTCCATGGGTTCCCAACTGACTTGATGTCATCTACAAACGTGGTTAGACTGTTATCAATTGAAGATAAGGTCAAATCACCCATTCTTATCCGAAAACCCCCCAACCGAAGCCTATAAATACAGGCCTAGGGGCTCATTTCACCAGGGGCGGATTAATTATCAAGTTGAGGAAGTGCTGCTGGATTTAGGAGTCAAAGGAGCATGAATTTCAGCAAGGGTTGACAGATCTTGGCGAGTTCTTCAGCATAAAGAAGGAGAGTTCGAGAGATCCGAATCCCGCGTTCCCCATTTCCTTGAGATCAGGCTTGGTCTTGATCTTGAGAAGATTGTTAGACCCTAGAGGGGGGTGATTAGGGTCTTAATCCGATTTTATGGTAATTAAAACTAATTAACAAATATTATTCTTGCAAGAAGATATATAATATGATATGAGTAAGAATATACAATATGAACAATTGAGATATGTCCTATATGATAAAATTATATTCAAGGATATATAAACTAACACAAGGGTAAACAATATGAAACAAGATAGTGGGCAAAATAATCAACAAGCAATACACAATGGCGAAATAAGATATGAGCATAAAACCAAGTGCGCCAATGCAATCACAAACAAATGATATGTTTACGAGGTTCGGTCCCCACGACCTACGTCCCCGCTCCTCACCTCGAGGAGATATTCCACTATCACAACCCGGTTTGGAAGCCGGAACTTCTACACACCTCACACTTGGTTTTCTAGCTAACCGAAAACTTTACAATCGACACTCTTGCAATCACACTCTACACCCTCTCAAGTGTTGGACCTAGACGTGTCTCCCTCAAGTACTCGGATACCACATCTCCCTAGGTTGGTCAACCGACGCCACTCCTCTTGGGACGATCCCCGACTCTTACCACACACTTCTCTCGGTATACAAGTGTATTACAAAGTGAATCTCACAATTAAGCACAATACAAAGTGTTTGTTCTCTATAATGGACGAGAACGAATTATAAGCTCACTCTCTAGGTTACACAATCCCACAACCCACTTATACTATGAATGTAAATACAATAAGCTTAATGGTTGTGTGTGTGTAAGCAAAGAGAAATAAATCAAAACTAAACTCAATATAATTCTAGCTTAATAACGATGATAATCAAATATATATAAAAGAGCTAGAAATAGAGTTTAGAAAACTTCTCAATAGATGACAAGAGATAGAGGGAGAATAGTTAGATGCTCAAACTCCAATAGATGATCTCCTCAAGCTCTTGTGAAATTGATTTCACAAACTCAAACCCTCAATTGCTTAAAAGCTTCTTAAACAAACTTAAACCAAACTTAAACTCTTTTAAAACTTATTTAAAATACTCTCATAGTCTCTGAAATGATAAATGCAATGGGGTATATATAGGGTAGAAGAAACCAACCCCAAAAACCCCAAAAAACCACTAAAAATAAAAATCAGCAAGTTACCGTTATTGTGCAACGGTAACTTCGGCGGGCAACCGTGGCGGTCGACCTCACTGTAGCACGGTCGACCGTGGCGGTCGACCGCACTGTAGCAACATGCACAGGCAGTTTCAGGTTTTGACAGATTCTGGAAAATTGCGTATCTGATTTTGTAAAATCAATAAAAAAATAGTAAATCAACTCCAAAAATCATGAAATTTTGAGGGAATGTTGTAGACATGTAGATAAACATGTTAGAGAAAGAATTTATGATAAATCACTTCCCAGGTGAGAGAAATAAATGTTTGAACACAGATAAACAGTTTCTAAAAAACTACTGAACACTTGCTTTTGTAAATTCAATTGAAAATAACAAAACAACTCCAAAATTAGTAAAACTTGGGAAAATGTTTGTATATATGAATATAAACATGTAAACGAAGAAATTTTTCAAATTGCATTTCCCAATTGTAAAAAATCATCTGTTTTGCAAAAACATGCACGAACATGTGCATGAACGAAAAACATGATTTTGTAAATTCAATTAAACATAAAAAATCAATCCTAAAATTAATGAAACTTTGCAAAATGTTTATAAACATGAAAAAAAACATGTTACAAAAATAATTTTTCAATTTTCATTTCTCAATTGCGAAAACTCGTTATTTTGTAAAAACATGCATGAATATGAATTTGTTAAGAACATGTTTTTGACAAAAAGAGTTTAAACGCATATTGAAACTTTATGAAATGTATTCATAAACATTATAACACATGAATATAAAGTAAACATGGTCAATAAACCAATATCATAAAGTTTTCTCTGAATAGCTCATTTTGTGAGAAAATCCAATATTGTGTGTGTATATGATATTGAGCTTAGAGTATTAAACACACATAATATAAACCTATACTAAATATACCCAAGCTTGATCTTGATCTTCATTGTAGCTCAATTTGGTAAACTCGCGGATGAAGCTTGAACTTGATTTTTAACTTTGAATTGCGTAGCTTCACTCCACAATTCCGCCAACCTCTATTTGATATGAGCGTTGAAGCTCGATTTCATCCATCCTCCAACTTGTTGTTTGTCTACAATAAATAAGAATACACAACAACTAGACAAACAACGTTAGTAGTAAATTGTTTGTTAAACATCATCAAAACAAGAAGGCCAACAATCTCCCCCTTTTTGATGATGACAAACAATTTACAAAAAGGATATATGCATGAAAGAAATGAATATACAAAGTATAATATGTCATGCATATAAACAAGATAGAATATACTCACAATATTTTTCCCCCTTTGACAACATCAAAAAGGGGAAAACCATAAAGATGAAAGAGAGCGAAAGCTCCCCCTACAAATGAGCATGGGTGAGTATAAAACAAATATAGGGATTGCTCCCCCTATCAAAATGCTATATAGAATATATGCAATGAAGACTAAGGCAAAAATATGTGAGTAAGCATAACTCACATACAACAAGATAATAAGAACACATATAAATATATCAATATGAAAAATAGTGTCTCATACCAAAAAACATAAAAACATGTGTAAAGGTAGATTTATGAAATCAATAGAAAAGGAGTATGAGAATCATGCAAAATGTTTTCGAATGAAAACAAATCAATCAAATGAAATCATAAATCAAAATTTAAATCATAACACCACAACATCATTGATTTAAAAAAATCAAGAGAGGTAACCATATCTAGCTCTTGAGCTAGTGACAACCCATATAAATATTTTAGCACTCGGTAAACAAGATTTGGGAATAAACACCCAATAGACCGGTGGGTTATATTAATACAAACCTCTCATCAAAACCAATAATCATGAAAACAAAAGAATTTGATCAATAAAAAGAATTGTTTTCATGTTTAAAAGTTTAAAGTATAATTTTTTTTTCAAAACCAAGATAAAAGAAAAATAAAAATACTAAAATTCTTGGCTTAAAAATTTATTTTGGCACCCAAGTCTTCTTGGTGCCGGTTTGTTTAGGGACATGACCCCTATCAATAAAGCTCAAAGCCCTAGGGTTATGAACCCGTTTGGGCGCATGTGGTGCACTAACCCGGTCAAAAAAAAAATTGTGTAAATGACCCTTCCGGTTGTAATAAGTACAATGAAAAGGGGTAAAAGACTTGTATTGACCAAGTGGGCGTGCACGTGACTCATTTGCAAAAATAGGTTTATCTTTAAAATTATTTTGCAAGCGAGAAACTCTCCTCAAATCAAAACAAAATTTGGTCAAATGACCAAAACGACCACAATGATCACATTTGAACACATGTGCATTCTTATGATGAACATGATGAGTATGTGCAAAATGTGATGAAGAACCTTATGAGATGCTCAAGAAACATTAGTCTTGGAGGATTTATGTGCATCATAGCAAAACTTAGCTAAATGGCCTTTACGACCGCAAATAGAACACTTATAAGTTTTGCTATACAAGTGTGCATAGTGAGTGTTGGATTTGGAAGAATTAACACGTGACTTTGGACATAAGTCCATAAGTTTCTTATGATTAACAATACAAGTTTTAAGGGTTGAATCTAAAGATGATATGTGATCTTTAACATGATTTAACTCATCATTATGCATACAAGTATTGTTATTAGAAGTAGAACATATATAAGTATTTGCAAAAGAAGCAACTTCAATTTTTATGTTCTCTACTTCTAAAATGGCATTATCTCTTTCATGAGTTAAGCTAGCAATAGATGAAGACATATTATTATTTTTCAAACTTAATAATTCATTGTTTTCTTTCAACATAGCATTCTCTTTAACAACAAAATCAAGTTTGGAAGCTAGCGACTCATGATCGGATTTTAAATCTACATGCTTGCTTTTAAGATTAATAAAATTATTATGCAACTTAGTATAGGCATGCATTAAACTATCATATGCACAAGCGTGTTTATCACTAGATAAATTATTAATTGATTCAAACTCGCAAACCTCACTAGGGCTATCGCCTAGTGGCCGTGTGCATGATGCTCCACATGAACTTGAAGCCGGATCCTCCAAAGCTTGTCGGATCGCCTCCAAATCCCCTTGATGTGCTTTAATAAATTTCCATAAGGTGTAAGCACTATCAAAAGAATCAAGCTTGTTAGATATAAATGAATCAAATACATCTAATAAAAATTCTAACATAAGCTTGTTCATAATAAACAACTTTTTATCATGTTTGCTCCACTTGGATTTCTCCAACGTGGGCACAATATAAGCACAATCAATGATTTATCATAAGTCGATATTTTTAGATTGAACAAATATTTTGAATCTAAAACACCATTAAGCATAGGGGAAAACATTGAATTTAGGAGCAATACTAGAATCATAGCCTAAACAAGATGCATCATTCATATCCATAATTTGTAAAAATATGCAAGCAAGATACAAATGCAATCAAAATAAGATTAGCACAAAAAGATAACTTGGATCTTTAACTCAAGACGATTAGACCTTAAATCAAAGAGCACCAAGCTTTGATACCAATTGTTAGACCCTAGAGGGGGGTGATTAGGGTCTTATGCTAATCTAATCTGATTTTATGCCAATTAAAACTAATTAACAAATATTATTCTTGCAAGAAGATATATAATATGATATGAGCAAGAATATACAATATGAACAATTGAGATATATCCTATATGATAAAATTATATTCAATGATATATAAACTAACACAAGGGTAAACATTATGAAACAAGATAGTGGGCAAAATAATCAACAAGCAATACACAATGGCGAAATAAGATATGAGCATAAAACCAAGTGCGCCAATGTAATCACAAACAAATGATATGTTTACGAGGTTCGGTCCCCACGACCTACGTCCCCGCTCTTCACCTCGAGGAGATACTCCACTATCACAACCCGGTTTGGAAGCCGGAACTTCTACACACCTCACACTCGGTTTTCTAGCGAACCGAAAACTTTACAATCGACACTCTTGCAATCACACTCTACACCCTCTCAAGTGTTGGACCTAGACGTGTCTCCCTCAAGTGCTCGGATACCACCTCTCCCTAGGTTGGTCAACCGACGCCACTCCTCTTGGGACAATCCCCGACTCTCACCACACACTTCTCTCGGTGTACAAGTGTATTACAAAGTGAATCTCACAATTAAGCAAAATACAAAGTGTTTGTTCTCTACAATGGATGAGAACGAATTATAAGCTCACTCTCTAGGTTACACAATCCCACAACCCACTTATATTATGAATGTAAATACAATAAGCTCAATGGTTGTGTGTGTGTGTAAGCAAAGAGAAATAAATCAAAACTAAACTCAATATAATTCTAGCTTAATAACAATGATAATCAAATATATATAAAAGAGCTAGAAATAGAGTTTAGAAAACTTCTCAATAGATGACAAGAGATGGAGGGAGAATAGTTGGATGCTCAAACTCCAATAGATGATCTCTTCAAGCTCTTGTGAAATTGATTTCACAAACTCAAACCCTCAATTGCTTAAAAGCTTCTTAAACAAACTTAAACCAAACTTAAACTCTTTTAAAACTTGTTTAAAATACTCTCATAGTCTCTGAAATGATAAATGCAATGGGATATATATAGGGTAGAAGAAACCAACCCTAAAAACCCTAAAAAACCACTAAAAAATAAAAAACAGCAAGTTACCGTTACTGTGCAACGGTAACTTCGGCCGTTGACCGTCGCGGTCGACCGTGAGATGAAAAACTCAAAAACTGCTCTCTGAACTGTCGACAGTCGACCGCACTGTAGCAACATGCACATGCAGTTTCAGGTTTTGACAGATTCTGGAAAATTGTGTATCCGATTTTGTAAAATCAATAAAAAAATAGTAAATAAACTCCAAAAATCATGAAATTTTGAGGGAAGGTTGTAGACATGTAGATAAACATGTTAGAGAAAGAATTTTTGAAAAATTACTTCCCAGTTGAGAGAAATAAATGTTTGAACACAGATAAACAGTTTCTGAAAAACTACTGAACACTTGCTTTTGTAAATTCAATTGAAAATAACAAAACAACTCCAAAATTAGTAAAACTTAGGAAAATGATTGTATATATGAATATAAACATGTAAACGAAGAAATTTTTCAAATTGCATTTCCCAATTGTGAAAAATCATCTATTTTGTAAAAACATGCACGAACATGTGCACGAATGAAAAACATGATTTTGTAAATTCAATTAAACATAACAAATCAATCCTAAAATTAATGAAACTTTGCAAAATGTTTATAAACATGAAAACAAACATGTTACAAAAATAATTTTTCAATTTTCATTTCTCAAATGCGAAAACTCGTTATTTTGTAAAAACATGCATGAATATGAATTTGTTAAGAACATGTTTTTGACAAAAAGAGTTTAAACGCATATTGAAACTTTATGAAATGTCTTCATAAACATTATAACACATGAATATAAAGTAAACATGGTCAATAAACCAATATCACAAAGTTTTCTCTGAATAGCTCATTTTGTGAGAAAATCCAATATTGTGTGTGTATATGATATTGAGCTTAGAGTATTAAACACACATAATATAAACCTATACTAAATATACTCAAGCTTGATCTTGATCTTCATTATAGCTCAACTTGGTAAACTCGCAGATGAAGCTTGAACTTGATCTTTAACTTTGAATTGCGTAGCTTCACTCCACAATTCCGCCAACCTCCATTTGATATGATCGTTGAAGCTCGATTCCATCCATCCTCCAACTTGTTGTTTGTCTCCAATAAATAAGAATACACAACAACTAGACAAACAACATTAGTAGTAAATTATTTGTTAAACATCATCAAAACAAGAAGGTCAACAAAGAGTTCTTATTTCGCTTGGTCGATCTCAGCGCTTCAAATCAAATACTTCCTCGGCGAAGGCAAAGCTCTGCCGAATTTTTCATCAACCGGATTCAGATCAAAGGCGGTCCACGAATAAACCCTGGCACAGGCGAAGATCCCACGCAAAACAATAGGCGATAAACACCTCTTGCGTGTTGTTTGAACGAGAATTGTATCTTTTATTTTCATTGTGTAAATGTCTTATAAAAAGACCGATCTTTTTGAACTTATTGTAACGACCAAAGTTGTAATGAGTTATACAATGAAGAAATCAATTTTCGACTCAAACAAAATATTTGAGGGACCAATCTCTCAAAAACCGACTATGAGCAATTTCAAGGATTTGAGGGACTTATTTGGAATTATTGAAGATTTGAGGAACTAAATATCAGAGATGGTTCGTGGATAGTAATAAACTCCCATGACAAATGATTTTGACTAGTTCCCCTGTTTCTCGTACATATTATTAATAGCATTGACAATGCATAATATGCTATTAAACCAAAATTTGAATTTGAAATTTCTCAAGCAAAATGTTGTTGGCGCCTTTGGTTAAATCTAGAATAATACAGATATAACAGCAAAACTGAACAGAATACTGAAGTGCAGTAATTTAAATTTTTAACTCAGCTGTTGTGCTTTTGTAAAACGTTGTGCTTAAAGCATTATTTGGTCTACTCCGGTGCAAGGATCTCAAGGCCAAATTACTTCCAGGAACAGCAGTCCAGTACTATGGTGTGCACCGACCCAGTACTGTCAAGATCTCCTCGATTTATAAGGCAAAGATCTCCTCGATCTATCAGGCAAAGATCTCCTCGATCTATCAGGCAAAAGATCTCCTCGATCTATCAGGCAAAATTCCTATAAGCACCAGCTATTTTACAATCTATATATGTATATATTTATTGTTGTTTTTTGGAATGAATTTTCCTTAAGGATTTAGGATCTATTTATAGCGTTTGGGAAAATACTATGCACTAATAAAATAATATATTTTATTATGCATGTGGGGCCCATGTCCTAAATTTTCTTTGGTGGGGCCCACCACATTTTCCCATTTTCAAAATTTTTGGCTTCTTTGTCAAAGAAGTGAGGCTAAAAAAATTTTTGAGGGCGGCTTTGTTAAACACGAGGGTGGCTGAGTCCCACAACAAAACAAAGAAAATATATCCAACAATCCCCTACATTTTTTTAAATAGTATCGTGTAACAGTGTCGTCGTTTCAATCGTTGTGCATAAGGAAGATGTTGCAAGGACTTGAATCCCCTTTAGACCAACTGAATAAAAGATAGATGCATGGTGTCGCAGAGACTTGAACTAGCACATGTCTAAAAATCCAACGATCACACAAGATCAAACTTATCTATGGTAGTTTTCACTTTGAACCACACTTGCCTTTGCCTTTGCTTTTGCCTTGCCTTTGTCTTTGCACATTTATGACCCTGTGCATGTCCTGGTTTCTACTAGGGCTCTAGGTATCTTTTCACAAGACATCATATGAGACGGCTAAATCTCCACCCATACATAGGTGAGTTCTTTAGGAATGTTTCCTATCAAACATCCTGCATCCGAAATACTTTGAACTCATTAAGGCTTAAGAGCCATCCTCTCTCATGATAGGATTCTAGGTGAAAAGATCAAAGTTTTACTTGGATAGTTCAGCTAGGTAAGGATAGTATTACAAGTTGATCAAAGATCAATTAAGTATCTCGTTCCTTAAGGAGCGCGTTATGCAACCCCCAAACCTTGCCTTAGACACCGACTAATCCAAGAAAACTTAAACCCTCCCTTTGTAAATCTTACTTGACTTTTGAACCATTTATCTTGTCATTAGTAGCATAAGCTTTAAACTAATAACTTGATGTAAATGGTAAGTATTTGTAAGACTTATCAAACTTTACAAATCTTACTTGACTTTTGAACCAATTATTTTATTATTAGTAGCATAAGATTTGAACTAATAACTTAATAAACATGGTATGTATTTGTAAGACTTACAAAACTTTGAGACCCATTCTAGCAGACGTCCTTTCGACTATGTCCTTTTTCAGACCCTTAGTCAAAGGATCAGCCACTTTCTCGGAAGATTGGATGTCAATCACAGAGATGATTCCTTGACAAATGAGCTCTCTCAGATAGCCATGTTCAGACGAATGGTCTGTTTCTTTCCATTGAACATCGAGTTTGCTGCCACAGCACTCGCCGCTTGATTACCACAATAGATAGTAATTGCGCCTTGCAATTCCGTCAATGGAAGGTCTCGGAGAATACAACTGAGCCACTCAGCTTCATCTCCTGCAACACAGAGTGCGAAGAACTCAGATTCCATCGATGACTGTGCAATCATTGTCTACTTCTTAGACTTCCACGAGACGGTAGCTCCACCCATGGTGAAGACAAATCCTCCAGTAGATTTACACTCATCTGGTTCTGAGCACCAACTCGCATCTGAATAACCTTCGATTACACCCGGATATCCAATGTAGAATAAGCCCAGACCTGTAGTTCCTTTCAAGTATCTCATCAATCTCTGGACAACATACCAATGAAGCTTTCCAGGATTACTTGTGAACCTACTAAGCATTCCTACAGCGAATGCAATATCTGGCCTTGTGCAGCTCATCGCATACATAAGACTCCCAATGATCTTTGAGTACCTCAGCTGCTCAACTGGTCTTCCAGTGTTCGGTCGAAGCTTCTTGTTGTAATCGTATGGCACTGATAGTTCTGATAGGTCGTTGTAGCCATACTTCCTTAGCATGCTCTAGACATAATGAGATTGGAACAATCCAATACCCTCTTTAGAGTATATGATTTTTATTCCGAGAATCACATCCGCAATTCCAAGGTCCTTCATGCTGAATTGTGCTGATAGGAATTTCTTGGTAGATATTACTATCTCCAAATCACTCCCGATGATGAGCATATCATCCACATAGAGGCAGATGACCACCACCTTTCCTTCAGTGACCTTGATGTATAGACACTTGTCAGATTCACTGACTTGATACCCATTGTTACGAATAACCCTATCGAACTTCTCATGCCAGAGTTTTGGTGCCTGCTTAAGTCCATATAAAGACAACAAGTTTATAAATCTTACCAGCTAGAGCATCAAGTCCTTCTGGTTTCTCCATGTAGATCTCTTCTGTGAGATCTCCATTGAGAAAGGCAGTCTTCACATCCATCTGATGTATGACGAACCTTTTAATTGCCGCCCATGCGATAAGCACTTTGATGGTAGTGATCCTGCAAACTGGTGCATAGATATCAAAGAAATCTATACCTTCTTTCTGAGAGAATCCTTTCGTCACCTGTCTTGCTTTGTACTTCTCAATAGTACCATCAGGACGGAGCTTCTTCTTGAAGATCCACTTGTAACTGATAGGTCTTGGACCTTCAGGTACATCCACCAGCTCCCAAGTATGATTTTGGATCAATGAATCCATCTCATCATCTATAGCTTCTCTCCACAGAAGAACGTCTGTTGACTGCATTGCTTCTTGAAAAGTCTATGGATCTCCTTCTATATTATAGGTGATGAAGTCATCTCCAAAATCTTTCTGTCTCCTGATACGCTTGGAAGATGGTTCGATAACTCCTTCATCATTGATACTTTCAGTTTCTTGCGATACTAGCTCCTCTTGTGCATCTGACGTCTCTACTATATCTTTGAGCAATAAGCTTTTATCTTTGATAAACTTATCCTCAAAGAATTCTGCATCCCGAGCTTCAATGATAGAGTTGGTTCCAAGGTCCAGGAACCTGCATGCATTGCTATCTCCAGCAAAACCAAGAAATACACATTTGTTTGCCTTTGGTCCGAGCTTAGACCTTTTGATATCAGGTATTCGAACGTATGCGAGACACCCCCATACTTTGAGATTATCCAAAGAATCTGGATATCCCAACCATAACTGATGAGGAGTATTATCAGTTTTGGAAAAGCATACTCTATTCTGAATCCAGTTTGCCATCAGCAAAGCCTCTCTCCAATAGCAGGTAGGAAGACCAGATGTAATTAGCATCGAATTCACCATCTCGGTCAATGTGCGATTCTTTCTTTCTGCAATCCTATTAGATTGCGGAGAATACGGAGCAGTAGTTTCTACAATGATTCCATGCTCCTTGAAGTATGCATCCGACTCCTTAGATCGGTATTCTCCTCCTCCGTCGCTCCTAACTCTTTTCACCGGAAGTCCAAGCTGCTTCTCCACTCGAGTTCGAAACTCAACAAACTTGCTGAAGGCTTCATCTTTAGATTTCAGCAGGTAAACATGATAGAAGCGAGAATGGTCGTCAATGAAGGTGATGAAGTATTTCTTGCCGCCACGAGTGATGAAGCTCTTGAAGTCACAAGTAACTGAATGAATCAGATCCAATAGGTTTGTGCTCCTCGTGACACTTGAAAATGGCTTCCTCGTCAGCTTTGCTTGCGCGCAGACTTCACACTTCTCAGGTTTATTACCCCAACATTTTGAAAGTAATCCTAACATTTTCATGATAGACAGTTTTCTATAATTTATATGTCCTAGCCTATTATGCTATAATACACGGGAGTAAGCATAAGAGGATACTTCATTTATTACTAAGTTGGGTGCAATAGTACTGATCTTATACATGCCATCAGTATGATATGCATTGCCAAAATACATTTTCTTAAAGGATAATACAACCTTATCTCCTTAGAAATCCAGCCTCATACCTGCATCACACAGCAGGCTTCCAGAGACTAAGTTTTTAGCAATTGAGGGAACATGTTTCACATTCTTCAATGTGAGAGTCTTCCCTGAAAAGAGAGTCAGCACCACAGTCCCAGTTCAAAGAACAGGAACCACAGAACGATCAACCATTGATATGTTCTCTTTGGCAGCAACATAAGAAGAGAATAGATCTCTGTTGGAGCAGACATGCCAAGTAGCACATGTATCTAACCACCAACCAGAGATATTATTGGGAGTTGTTACCTGGAAGAACATAGCCACACAATTATCAACTTGATTGACATTGTGCGTTGTTTCCTTCTTTGGTTCTTTGCAGTCTTTGGCAAAATGTCCTTGCTTCCCACAGTTGAAGCATTTGCCGCTCTTCTTGAACTCCTTCTTCTGAACATTCAGGTTCTTCGGATTCTGATTCTTTTTTCTGATAAAAGACTTCTTCTTCTTGAAAGATGAATTATTATCCTTCTCAGAGTTAGCAGCCACCATGTTAGCAGACGCCTTCTGCTTAGCAAGGAGCTTAGTCTTTGTGCGAGTCCGAGTCTCGTCTTCGATTCGAATGAACCTCTTCAAATAAGACAGAGTCTCCTGTCTTTTTCTTCTTCGAATATCAGTGAAGAATGACATCCAAGATGGAGGAAGCTTGTTGATAATTGCATCAGAAATGAAGGTTTGACACAGATTGATCTTTTCATCCTTCAGCAGCATAATAAGCTTTTCAAGCTCTTTGACTTGAGGCAAAACTTCAGTGTCATCTTCGAACTTGAGGTCTAGAAACTTGTCGATGAGGTGACATTTGGACAACTTCTCCTCATCCTTGTACTGGTCCTCCAGAGCATTTCAGATATCCTTTGCAGAGGGCTTGTTGGTGTAAGCATCTGTCAGATGATCGGCCAGGAAGTTAAGGAGATAACTCCTGCAGAAGTGATCATCTCTAGCCCAAGAGGCTTCAGTTTCAGACTCTTCTTCAGAGTCGGGTTTCTCCTCAGAAACTACATTGTAGATTTTCGGGAGTTGCATCCTGAAGATCACTTTCCAACGTCATGCGTTGAAGTTGGAACCGTCAAAGTTCTCTAACTTAAGACAGTCCACTCCAAGAGTCCTCGCAGGATCCATGGTAGATCAAAATAATGCTTTAAGATTGTTGACGTCTGTGGTTAAATCTGGAATAATACAGATATAACAGCAAAACTGAACAGAATACTAAAGTGCAGTAATTTAAATTTTCAACTCAGCTGCTGTGCGTTTGTAAAACGCTGTGCTTAAAGTATTATTTGACCTACTCCGGTGCAAGGATCCCAAGGCCAAATTGCTTCCAGGAAGAGCAGTCCAGTACTCTGGTGTGCACTGACCTAGTACTGTCAAGATCTCCTCGATCTATAAGGCAAAGATCTCCTCGATCTATCAGACAAAAGATCTCCTCGATCTATCAGGCAAAATTCCTATAAGCACCAGCTATTTTACAATCTATATCTGTATATATTGATTGTTGTTTTTTGGAATGAATTTTTCTTAAGGATTTGGGGTCTATTTATAGCGTTTGGGAAAATACTATGCACTAATAAAATAATATATTTTATTATGCATGTGGGGCCCATGCCCTAAATTTTCTTTGGTGGGGCCCACCACTTTTTCTCATTTTCAAAATTTGTGGCTTCTTTGTCAAAGAAGTGAGGCTAAAAAAAATTTGAGGGCGGCTTTGTTAAACACGAGGGCGGCTGGGTCCCACAACAAAACAAAAAAAATATCCAACAAATGTTTATTCTCTTATTTGAAAATTTTAAAGCATGATATGGTTCTCTTACTAACATGCTTCTAACAATTTTCTTGAGAACTCTGGCTATTCCAAAGAAGAAGCCATATAAATAATGCCATTTTCAAGCTCCACATAAGGTTCAATATCTTTGGATTGAATTGCTGTCATTCTGCCATAAAGCTCATGGATACTGTTTGTGTTTAAAGATTTGATTCCTCCACAGCTACAATCTCCCTGCTATCCTCTGCGTGAACTCTTTTAGACATTTTCATTTGTAACCTTCAGTTGTTTATTTGCTTGAACAAATAAAGATGGACCTCCACCATTCATCTGATATCTGCCCCTCTCTTCTGGAGTTCCATTTCTTAAGAATACGTCCCTAATCTTGTGCAATTCTCTACTGACATCTCCCATCTCCATTCTCTCTTCTGGAAGTTCATTTGTACATAGGATGCCAAGTCTAAGCAACGAAGATGCACACTCTATAATTCTTTCATCATTCATCCTCCAACCATCATCTTCACCACCACCACCACCTCCACCATTTGCTTTGCCATCTTCCAGTAGGAGAAGATGAGAATCAATAATATCAGTGATTCTGTCAGGAAACCCCATCTCCACAAACTTGCGAAGAATGTGGCCTCCTACAAAAGTATCATCGGTGGGTCTTTTTGCAGTAATCATCTCAAGTAGAAGAATTCCATAGCTATATACATCTCCATTGGTTGAAGCTTTGTTCGCCACACCATACTCTGTTTAAGATATAGGCAACTTAGGGTGGGGGGCGGGGGGGGGGGGGGCCTAAATCCAATATATTTATCTGAATAAATTAATGGGTAAATTTGATAAAACACCCTAGGAATCTGACTAAAAGTTTGGAACAACAAAACTTGTTCAGATAACCCGCAAAATGTTGGGGTTATCTGAAAATAAATTAGGAAAAAATATGAAAAGTCTTATGTAGTCAAATGATATTCCCAAACTTTTTTGGGGCTATATCAAAAAGGGTCAAACTTCTTGGGGGTTTTGTGGATTTACCCTAAATTAGAATTGGAGCAATGTATATGAAGCTAAGGGAATATCTCCACTCTCCAGTGATGTTTCTAGTTGAAACATGCAGATATGGTAGATGGGATAATATAATATCGACATACAAACATACACATGATTGAGAGAGGTTAAACAGTCAGTGAATATAATTGAAGGAAAAAGTTAAGAAATACATGTTTCGGATTCATATTTGCATACATGAAGCAAATTAAGAACTGGATCCATAAGATCTGAAATTGCTATAAGCCAAACTAATGCAATAGTAAACTTTCAGCAGCTTTTGAGTATAGTTTTCTTATAGAATTTCTAGGCTTTTAGTAAAAGTTATTAAGTGTAGAAATGAACATAAGCAAGAATAAGAAGTTTTCACCTGGAGCAATATATCCAAAAGTTCCTCTCAGACCTACTGAACTTGTCGAGTTCTGACATGACTTGCTGACAATTTCCGTCAGAAGCCTCGCCAGCCCAAAGTCCCCAACATGGGCAGTCATCTGAACATCGAGAAGAATGTTGCTAGGCTTCAAATCAGAGTGAATTATTGGCGTCCCACATTGATGGTGTAGATAATGCAAAGCAGAAGCCACATCAATGGCTATGTTCAATCTTGCAGTAAGGTTCAGTTTATTTTGTTTGAATACCACATTTGCTTTGGGATGCAACCAATCATCTAAATTGCCGTTGTCCATGAACTCAAAAACCACAGCTTTGAAGTCGTTACCTTTGAAATCTACACTTGAACATATTGTAAGGATTTTGAGAAGACTCCGATGCCGGATGTTCTTAAAGGCTTCACATTCGGACAGAAAGCTCCTCGATGCTCCTCGTATTTGAAGATTTAGTACCTTTATAGCAACAACTTTCCTACTTTCACCATGAAGCAGTCCTTTATATACTGTACCAAAACTTCCAGTCCCAATTATATTGTCCTCGGAGAATCCATTTGTGGCTTTCACCAGTTCACCAAAAGAGACTTTCTCATTTTGCTTGTTTGCTGGTGATAACTCATGAGATCTTCTTCTTGAACTTCTATGGCGTCGGACAACGAAGAAACAGAATAACAGAATCAAGAATACAAATGAAATAGTGATGCCATTGATCATTATCAATGAATGTGAGTCACCTTTCTTAATAAACAGTTCCGAAGGGCATGCTGGCAGATGCATTGCTGGGTTCGCTCCACAAAGCTTATCATTTCCAATAACTGAAACTGCACTTGCATTTTCGAACACGCCAAGTTGTGGCACTTCACCTTCAAAGTTATTGAAGGACAGATTCAAATAGTCTAGTAGATGAAAGTCTTGTAAGAAATATGGTATTTTTCCTGAAAAGTTATTTTTTGAGATATCAATCTTCTGGATGCCTCTTAACCAGGCTAAAGAAGAAGGAATGCTTCCTTCAAAGAAATTTCCACCGAGATCAAGCTCCTGCAGCACTTGACACTCACTGAGAGTGCTAGGGATTTCACCTGATAATTTGTTCATGCTGACATCTAATGCATTCAAGTTTCTTAAGTTCCCGACTTCAAATGGTATTGGCCCTGATAGTGAATTGGATGCCAAACGTAAAGCTATGGCGAGTCCGGTTATGGAGAATATTTCTTTGGGTATAATGCCCGTAAGTTTGTTAGAGTCGAGGTGTAGAAGAATTAGATTTTGGCACTTTCCAAGACTTGCTGGTATATTCCCGCTCAGTTCATTGGATTCTAGGTGAATAGAATTCAACTGAGTAAGGTTGCCGATGGTAGATGGAATCTCTCCAGATAGCTTGTTGTTGTCCAATTCCAGTAGATTCAACTCATGGAGCATCCCGATGCTTGATGGAATAGAGCCATGAAGCAAATTTCCATGCAGTTTAAATACCAGAAGGTTTGCAAGATTTCCAATATCAGAAGATATGGTTCCAGAGATATTGTTATCATGCATGCTGAGAAACTGAAGATTGGTGGAAAAGTTGGCGATTGAATTTGGTAGCATGCCACTAAGATTATTTGATGCTAGGCCCAATACCCGTAAGTGGGTACAATTGGTTAAAGCAGTTAGGAAATTCCATCCATCAGGTTCCATGATTTCCAAGTGGTTAACATACAGACGTAGTGCTTTCAGCTCTTGTAAACTTCCGAGACTAGGAGGGATTATGCCACTAAAGCTATTTTTAGAAAGATCAATGTCTCGAAGATGAGATGCATTGGACAATGACATTGGGATAGGTCCGTGAAATTGGTTACAGTCCAGGTCAAATACTTCAAGCAGAGGAAGAGCTCGGCCTATGTTAGGTGGGAGTGAGCCAGATAGGTGATAGTTAAATGACAAATCTAAATAAGAAAGAGAAGAGAGATTCCACAGTGAAGGTGTTATGACTCCAGAGAGGATGTTAAAGGACAAATGAAGTTCTTCTAGTTCAGATAGTCCACCGATTGAATGTGGTATGCTTCCTATTAATTCATTATTATCAAGTGAAAGGCTAGTAAGAGACGAGATGTTCCCTATGCTAGGTGGGATGCTGCCATATAAGCCGTTTCCAGACACTGATAGTATAGAAAGCACGGAAAATCTTGTTAACGAAGGTGGTATATACCCTGTAAGACTGTTGTTGCTCAAATTTAGGATTTGCAGGCTAGTACAGTTACTGAGACTGGCTGGAATTTCACCTTGGAGCTTGTTATTCGACAAACTCAATACCTCTAGTTTCGAACAGTGAGAGAATGTAGCGGGGATACCTCCTTCAAGAGAATTCAAACTCAAGTAAAGATACCGCAACCGAAGAAGGCGACCAATCTCTTGTGGGATGGATCCATTAATTCGATTATTTGAGAGATCAATCTTCCTGAGAAATGTGAGATTGGCTATGGCTGTTGAAATAACTCCAACCAGATCGAGGGAGCTCAAGTTCAAGGATATGACCCTTTGAGGATGTCGCAAGCCACCACAAGTGATCCCTGGCCAATGACAGAAATGAATAGAGTCGTTCCACGCGGTCAGTGATCTTCTTGGATAACTGGATATCATGGATTTGAAGGAGAGAAGTGCTTGTCGATCAGTGACTTTGTTGTGTTTTGGATTGAAGGTAGTTATGGATGTGGAAGTTTGTGGGCATGAAAAGATGACTATACTTGTGAACACCGAAAAGACTAACAGATGAGCCATTGGGATGGATTTTTCAAGATAATTTGGATTATATATATGATCAAACTCTTACGATCTATTTATAGTTTTAACGTCTTCCAGTATTCATACAAGAGTCTTAGCTAAATCCTAGTTGATTAAAAAAATAAAACTATCAAAGAATTGTCAGCAGTAGCCTCAGTTTCAAGAACTAAAGCTATCGGAATATTCAACCATAATGTAAATGCATAGAATAACGAACCATCAGAAGATTACAACACCAAGACATTTCTTTTTGGCATCATTAATTAGAAGTACTGGACTTATTTGAAGCGGATATCCGCAATCAGCTCTTCACACCTCAAGTCATCTTCTCTTAGCAAGTTGGTCTATTTGCCTTCCATCAAAGACAAGGGGAAAGTAACTTCAAAGGTCCAGGTTTTTGTTTTGAAATTTCCAAAAGGCCGTGGAAATGCAAGAGTGGAAGCTTTCTGTGCAATGACTTAGGAGATGGTAGAAGTAAAAATGATGTTATGTATTCACACTTCAATATTCTTGGACTGTATCTTTAATTAATTACTGAGGAAAAACTGGTAGGATGTTACTATGAAGCGCATGTGATTGTCCAGCAAGGACAAGGCTAGCATGCACTAGAATGAAAGGATGACAATTTTCTAAGATTATAGCAAGATATGTATGTGTGATCGAAATTTTAATTACATCCAATTTACACCATCAGGATCCATGACAGTCTTCTCCCCCCTTGTCCGTCCTTTCACCGCAAGATGGGTCGCGAAAGTGGTCCTTAATAGGCACAATGCCCATGAATGATTTTATGTGAGTAAACATTAATGTCCCTTTACAGGAAGTGAAAAAATAAGGGCTGATGCTAAAAAAGCACGAAAATAGCAATCTTTTCTCTTCTCGTTAGATATTTTTGTTTTAAAAGTGGGTTTCCACACTTGATTTTCTCAATGAAAACATGGGCGGCTAAATTAATGGGGAGGTGTCAATTTTTTGTTGAAAATGAAAAAAGTGGTGGGCCCCACCACAAGAAAATTAGGACGTGGGCCCCACATGCATAATAAAATAATATTATTTTATTAGTGCATAGTATTTTTCGCTATAAATAGACCCCAAACTCTTAAGGAAAATTCATTCCAAAAACAACAATCAATATATACAGATATATGTTGTAAAATAACTAGTGCTCGTAGGAACATTACCTGGACCAAGAAGGTCATATAGATCGAGGAGATCGTTGCCTTGACCGAGAATGTCTTATAGATCGAGGAGATCGTTGCATTGACCGAGAAGTCCTATAGATCAAGGAGATCTTGACAATACTGGGTCGGTGCACACCAGAATACTATACTGCTGTTCTTGTAAGCAATTTGATATTAGGATCCTTACACCAGAGTAGGTCAAATATTACTTTAAGCACAGCGTTTTACAAACGCACAGCAGCTGAGTTGGAAATTTTAAATTACTGCACTTTAGCTTTCTTTCCAGTTTTCACTGCTTTATATTTGTATTACTCCAGACTGTATTATTCCAGATTTAGTCAGAGGCGGCGCCAACAATCTTAAAGCAATATTTGGCCTACCATGGATCCTACAATGACTCTTGGAGTAGATTATCTTAAGTTAGAGAACTTTGACGGTTCCAACTTCAACGCATGACGTCGGAAAGTGATCTTCGGGATGCAATTCTTGAAAATCTACTGTGGTCTCTGAGGAGAAACTCAACTCTAAGAAGATTTTGAGTCTAAAGCATCTTGGGCTAGAGATGATCACTTCTGCAGGAGTTACATTCTTCTTAACTGTCTGGCCGATCATCTAGCAGATGCTTACATCAACATGCTCTCTGCAAAGGAAATCTGGAATGCTCTGGAGAACCAGTACAAGGATGAGGAGAAGCTGTCCAAATCTCACCTCATTGATAAGTTTCTAGACTTTAAGTTCGAAGACGATACTGAGGTTTTGCCTCAAGTCAAAGAGCTTGAAAAGCTTGTTATGAAGCTGAAAAATGAAAAGATCAGTCTTTGTCAAATCTTTATTTCTGGTACAATTGTGAACAAGCTTTATCCATCTTGGATGTCATTCTCCACTGACATTCGAAGAAGGAAAAGACAGGTGATTCTATCTAATTTGAAAAGTTTCATTCGGATCGAGGACGATAATCGAACTCGCACGAAGAATGAGTTTATCGCTAAGCAGAAGGCGTCTGCTAACGTGGTGACTGCTAACTCTGAGAAGCTTAATAATTTATCTTTCAACAAGAAGAAGAAGTTCTTTAACAAAGGGAAGAACCAGAATCCAAAGAACGTGAACGTTCAGAAGGAGTTCAAGAAGAGCGGCAAATGCGTCAATTGTGGGAAGCAATGATATTTTACCAAGGACTGCAAAGCACCAAAAAAAGAAACTATACACAATGTCAATTAAGTTGATGATTGTGTGACTATGATCTTCCAGGTAACAACTCCTAAGAGTAATATCTTTGATTGGTGGTTAGATATAGGTGCTACTTGTCATGTTTGCTCCAATAGAGATTTGCTCTCTTCTTATATTGCTACCAAAGAAAACGTATCAATAGCTGATTGTTCTGTGGTTTCTGTTCTTGGAACTGAGACTATGGTGCTGACTTTCTCTTCAGGAAAGACTCTCACATTGAAAGATGTGAAACATGTTCCCTCAATTACCAAAAACTTAGTCTCTAGAAGTTTGCTATGTGATGCAGTTATGAGGCTGGATTTCCAAGGAGGTAAGATTGTATTATCCTTTAAGAAAATATATTTTGGCAATGCATATCTTATTAATGGCATGTATAAGATCAGTACTATTGCACCCAACTTGGTTATAAATGAAATATCATCTTCTACTTACTCCCCTGTATTATGACATAATAGGCTAGGACATGTAAATTATAGAAAATTATCTAGCATGGAGAAGTTAGGATTACTTCCAAAAAATAGGGGTAACAAACCTAAGAAATATGAAGTTTGCGCGCAAACAAAGCCGACGAGGAAGCCATTTTCAAGTGTCACGAGGAGCACCAACCTGTTGGATCTGATTCATTCAAATACTTGTGACTTCAAGAGCTTCATCACTCGTGACGGTAAGAAGTACTTCATCACATTCATTGACGACCATTCTCGCTTCTGTCACGTTACCTGCTAAAATCTAAAGATGAAGCATTCAGTAAGTTAGTCGAGTTTCGGACTCGAGTGGAGGAGCAGCTTGGACTGTAGATGAAAAGACTCAGGAGCGACAGAGGAGGAGAGTACCGATCTAAGGAGTCGGAAACATACTTCAAGGAGTATGGAATCATTACTGAAATTACTGCTCTGTATTCTCCGCAATCTAATGGGATTGTAGAAAGGAAGAATCGCATATTGACTGAGATGGTGAATTTGATGCTAATCACATCTGTTTTACCTACCTGTTATTAGGGAGAGGCTTTACTGATGACAAACTGAATTCTAAACAGAGTACCCTACTCCAAAACTGATAATACTCCTCATTAGTTATGGTTGGGATATTCAGACCCCTTGGATAATCTCAAAGTGTGGGGGCGTCTCGCATATATTCGAATTCCAGATATCAAAAGGCCTAAGGTCGGACAAAAGGCTAACAAATGTGTGTTTCTTGACTGCGCTAAAGATAGCAATGCTTGCAGGTTCCTGGACCTTAGAACCAACTCCATCATTGAAGATCGAGATGCAGAATTCTTTGAGGACGAGTTTATCAAAGATAAATGCTTATTGCTCAAAGATATAGCAGATAATACTAGTACGTCAGATGCACCAGAGGAGCTAGTTTCGCAAGAAACTAATAATGTCAACGATGAAGGAGTTATCGAACCATCTTCCAAGCGTATCAGGAGACAAAAAGATTTTAAAGATAATTTCATAACCTATAATGTGAAAGGAGACCCACAGATTTTTCAAGAAGCTATAGAGGATGAGATGGATTCATTGATCCAAAATCATACTTGGGAGCTAGTGAATATACCTGAAGATTCAAGGCCTATCAGTTGCAAGTGGATCTTCAAGAAGAAGCTTTGTCCTGATGGTACTATTGAGAAATACAAAGCAAGACTGGTGGCGCAAGGATTCTCTTAGAAAGAAGGTATAGATTTCTTTGATATCTATGCACCAGTTTCCAGGATCACTACCATCAGAGTGCTTATCGCATGGGCGATGATTAAAATGTTCGTCATACATCAGATGAATGTGAAGACTGTCTTTCTCAATGGAGATCTCACAGAAGAGTTCTACATGGAGAAACCAGAAGGACTTGATGTTCCAGCTGGTAAGGTTTGTAAACTTGTTAAGTCTTTATATGGACTTAAGTAGGCACCAAAACTCTGGCATGAGAAGTTCTAAGGTTTGTAAACTTGTTAAGTCTTTATATGGACTTAAGTAGGCACCAAAACTCTGGCATGAGAAGTTCGATGAGATTGTTCACAACAATGGGTATCAAGTCAGTGAATCTGACAAGTGCCTATATATCAAGGTCGCTAAAGGAAAGATGGTGATCATCTGCCTCTATGTGGATGATATGCTCATTATTAGGAGTGATTTGGAGATAGTAATATCTATCAAGAATTTTTTTTCAGCACAGTTCATTATGAAGGACCTTAGAATTGCGGATGTGATTCTCGGAATCAAAATCATATACTCTGAAGAGGGTATTGGATTGTCCCAATCTCATTATGTCGAGAGCATGCTAAGAAAGTATGACTACAACGACCTGTCAGAACTATAATAACCCAAATAATTAGTACCTTAAAAACTTGATTAATAAATTTTTTTTAATGACAGATTAGAGAACTAATTAGGGGTGTTTTTGGGATTTCACCCTAACTCTCATTTATCTGCCACGTTAAAGCTTTGTGGCTTAAAACCATTTGACGTTTTGGACGGCACCTCTTTAACGGAAGAATAAAAACAGAGAAAATCAAAGAAAATCGCAGAAAAAAAACAAACCAACAAACACAGAGTACCATCCTCTCATACTCCATAAAACACCTTGAGGTATTAGAAAACTTGTGAAGGGGAGAAAAGGAGACAGTGAAGGAGAAAGGGAAAATCTAAGGTATTTTCATTTTCATTTTCTTTTATCAAATTAGTTTTTAATAGTATTGTGATTATGATGAACAAGTATAATTTTTGAAATACCTATTAAGATTGTATTAGGAGAGAGAATGCTAACCCTAGTTTCGGTGAGGTCTGACCACCGGCCATCTCCTGATCACCGACGATCCCCTTGCCGCAGTCTTGGGACTTTGGCGAGACAGAGAGAGAGAGAGAGAGGGGAGAGGAGAGGAAAACCGAAAAGGAAAAAAAGGGGGAAGTGGAAGAAAAAAAACAGAGGAGGGAGATGAAGAGATCGGGAACCAGGGAGTTTAGATAAGGATAGGAAAATTTGCTTTAAGCCCCCTGAACCATGAATTTTTTTTGAAACAAACCTTATAGTAATAAGTTAGGGTTGAAAAAAAAGAGGACTGGAAAATATTTATCAAGCCCCTATCTTTTGTTCAGTTGTAAACAAGTCCAATCTGAAGAATAAAAGTTAATTTTTAGGCTTGATAAATTCCCTATAACCCCCTGTTTTATAGTAAATTACTAGAAAGTCCAAAAGCTAGTATATGAAAGTTATAAAATTTTGATAACTTGCTAAAATTAACAATAAGCTCATATGTACTGTAGAAATTAATTATTATTAATTATATTTGAATTTATTAGATTCTAGATTATGAATTGATTTACCTATAATGTGTGTTTGTTCTGAGTTAATAATGAGTCATATATCTTACATTATAGGTTCTGGTTGATATTCGGGAGAATAATAGTTTGAGAAAGTCGTGACCACTAGAGGTGAGTTCATTTTTCACTAGTATTTTATAATATAAAATTTCATGAGTTTTATATTTGATTTATCTGGTGAAAAAAATATAAATAAATAAATAATATGTTTTTTCATATAGGTAAAGATTTGACCTATTTCTGTTGTGGTCTATCCTATAATACGATGTTAGCCTCGTACAATATATGAAAAGCAAATTTGATTTTTATATAAAAAATGAAGAAAAAAATAAATTTGGCTCTCATGCAATTTTCAAATAATCGTTGACATTGTTTTATCTGAATGTTTTGATGAGGTATTTGGAACGTATTTCAACAGTTTAACGGATTCAAAGATTTTTGTAACTTAGTATCTGATAAAAGAAAAAATAAACATTCGTAAACTGTTTTAACAGAAATGAGAAGCTTTACCTTGTCAATTTCATTTTAAAATATCTGCAAATTTTGATATGCAAAGTATTTCTCATTTGACATGTGATCTCGATGTTTTCAAACACTCAAATCGTCCACAATGGATTGGTTCTGCCTGCCATATGGTGAATGCACCTTTATTTGGCCCTTCTGTATTGGCCTTGGCCCTTTTGTATTGGCCTTCTGAAATCTGTTCTGACCCCTCTGTATTTGGCCGGTAGCCTATGACAGTGTTAGGTGCATTCGATTCCCGGGAATTATCTGTTATCTGATGCGGTTTACGTATTCCCTTGCTACTGGGCTAAAATTCGTAGCCTTAGTGTGACCTATGGGGTGACTTTTACATTCATGAATAACTCATCGAGAAATAAGATTCTGATAATTGACTGTGAAATTAAGAAAACAACAATTCTCTGATTTTGTACAAATTAGTAGTTCTTTTTCTTCTTAATGTTTACATTGATTCAAAAAGGGTCTGATTCCAATAAATTTCACAGTTTATTCAGTTGCACATGAGAAAGGAAATATATTTGTTGTGTTCTTTCTTTTAAATGACAATATTATGATATTTGGATCGTAATTTGCTATCTGTGAATTTCTCATGCAAAACTTGAAAATTGTTAATTTCTGAGAACTATTATTATTACTATTTGTTAGTTATCTAGGAACTCTAGTGGGAAATGTTCTCACTGAGCGCTAGCTCATTCCGTTGTTTTTAAATTTTTTTAGATCCGGCGTAGCTTCATAGTAGCCGAACTTTTGGTTTGAGCTTTTGGCTGAGAGGCGTTATATGGGGAGCCTCTTCTTGTTGATATTACCTTCAGCACATTTTGTTTAAGTTTTGTAAAAATGCTTATAGCGGTGAGCTTGTGGGCTGTAAGTACCGATCATATATATATATATATAGTTGCTCTGATTTCTATCATCAGCAGGTTTATGAATATTTTTGAAATAAACTATGTGGTATGAATTATCAGGCTTGACTCGTGCATAAGACTTGTCTCGTGCACGGGTCGCTGCTGTCGCGTACCCCGTATTTTATGAATTTTCGCTGCAGATTTCGGGGCGTGACAAGAACTATCAGTGTTATACGATTACAAGAAGAAGCTTCGACCAAACACTGGAAGACCAGTAGAGCAGCTGAGGTACTCAAAGATCATTGGGAGTCTCATGTACGCGATGAGCTACATAAGGCCAGACATTGCATTCACAGTAGGAATGCTTAGTAGGTTCACAAGTAATCCTGAAAAGCTTCATTGGGATGCTGTCCAAAGATTGATGAGATACTTGAAACGAACTACAGGTCTAGGCTTATTCTACACTGGATATCCGGCTGTAATCGAAGGCTATTCAGATACGAGCTGGTGCTCAGAATCAGATGAGTGCAGATCTACTGGAGGATTTGTCTTCACTATGGGTGGAGCTGTCGTCTTGTAGAAGTCTAAGAAGCAGATCATGATTGCACAGTCATCGATAGAATCTGAGTTCTTCATACTCTGTGTCGTAAGAGATGAAGCTGAATGGTTCAGTTGTTTTCTTCGAGACCTTCCATTGATAGAATTGCAAGGTGCAATTACTATCCATTGTGATAATCAAGCGGCGAGTGCTGTGACAGCGAACTCGATGTTCAATGGAAAGAAGCGGACCCTTCTTCTGAAGCATGGCTATTTGAGAGAGCTCATCTGTCAAGGAGTCATCTCTGTGATTGACGTTCGATCTTTAGAGAATGTGGCTGATCCTTTAACTAAGGGTCTGAAAAAGGGCATAGTCGAAAGGAGGTCTGCTAGAATAGGTCTCAAAGTTTTGTAAGTCTTACAAATACTTACCATTTATATCAAGTTTTTAGTTTAAAGCTTATGTTACTAATGATAAGATAATTGGTTCAAAAGTCAAATAAGATTTATAAAGTTTGATGAGTCTTACAAATACTTACCATTTATATCTAGTTATTAGTTCAAAACTTATGCTACTAATGACAAGATAAATGTTCAAAAGTCAAGTAAGATTCACAAGTGAAATCCTAAGGGGGTTCAAGTTTTCTTGGATTAGTCGGTGTCTAAGGTAAGGTTTAGGGGTTGCGTAATACGCTTCGCAGGGAACAATATACTTAATTGATCTTTGATCTCCCTCTAGTACTATCCTTACCTGGCTGAACTACCCGGGTAAAACTTTAATCTTTTCACCTAGATTCCTATCGTGAGAGATGATGACTCTTAATTCTTAATGAGTTCAAAGCATTTCGGATGCGGGATGTTTGATAGGAAATATGCCTAAAGAACTCACCTATGCGGGTAAAACTTTAATCTTTTCACCTAGATTCCTATCATGAGAGATGATGACTCTTAATTCTTAATGAGTTCAAAGCATTTCGGATGCGTGATGTTTGATAGGAAATATGCCTAAAGAACTCACCTATGCATGGGTGGAGATTTGGCCGTCTCTTATGGTGTATTGTGGAAAGATACCTAGAGTCTTAGCAGAAACCAGGACATGCACAGGGCCATAAATATGCAAAGCAAAGGCAAAGACAAAGACAAGTGTGGTTCAAAGTGAAAACTACCACAGATGAGTTTGATATTGTGTGATCGCTGGATTTTTAGACATGTGCTGGTTCAAGTCTCTACGACACCATGTACCTATCTTTTATTCAGTTGGTCTAAGGAGGATTCAAGTCCTTTGTGGCATCTACCTTATGCACAATGATTGAAACAATAGCACCGTTACACGACACTTGTTTAAAAAAATATGGGGGATTGTTAGATATTTTTGTTTTAAGTGGGTCATACACTTGATTTTCTCAATGAAAACATGGGCGGCTAAATTAATGGGGAGGTGCCAATTTTTTGTCGAAAATGAAAAACGTGGTGCCCCTCCCAACAAGAAAATTAGGACGTGGGCCCCACATGTATAATAAAATAATATTATTTTATTAGTGCATAATATTTTCGCAAACGCTATAAATAGACCCCAAACTCTTAAGGAAAATTGATTCCAAAAACAACAATCAATATATACAGATATATATGTTGTAAAATAGCTAGTGCTCGTAGGAATATTGCTTGGACCAAGAAGGTCTTATAGATCGAGGAGATCGTTGCCTTGACCGAGAAGGTCTTGTAGATCGAGGAGATTGTTGCCTTGACCGAGAAGTCCTATAGATCGAGATCTTGACAGTACTGGGTCGGTGCACACCAGAGTACTGTACTGCTGTTCCTGGAAGCAATTTGGCATTGAGATCCTTGCACCGGAGTAGGCCAAATATTGCTTTAAGCATAGCGTTTTACAAAGGCTCAACAGCTGAGTTGGAAAATTTTAAATTACTGTACTTTAGCTTTCTTTCCAGTTGTCACTGCTTTATATTTGTATTACTCCAGACTGTATTATTCCAGATTTAGCCAGAGGCGCCAACACTCTGCTCTATCCGAAGAAATCTGAGTTCTGTAACATGCACTATCTCAAAATAACCCTACAAAAAAGGTTGTGTCTCTGCCTTTATGGAGCACCACCAATCTCCTATGTGCTAGCTTAAATGTTAACTCTCTGTTTATTTGAATTTTTCTTTTATCATTTTAGCAAAAGGAGATTTAGCCATTTTTTGGTTTTAATCCCACAAAAAGCTCATCCGTGAAGATAACAGAGTTAGCTGCAATATGATACCATATTTAAGTCCCATGAAAGGCGTAAAACTTGAAAAGAGAATGCAACTTAGAGAATGAACTTGAAGATCTCTCCGGTTTTCTTGATAAGTGAAAATTCAACAGTGATTGGAGGATATATATATATAGAGAAATTGATGGTAGAATTCTTGCTTCTCACTGTTGTTAGAGTATGACATCATGATGCCAAGTATTCTAGACTGAGTAGTTCTTCAAGAAGGAAGTAATATAGTGGAATTTTCTCAATGCAGTGCAGGGTATAAGAATTATTAGGATTGCGATTTGCGAGGCCAGGAAAAAGATTCCATTCAGACTGGTTTCTTACAAACATGAGCTGAGCATTACATCAAACACATGGTGAGCTACCCATTACTACATCAAACATAGGATTCTCATTGTTCATCAAAATGACCATGATAAAAAACGACTAAAATCATATTAATATTCGAAAAGTAATTAAAAAAACTCAGAAATTTTAGAAATTGAGCAGTGCAATCAACAGCATACCGAAATTGGCTACGTCACTCTTTCTTGCTGAGCTCTCGTTAGCCGGACCTTCGCTCGAATAACGGGCTTGGGCCGTACGCCAGAGAATTTTTTGGATTTTTTTCGCCTATATTGAATTAAAATCTTTAAATATTTAAGGTTGAGTTATAAATTTTGGTATTACTTAGTGTTGAGAAAGAGCAAGCCCCAAAACAAATGATTTAAGGGTTTTTTTAATCTTATATACCCCCAATCTTTATATTTGCAAATTCCCCTCCACATTGAGGTAAAACACCGTCAAAACTTAACATGATTAGTTTTTGAATGTTGTAAGGAGGGAAATTTCAGGTCGTTGGGACTATCCACAACACAACTTTTGCAGGGATTTTTTGAAATAACTTGTTCGTACCCTCATGATGTAAAGGACTAAGAGGGTGTTTGAGGGAGCTTATTTTTAGGTCAAACTAGCTTTTGAGTTAGCTTTTTAATATCTACTTGTTTAGTAAAATATCAGATAAGTTAGCTTATAAACCCCATTTTAAAAAGCTAGCATACCCTAGCTTTTGAAAAACTAGGTTATAAGCTTATCTGAATAAGCTAGGTTTGACTAAAAAAATTATTACTATGTCCAAATAATTTTTATAGCATTTTTATCATAAAAACTAAAAGTCAGCAAAAGCTAGCATAACTTTTAAGCTTCAAAGAATAAGCTCATCCAAACCCCCTCTAAGTACTATAATGTCTCTCATGACGATAATTATGAGTGGATCATTAAAGTTAGAGAACAATTGTCAAGTCAAATTGCTAGTTATTTGTCAAATATCCAATTCTGCAACCAAAGGAAACTACTTTATTAGTATAGTACAGATGTGATAGAATTTGGGGGTAAATCAGTAAATATATAGATTTTGGCAAGTACAAATGATTTGTGGTGGGGTATACGTGTAAAAAGCGCCATGATTTTAATAATTGTCAAGCTTCTCAGATTAATCATAGTAGCATTAACAATGCACAATATGTTACAACGCCAAGAATAAAGTCTTTATCTTAAATGTTTGGAGCTACGTAATCCTATTCTTTCATTCCATTTGATTATGTGTTATCTCCTCTATTAAGTTAACCATAATTATATCATTCTTAATTGCTTCTAACCAAGTTTTTTTCGAGCTACCTTTAGATCTCTTTGCCTCATCAACTATAAAATTATCTTTTTTTCAAGCTGGTGCTATAAGAGGTCACCGTTGTATGTGACCAAACCACCTTAGTCAATTCTCTTTCATTTTATCCTCCATAGGAGTAACCTCTAAAAAATTATGAATGCAAGGTTGTGGATAGTGATTAGTGCTATATGCATGGCAGCGAGGCACCACTAAGGCTCTTTGGGACAATAGCGGCAAAAAGTGCAAAGTCAAAGAGCAATCCAGTTTAAATATTCACCAAGATCTCGAGTGTTGATAATAGTGTATTGTAGTGGGTTTTAGTCCCACATTGCTTGGGAGAACAAACCTCATACTCCTCTACTTGTATAAATATATGTGCACACTCAATATTCAATTCAAGGGAAATTTACCCAAGATTCTCTCTCTCTCTTACTTTAACATGGTATCAGAGCTAGGGCTATTTCCCTTCGGATCTCAGATCTACGTCGTTATACTCCGGATCAAAGCTTGGTCTTTGACCCCGAGATTTGAGCGATTGTTTCCTTGGTGAAACAATCCCTCCGGCGGATCTCAGATTTACGTCGTTATACTCCGGATCAAAGCTTGGTCTTTGACCCCGAGATTTGAGCGATTGTTTCCTTGGTGAAACAATCCCTCCGGCTATTATTTCCTTAGTGAAATAATACCCGTTAAATTAACGGCATCGTCGTTTCAAGC